>OZ024821.1:7521319-8121319 GCA_964016985.1 Anodontia alba
TACCTATGGGCGAGCTCGCAATGCACTATGTTTTTTTTTGCAAAATGTGTAAAATAAAAGTCATAAAGGATTGCCTTTGGAAACAAAGAACACACAAAAAATAAGAAAATCGGAGACTCGGTAAGACCCAAGCTATATCGTTAAAAATTTGGTACGGATTCTGGTACCGGATTTTCTCAGTTGGTCCCGGCAAATACGAATAGATCTGCCACATTAATTAGAACTAGACTGCTCCACATGACCTCGTACAACAAGGTCGTCAATCTCAACGATAGCAAATTTTTCGAACTGTAGATCCGTCTAACTGAGAACTCGCCACTGCAAACAAAATGTTTATTTCCGGTTTGGTTTGACGGCAACGAAACGTATGCTGTACCACAGAGTTTGATCGCGCAGGCAACGGGCCTGTCGGCCACATGCGGCAGCGAGCTCGCTATCAGTTTGTGATTGTCATAAAACAGCAGTGTATATGTACTTTTTGATCACGTTGTCATTTATTTCAATGTCACAGCTTTTCTTTGATTATGTACTGTATCACGATACATATCGTATTGTGCGGCAGATATCGTGATACGTATCGTATCGTGAGGTAGCTGTATCGTTGCACGCCTAGAAAGAATGTGACGAGAGGGCGGGATCGGTGGGGTGGTGTTAGGGGAAAGAGGGGCAGGGAAAGAATTTACTCCCAAGAGTGGGTGCGTGGGGAGGGTGGGGAGAAGGGAAATTATTTTCTATTTTTAAGTAAGCCTCTGTTAAGAAGGGAAGCAGACAATTTTGACAGTCCTCTCTAGTGAAAATGTATCCATTGCCTCAATTGCATCAACAACATATTAAAGACAAATTTAATACCTTAGCTGGATCCACTACGGCTACGTTTTCTCTTCCAAAAAGGCGACATCCTCTTGCTGCCATAGTGCAGCCACCAGCGCCTCCGCCCAGCACCACCATCGGGAAGTGTTTGACATCTTTGGCATCTGTACTCGCTGCTCTCACAGTCCATACAAGTGCTGATTCAGTCCTCAGCAACCGTGAGACAAGAGTGGTCATGACGAGGTTCACTGGGAAGCAGAGAGATAAAAGATTACCATTTTTATGCCAAATACTGAGGCACAATTGCCCCTTAAAAACTTGTCTTTAAGTCTGAACGTCATTTTATTGCCCGTTGGTGTGCCTGGTCAGTGGTTAACAGTGTATACTCTGATTGGTAGGGCTGCAACGAGTACTCGGGTATTCGAAGCCGGGTCGAATTTGCTTACAATATATTCTGACAGTATTCTTTCAGTATACATGTTTTGTTGTTGTTGTTGTTGTTGTTTTATAGCCCCGTGCTAAAATGTAAGTAGGATAGTGTGGAATACTGACGAAAAGCAAGGTGAGAAAATGGATTATTTTAAGATTTTTTTTTAAAGATCCTTTTTTTTTTGGGGGGGGGGGGTAGGGGGGATGGTAGGGGGGATTTTTTTTCAATCTTTGGTATTCCACACTTTCAAATTTAATCCCTATACAGGCGACGGGACCAATTAATTCACAGCAACAGAATTAGGTTTAAAAAGGTGATTTTCCTAATGTTTTCTCTGATAGTCTCGTGTTAAAACTAAGGTTAGAAAATGGGCTATTAAAACTGATTTTTTTTCCTGGATTTTTTTCCATCGTTAGTATTCCACACTGTTTCATTTTTTTTTTTTTTTTTTTTTTTTTTTTTTTTGTCCCTATATAGGCGAAGGGCCAATTCCCATAAATAAAATGGTGATTTTCCAATTGTATTTTGCCGGATAGTCCCGTGCTAAAATGTCAGTAGGATTGTGTGGTATACTGACGAAGATAAACTAAGATTAGATTTTTTATTTTTTTTAAAGATTTTTTAATGATTTCCTGAAAATTTTTCACCGTTAGTATTCCACACTGTTTCCTTTTTTTTTTGTGCGTGTCCCTATATAGGCGACGGGACCAATTATCTAATGTCAACAGAATTTGGTAAAAAATGGTAATTTTCCTAGTGTTTTTCTGATAGTCCCGAACTAAAATGCCTGTATGATAATGTGGAATACTAACGAAGATAGAGGTTACAAAATGGGTTATTTTAAGATTTTTTTTTTGATTTTTTCAAACAAATTCTGATTTTTTTTTTCCATCGTTAGTATTCCACACTGTTTCAACTTTTTGTCCTTTTATAAGTGATGGGACCAATTCCTTCAGGTCAACAGAATTGGGTAAAAGAAAAAGGTTGTTTTCCTAGTGTTTTTTCCGATAGTCCCATGCTAAAATGTCAGTATGGAATATTAACGAAGAAGAACAAATTTAAAAAAAATGGGTTATTTCAAGATTATTGTTTGTTTTTGTTTTGTTTTGTTTTGTTTGTTTTTTTCTTTCTTAGAATTTTTGGGGGGATTTTTTTTTCCATCGTTATTATTCAACAGTCAAAATAGAAGGGAAGGCAATGATCAGGAACCAATACAGTTATCCCACACCTCCCATCAGAGACATCAAAGGGAAAGAAACACAAACACAAAATAACTAGACACTAATGGAAACATCACTAGCGGAAAGCCAAACGGACAGTTGCTTTCCCACAAAGTGGCCAAATGGCTATCCAAAACAAAAATATGGAAGCGACACACATTCAAAGATATAAACCATGACAGAAGAACCGCCTTGGAATGGTCAGTGAAAAGTATTTCACTGGGGGGGGGGGGGGGGGGGGGGGGGCTTAAATCGATTTTACGTGGCCACAATCCTCGCCCTTACATCTGCCGCGGTTTAGACACAAAATTTGTTCAGTCCGCATGAAGGCTTCCAAACTCATCAGTGCTACATCTCCGAGAACACAAAAAATCAACTAATTACAGAGATGCAACAACGACAAGGACTCGACAGCACGAAACAACTGTTTCATTTTTTGTCCCTTCATATGCGATGGGACCAATTAATTCATGTCAACAGAATATGGTAAAATAATGTTTTTATCGTTAGTATTCCACAGTTTCAATTTTATTCTCCCTATATAGGCGACGGGATCAAATAATTCACGTTAACAGAATTTGGTAAAAATTGGTGATTTTCCTAGTGTTTTTGATAGTCCCGTGCTAAAATGCCAGTAGGACAGTGCGGAATATTAACAAAGATAAAGGTTAGAAAATGGGTTATTTCAAGATTTTTTTAATGATTTATCTGGAACTTTGGTAAAGTGATATTTAGGAATTTTTGTCTATGAATATAGTTTTTTTTTTTTTTTTTTTTTTTTTTTTTTTTGTCTTTTTTTTTTTTTTTTTTTTGTCTTTTGTGTTTTTTTTTTTTTTTTTTTTTTTTTTTTTTTTTTTTTTTTTTAACTTTTCTTTGCTGAATTTGACTTATTGATGTTTCACAACAATATTTTGAAAATTTCAGAAAAGAACAAGTGGAACTTCTTAAAAAAGAAAAATCTTCCTATAAGTTAACTACCCTAGCGATTTCTATGAATTTGCACTCATTTTTACTAGTGTACAGATTTGATTTTTTAAAAACCTATGAGTAGAATAAAAAAAAAATATGCATAGATTTACGACAAATGATTTTGCAGTAAATCATGACAGAAGTTTGCAAATGTTCTTCTCTGTAAAGCACCAAGCAAAAAAACCGACTTTCTGAAAGAATTGTCGAAAGCACAGTTGTAATTTGTATGTTGTTACATGTGTTGATGTGTCATTTATTGTGAATGATATATATTTAAACCAAATTAAGTTGGAAAATTCAGCATTTTGTTTTCTTATTCCCATTTACAGCCATGTAGGCTAATCCTGCTCATTCAAGTAGTTTTGAACAATCATCAAAACTCTTCATTTTATTTATTCGTCTATATTGGAATTATGACCTGCAGAATAACTTAATTGCGCATAATTAGCTGTTTTTTGTTTTTTTTTTGTTGTTGTTGTTTTTTTTTTTTTTTTTTTTTTTTGTTTTTTTTTTTTTTTTTGTGTGTGTGTGTGTTTTTTTGTGTTTTTTTTTTGTTTTGTTTTTTTGCATTTCTAGATGTAATATGTTTAGGTCTACTCGTATGCATTTTTTTTTGAAAAATAAATCTGTGGGACTCTCCAGTTACGTATTCTTCTTAAAGAGGACCTGCGATTTTTATGAAAAAACTCCTTGAAGCAGGGAAATATGTGAAACTAACAGCCGGATAGATAGATCTGTCGGTGAATCATCGGAAAGAGTGTTGTAGGCTAGTTGTTGTAATCATAGGGTCCGGGGTTCGAACCGCGATACGGTTTTACAGTTTACAACAAAAAGGATGGAAATGATTTTTGTCGACTGCTGCGCAACTGTAGAAAAATTCTTACCTACTACAGTTGTGACTCAGAATTAGAATCAGAATCTTACTGGTGATACCGTGCGTCTAATGGCATTCACTAATCAGGACCTGTGATATGCGGAATTAGTCCCAGGCTCTCATGAGAGGTAAACCTAGCCACGCCATCCTCCGCACCTTCAGCAGAGGTAATAATGTTAATCGAATCTGGAAGGGCATTCCATTCTCTAATTGTTTAGGGAACTATGAGCCCTTGTAAATGTTAGTTCTTGTAGCGGGAGTCTGAAAAGTCAATGAATGGTGATTTCTACTGCACGTAATTTGGGGATAAGCTCATATGTTGGAATGCTGACAGCACCCTTTAGACATTTGGACAAAAGAATTAGTCTACTGCCTTTCCTCCTGTTCTTAGGAGAATCCCATTTTAATTTTTTCCAGTATTCCAGTCATGAGGCCCTCCCAGGGGTTTTGAAGAACATGGGAATAAGGCCATTTACTTCAGGGGAACAAGGAAACAAAAGTCTAAAAGTGAAAGAAACAGGGGAACATAGGCAATTTTGGGGAACTGGGAACATAAAAAATCAAGATTTTGATTTTGGGAAACAAGGGAAAATGCCGCCTATTTTTAGGGGAACAAGGGAACAGGTACATGTACCCCCTTGGGAGGGCCTAAGTCATACTCCCAGTTTCAAAGCAGTAATTGCTACTTTCAAACCTAGCATGCAGCCCTATTCTGAATTTTTTCGATTTTTTTTTAAGAAACACTCCTTTGGGATCTAAACACAGCTCCCATATTCCAAAGTGGGGCTAAATGCAGCTTCTTTTACAAGGTGGCTATGCCACGTGTTTTTTTTTTTTTTTTTTTTTTTTTTTTTTTTTTGAAAGGTGCACACTTTTTGAACGCTTGATTCAAGGTAAAGAAATGGATTTTTCAAAGCTTATATCCATACATTTTTCATAAAACAGTGCATTGCATGTGCGAATATAAGCCTTTTTCATAAACATACAGCTTAATTTAATCTTTCGTGCAGTATTTGCAAACATTCGAAGCAATTGTGAGTCTGAACACTTCCAATATTTCCGTCGCGAAAATTAGATTTGCTTCGAATGTTCGAAAATACTGCATGCAGAATATGAATATGATGTATGTTAAAGTAAAATAAGGAAGAAAAAGTGTGCCCAATGCAGGACTCGAACCCGCGATCCCCTGCTTGCAAGTCAGGTGCTCTACCAACTGAGCTTACCAGGCCGACAGTCCCACCAATCACAACACTCCTCCCCCTTTTAACTTTTAAGTGCCAGGCATCAACTGAACATACTATCAGTTTCTAGCCGCTACCTGCACCTATCAACACCAACCCCGTGAGTTATTCACGTTGAGCGCCATTAAAGTAAACTAAGGAGGAAAAAGTGTGCCCGATGCAGGAAGAGCTGCTTGCAAGGCAAAGGCTCTACCGAGCTAACCAAGCCGACAGTTCCGCCAATTACCACACTTCTCCCCCTTTTAACTTTTAAGCAAGGCATCAACCGAACTTGCTATCATTTTCTAGCCTTTCCCCCACTCACCAGTTTACCTCGTCGCCATTAAAGTAAACTAAGGAAGAAAAAGTGTGCCCGATGCGGACGAACCTACGACACCTGCTAGTCAGGTGCTCTACCAACTGAGCTAACCAGGCCGTCAGTTCCACCAATCACCACAATGTTTATGAATAGAGCTTATATTCGAATATGCGATTTATTTTGTATAATCTGTGAAAAGTGCAATTTCCTTACCTTGAATCGAGCTAAAAAAGTGTGCACATTTCGAAAAAACACGTGACAGAGCAACCTTGTTCATGTTGTTCTACCACAGGAAGTTCTGTCCATAAATAATTCATAGTCCAAAATAAAAAGTGACGGTAAGCCATTTCTTTGAAATTGCTCCAGGTGTTTTTTTTTTTTTTTTTTGACATTTTAAGTACAGTCAAAGGCCAAAAGTAATTCCACAAAAACATTTTCTCATACTCATAGACTAATGCATTTTGATGTTTACAAGACAATGCCTACTAAAATGTCTTACACAAAATTTAATTCCTTGTCTCTCAAATTTGCACAGAGAAAATCCAATGAGAATCACAATGTATATTACATAAATCGTCCAGCTTTCAAATGATGTGAACGTTATAAAGATATAAACAATTATTTATATTATTATTATTATTATTGTTTTTGTAAACATGAAAATGCATTGAACTCTATGGGCTTTTTGACGGTGTGGAAACTTTTGATGCCTGGTACGGTCGATACTTCAAGCGCCTGTGGCTTTATATCCTGAGGACATTCGAAGGAAACAATATTGATTTTTTTTATTTAGCAACAATGAAATATTTTTAAACCACTTACAAATGGTAAACAAGTAGCCTACCTATTTTGTTTCCAAATTTCCGACTTCCACAAAATATAGCAGTGACTGAGACTGTACTTGGTTACCGGTCTTCAAGCACAGCTTAAGGTACCCAGTTCAATATTAGGGTACCAGGCCAAACCCAAACGTAAGCATTTGTGATGACGTCAACTGCTGCTGACATGACGTAATTAGGACCTTACCGTATTCGGCATTTTCCGTTTGTCCTAGAATCTCGTATGATTAAAATTTCATAAAGCCTCCGCCTTAAAAGTCTTCACCGAGTTCCGATTATTTCCATCATTTAAAGGGAAACAGTTTCTGAGAACCGATTCAGGTCATTCAGGCTGCTACACAGATGTGTTGGATGGGTACAAACGCACTCCAATGCGCCCACCAAGCCCACCAAGCCCCACTTTCATACAAAATATGCCTACATCTACATATATTTCAAAGTTGTAGCCTACTGTTCTTTATTTAAATTTGACTTTAAAGAGGCCCTCCCAGGGGTTCTGAGGAATAGGGGAATGTCATTTATTTCAGGGGAACAGGAGAACACAAGTCTAAAAATGAAGGGAACAGGAGAACAAAGGTAGAGTAAGGTGGGGCAAACGCCCAGATGGAGTCAAACGCCCAGGTGGGCTCAAACGCCCATGCACATTAGGATTACTCATTGTGTTCTAGGTTATTCGTCACTTGGATTTCCTTTTGCTAGAACCCTAAAAAAGCCTAAAATGGGGTTCTAGTAAGATAAACAATCACCAAGAATATTCGTGCCACAAATGGAATTAGTTCTAAATCTTCCGTAGACGGCTGTTAGAATAAGTCCCGTCACATACAGTTGACTCTCGTTATCTCGACCTCGCTTATCTCGAATAACCGCTTATCTCGAAGTGAAAATCTGGTCCCTGCCTAAACATAAAAATCTAACAACAGGTAAAAAAAATATTGTGGAAAAGAGGAGAAGGAGCAATTGCTTCTCTTTTCCTCAATATTTACAATATATCTTAACTTCAAGAGTCCAATTACATATATATTTGTTAAATGTGGTTTTTCGAATTATTTGTCCTCAATTCTGCAAATCTGATATGTCGAGGTACGGATATCTCAAAGTATTTCAGCGGGTCCCTTGGAATTCGAGATAACGAGAGTTGACTGTACCATACGGTGGGTTTAAGATCTGGTAGGGGACTACAGTAAACCGTATGGCGAAGTACACGTCTACTATGTGACAGTAGTAGGCAATAGGGTAGCTAACAATAACGACAGTAGACCAAAATGTTGGGGAAACAGGTGCAACAGGAGACAGAAACAGGCCCATATAGGTTGGGGAACATCTGGTATGAGGCCTTGGACTCTATTGCAAGTCTTTAATGAGACGACAGTAGCCCAGGTCAGGTTATCTTTCTGGTATATGACACGTCTAGATTTTATACTCTGTTACAAGTCTGGCAAGAGCCAAAAGTAGAACATTTATGGCGGGCTACACATCTGGTATTAGATAGTTGAAAAAGTAATAGACCTTAGGGTGGATTAAACGTCTGCTTTGAGACGATTCATGGATTTCATGTCTGGTATGAGGAGGAGACCATTTGATGCGTTACACCTCTGGTATGAGTATGTAGTAGACAATAAGGTGGGTTACAAATCGGACATGATTCAGTTGTAAACCATAGGATAGGTTACAGCTCTGGTAGTTGTCAGTAGTAGACCATAAGATCGGTTACATGTCTCGCATGAGACAGTCAAAGACCATAGAGCTGCTTACAAGTGTGAGGTACTAGTAGACCAAAGGTTCGGTCCCAGCGGACACATGACGTTTATACAACGTCGTCTCAACGTCGATGCAACGTCATGACGTTGCATCGACGTTGAGGCGACGTTGTATAGACGCCATGTGTCTGCTAGGGTAATAGGTCTGACAAGAGGCAGAAGTGGACCATATGGTGGGCAATCATCTGGTATAAGATCATAGGCTCCATGACACGACTTTTGTGAGACAGCAGTAAACCAGAAGTCGGCGTTGTAAGTAACAGGTTTGGCAAGAGACAGATGAAGAACATATGGTGGGTTACACATCTGGGCCCAGTTGTTCAAAACTAACGATGTCGTTAGTTAACGGTTCGTTAAAATTTACATCGAGTGATACGCAAATATGTTGAAATTTTTTGCTGAAAAAATGTGAGTAGCTTTTGCATTGCAAAAGCTACTCACATTTTTTCAGCAAAAAATTTCAGAAAATTGTATATTGAATCTGCTAAAACAATTAACGAAATGACCCTTAACGAGCTCGTTAAGCTAACGACGCTTTGAACAACTGGGCCCTGATTTAAGACACTAGTAGATGATAGGGCTGACAACACGTCTGATATGACACAGTAGTAGACCAAAGGGAGGTTACACGTCTTTTTTGAGACAGCTGAAGAACCTAGGTTGGATCACATGTTCGGTATGAGACAGTAAATCATAGGATGCGTTATATGTCTGGTATGAATAGGCACAAGTAGTACACTAGACCATAGATTGGGTTACAGTGCTGGTAAGAGACAACGATATGCCACAAATTAGATCACACTTCTGGTATAAGACACAGCAGACCATAAGGCGTGTTGTACTTCGCCATACGTTTATACATTAGTAGACCATAGTGTGAAAACCAATTATGGTTGAGAACAGTAGTAGACCTTTAGTAGGTAACAGGTCTTGAACGGGACTGTAGTAGACCAAGCAAACAACAGAGGGATACAAGTATAGTGTGGACAAAAATATTCTATAGAGTTGATTGTCAGTTACATTTCTGGTAGGAGACGCAGCAGACACAATAATAAATTCTGTTATAGATAGGTCTGGAGTGGATAGGGGTATAGTTCGCAGGGATGATAGGTAACTGGTGTAGCGCACAAAGTTGTCCTCATAATTGCTAACAGGTCTGAATGGATAAAACGCGGTGCCTAGACCATAGAGTGGATTACAAAATGTTCCTAACTGAAGGTATCTAATTTGATCATAATGTGGATAACAGGTTCCTTTGAAGAAAGTGATAAGCCATTAGGTGGAAACACATTTATTATGAGACAGTAGTAGACCACATGATGGATAATATGTAAGTATTAGAGCATAGGGTCGAGTGATGGTCTGGTAGACGACAAGTGTGGACAATAATGTGTTACAGGTCAGATAGAAGACACTGGTCGAGCATATTGTGTGTTATTGGTCTGGTTGACCCATACGCTGAGTTGCAGACCTGATAGGTAACAGATAACCGACTGCGGGGTAAAACGCCCACCATAGGCGTGTTGCCCCATCAAAAAGGGCGTTTTGCTCCGGGGATGAGGCAAAACGCCCAGCTGACAGTAAATTATAAAATAACTTACTGCTCTAATGTAAAGCTTAAACTCGGGATTTTATTGCCATATTTTAAATGATCGGTATAAGCATTGCACAAATATAGCATGCTTTCCAATATTAATTCACTTCTCAAGTTTATACAAGCAAGATTACTTAAGGTAGGCGTTTTGCCCCATCTTACTCTAATTTTGGGGAGGAGGAAACATAGAAAATTAAGATTTTAATTTAAGGGGAACAAGTGAAAATGCCGATTTTTTTTTTCAGGGGAACAAGGGGACAAGTACTCCCCTGGGAGGGCCTTATAAATCATAGAATTATGGACCCTTAATAAAAAAACAGTATTTCCACTCATAACTCGCTTCGTGTATGACAAATGGCATTTTGCTTTTATAAATGTCTTGCACAAAAATGAATGTGAATAAAACACATCATTAATGAATTCAAAATTCCCATCAAATGACGACGAGCCTATTTAAATTTCGACCCGTCTCAAATTATCCCCTTTTGAATAAAAATTATAGGGAATCAAAGAGTCTGCATCTTTAATAATGTTGCGTTTTTCATTTGAAAATTTCGGAAACGTGTTGCTTTGTGTAGCGTTTCGGTGCCAAATTCTGTCTTTTTAGAGTACACCACTTTTCAGAAGGGCCTCGGTGTAAGGCTTGCACAGTTAATCGAATAATCGATTAATTGATCGATAAATTCCATAAAAATGACTATCGTTATAGATTTGCTAATTATCGATCATTTAATTACTGTGTTTCTTAATATCATATTTGGCTCAGTTGGATGCGCCGTCCGACTGGAAACCAGGAGGTCGCGGGTTCAACCCCCGCCGAGGTCGGCAACATTCTTTCGTGGAGATTGATCATGAAATATTTTCTACGGTCATTCTCTCCCTTCCGCTGATTCAAGAAGGGCAGTTGTCAGTTTCGGGCGAAATAATGTGCACAATACTGGTTAACCGCTTAGAGGACTAAGCCTGCCCAATAAACGTGTGGTTAGGTGAACTGACCGCGCTCGACATGGCCCCATTGGGTTGACTGGGCCGTAAAGAATAATAATACCGTATTTACCCTTAGTATTCAGACACCTCAACTATACCATACTTAATCTAAAATTGGAACAAGTACAACTTACTACCCGATGTTGCGTCTAAAATAGCTGGATGAGTGACAAACAGTGTAGACCCAGATGAGATGCCGCGTTTGCGGCGTCTCATCTGGGTCTACACTGTTTGCTCAGACCTGTCAGATCAAATACATACAGTAAAGTACAACATACTGTTAGAGTCATGCTCAGACAGACCGGTAAATTTATTACCAAATCTTCAGTGATTACTAATCGGTTATCGATCGCAATGGCAGGACTGATAATCGATTATCTTTTCAGCACTGATTAGCCTTACCTCGGTATACAGGAAAGCTGATAGGTCGTCTAAAATGTTGTCTCCCTTGTAAATAATGACAGCAAATCGTCTAACTGTACATGCATCCAGCCCCTAAAGGTGAAAGAGTATCACTTTCGTTTCTAATCAAAGTACTGACAGCACTAGTAAATCGATTGTCTCTGAGTGTATGCTGGGGAAAATGGTCTTGAACGGAGATTTAAAACTGTTTCATTTAACCCTTAACTTCCTGTAATTTAAGAAGCAATGCAGACCTCGATCAGACGCTGCGTTCTATGGCGTGTGATCTGGGTCTGCACAGTTTGCCAATGTCGCAGCTCAGGTTTTACAGATAACCTACTTTACACTGCACTCTGACGTCACAAAGACAAGAATAGCGCGGCTATAAGTAATCATTACCTGGATTTCGTACAAACGCGCGGTTTGTTTTCATTGGTCAATGATAATCACGTGGACAACAGGCTTAACAAAAGTTTGGTGTTTGTATAATATGGCTCGATTGTAAACAATCGACCCAAAAAGAAAGACAGCTTGTGCTCCCTTAACCGCAAAGGGGCTGTAATCCAGAGAGAAAGGAGATACATATCTCCAGAGTTATTTCCCTTGAAAATGTATCAATTCCTATATTGCGAACTGCGAAGATCCAGGCTAGACTGTGCGAGTATGAATGATGGGTCTTTATTATTAAGTGAAAATGGTGAAATATACATGACTGGGCGGCGCCGTGAGGAAATGTGTCTTTGGAGCATTTGCGAACAGTAACTTATCGCCCCAGTCAGAGAAGTCGCACAATCCGATACTAACATTACGAAAACATACCTATATTATTTTGACCCCCTTACACCCCACTTTTGTATAGTAAAACTGGGGTTTAGAGGGGTATACATTATTTTTTTCTTCTTATTTCTGCTTAAAAACATAGATTGTGGATACTCGTTAGAGGCGGTTCTAACGAGAACCCACAATCTATGTTTTGCGCAAGAAATATGAAAAATATCAGAATTTTTTATCTGAAAATTTTCATTTTTTGGTGGTGAAGTTTTCAGTATATTCGAATAGGCATGTTTTTGTAATGGATTAATTCAGCAGAGGATAGACTTTTGATGTTTCCTTATTTTCCTCAGATAATCAGCTTAGAGATTCCATACATATTGTCTCCTTTGCATGAAATTTCAAAGCATAAATAAGAAAAATATTTCAAAATGACGTCTACTGAATGTTCTAACCCAACACGCCAACCGATAAGGATCTCTGCAATACACAGATAAATTCTACGCTAGAAACAACTCCTTAATGGGGATCACTTTGATCAGAATGCGCGGATGAGCAACCTGATTAGCATTTAGTTAACTAGTCTATGTAATGTTTACCGTCATGTTCTGCAATATATTGTTGAGACAAGGGTATGCAATGGTATTCAATATAAGTTGTATTTTCAGAATTTTGCTATTTTAAACCAGCTTTCAAAGTGCTTGTTATTTCTAGCATCCTCAAGATTTTACTGCATAACTCTATATTAATAAGCTTAACAATAATAGGCTTCTTAAACCTTGTCATGCTGAATAATTGAGATGCCACGCCCACTTCTAATTGTCAGCCAATCAAATTGCTTGATCCAGTTGTTTATATATTCACATACTGAACGACAAACAGTGCAGATCCAGATCCAGATCAGTTGGCTTCCGAAGAAACCAGCTGATCTGGATTCACACTGTTTGCAAACGCAGGGCACACCCGGGACCAGTAGGACCAAGGTTAAGGAACTAGTACACTCCTTATCATTTCTCCTTTGTGACAGCTTTACTCCAGCCAAATGCAAAATATCAGACTTGTGAAAGCAAGCCAAGGTCACACCTATTTAGAATAAAAAGACTGCCTACTTCAGATATGACGAACTCGAGGCCCATATCACTTTTAACCCTTGTCATGCTGAATAAATTGATGCCACGCCCACTTCTAATTTCCAGCAGATTACTTGATCCGGGTTTTTGATAGAATTTACATATTCATGACAAACAGTGCAGATCCAGATCAGTTGGCTTCTAAAGAAGCCAACTGATCTGGATATACACTGTTTGCTAAGACAGGGCATGTCGTGTTTAGCAAGAGAAGTACAATAGTAAAAGTGCGTGAAAAACTAGTAACAGTGTTTTCAGAGAAAACAGATTTTCCCACACCGAATTTTCAGCTTTCTTACTGCCGTGATCTTAAAAATTAAGCTGAAGAAACCAAAATCTTGTCAGCTAATTGTTATATCCCAATTATATATCCATGAAACTTTGGCAAGAATCCAACCACTGGTTCACAAGACATTGTGCAGACAAGCTGAAAGTGCCACGCCAACGCCAAATCATGCCAACTCCAACGCCGACGCCAACGAAATCCGCACTCAAAACAATATGCAATTCACTCCCCGTAGGTTGGGATACATATATAGTTCACACGTTTACGGTTTCAACTCTCTTCGAGATCATGATAACCGCTCTAAGACTTGTCTTTTGATAATAGTTCTGCAGCCTGGCTTTTGATAACAACTCTCCAGCTTGACTTTTGATACGAGTAACAACTCTTCACCCTGGCTTTTGATAACAGCTCTTCAACCTGGCTTTGTTCCTGAAGTTATACAAAAAGTCAATCCTACTCACGTCGTATTTCCTATTACTGTATACTTATTTCCCAGAATGGAACTCGGAATTCGAAAGCAAGAGGCATGATTTGGAAGTAAGGAGTGAAAAGTCAGCATAAGGAAGACTGAAGTTGGGTGTAAGACGTGGGAAATTTCTCACAGCTATCCATTTACCCAAAGCTTCTAATGTGTACACTGGAGCGGGTAGAGGGAGCGGGTAGAGGAGGTTCGGGGGTGGAAAGGGTTAGTCAAACTAAAATTTCATTTTATGGGAAAGTTTGGATGATAATTTTTGGATACTGTATCTACCCAGAATATTCGCACACCGAACTCTTTATCTTGTACTTCTGATAAAGTTCCTACCTGGGAATGAGTAAAATTTCTGGATGAGTGCCAAATAGTGTCGACACTGATCAGACGCCGCGTTTGTGGCCTCTGATCTGGGTCTACAATGTTTGCTTAGACCTGCCTGTCTAGACAATTAGGATAATTACGGTAGTTTGATCAAATGGACCCCCTCAGACATTTTCAACCCTTAGTAACACTATCACTCTGGGTAAATTTTTCAGCAGACGACATATTGAAATATTTTTTCTTATTTTTTCCAGAAAACAGATTTTGAAATTTCATGCAAATTGTGGAGACAATTTGCATGAAATGTCAAATCCTGTTTTCTGGGGAAAATAAGAAAAATATCACCAGTTTGTCGTCTGTTGAATTAGCCAAGAGAGTGGTAAACGTTAAAGAATTCTGGAGGCGCCACTGGTACATTTTGTAATGTGTCTGTTGTGATCATTCGGTGCCGAATTTTAAACGCCAATATTTTTCACGAACGATTTTCTTATTTAATTTCTTTTGGCTACAACTGCTGGCAACTCAGTCATTTTTCTAAGAAAACTATTTTATGGCTATCCTATTAACTTTCCTTTCCTGCACCCGGAGCCTTTTTTAAACAAAGATGACTGGTCTAAAGGAAAATAATTTGCTCCAAAGGGGAAAGTTTCTTTCCTTTCAGAGAAGAGCCCGTATAACCCTTGTCCTGCTGAACCCGGATATACCCTGCCTTTGCAAACAGAGTAGATCCAGATCAACTGGCTTCTTAGAAGCCAACTCCAGATCAGCTGGCTTCTTAGAAGCCAACTGATCTCGATCTACACTGTTTGCTAGTCAGTATTTGAATTTATATCAACAATCTGGATCAAGCAATCTGATTGGCTGAAAATTTGAAAAGGGCGTGGTATATTCATTTATTCAACATGACAAGGGTTAAGAAGGAGCGGAAAGTAATTTTGACTGTTGCTTCCCTTGAATCGCACCCTTTCTTTTTAGATTTCTCATTTTGAGCCGTCTTCTATGGATCACCTCTTGCTGTCGCTTTTGTGCAGAAAAAGTTAACGAAATAACAAAAGGTCCATTACAAGAAGGAAGGGGAAGTAACTACGACAGTTGCCTCCCTTGAAATTGTACTCATTATCTTTATATTTCAGACCCCTTTTGAACCATCTAATATGGATACTCGGTGTTTGTAAATACCTCTTCTTGTCGGCTGTGTGCCGAAAGCCCCTTAAATATAAGAACTCAGTAAGCATTCTTTATAAATCTATAGCGGGCCGTTATTGGCCCGTTAAAGTAGCTGACGGGCTATAGATTTATAAAGAATGCTAGCTGGGAAAGAACAGGAAGTAATTTTGACAGTTTCTTCCCTTGAAATCGTAGCCATTCCCTTTATACGTCAGACTCCTTTTGGATCATCTCATATGTATCTACACTGTTTGTAAAAGTCCGATTGTCGTTTGTGTACAAAAAGAGTAAACGAGAAGGTCCTTTTAACGCTTAGATCTAGCACTCAGAGTAAAATTATCAACAGACGACATATTGAAATATTTTCTTAGTATTGTCAGAAAACAGCTTTTGACATTCCATGCAAATTGTTTCTAATGGAGACACTTTGCATGAAATGTCAAATCCTGTTTTCTGGGGAAAATAAGAAAAATATTATCACCTTATCGCCTGCTGAATTTGCCAGAGACTGGTAAAGGTTAAGCTTGACGTTCAAACAGATCCATTAATTAATTTACCGTCAACACAACGTCAGCGTAAAGTATTTACCCTCAGTTTTCAGACACCAAAATTTCTAACCGTACTTGTCCTAAACCTTGATTCAATCCATTTGACTACTTGCAGACACGTTTAAAAATTATGGCTGCGTGGCAAACATAGAATATCCTGATCAGACGCCGCGTTCTGCGGCGTCTGATCTGGAATATACACTGTTTGCTCAGACATCTCTGTCCAGATACTGAGTGTAAATACGGTAAGCATATTGTGACAAGATGAATTGATTTATTAGAGACTGACGTTAATTTCACTTCTTATATACAACTTATTGTTCTCCACCTTTCGTGTACAAGGCCAAAAATGAAGCTAAATTGGAGTTTGTTTTATTCCCAATTATTTTTCGCCCTGTTGGTCTTTGTGTCCGGACAAGTCCCGACCCCCGTGTACCAGTACAGGAAGGTTTTAGACGATGACGGGGCGTATGAACTTTTTTGGAACATCAATGAGACGGATATTCAGTTTGAGGTTAACGTTCGAACCCTTGGATATGTGGGGTTTGGAATATCGCCCAGTGGACGAATGAGCCCCGCTGACATGGTGATTGGATGGGTACAGGACCAAGATGTTTTCTTTGGGGTAAGCTTGGCTCTTTGATCTTAATTCTCTAGGCGCCAAATTTCAGATTACATTTGTTATCTGCTTTGTTCTTGTGCTTTTTTTTTTACAAACTATCGATTGGAAAGAAGTGTATATGTTAAGTTGAAAGACTGAATGTCAAACAGTCAAACAGTGTAGATCCTGATGAGACTCATCTGGAGCTACGCAGTTTGCAAAAGCCTATTAATATCGCCTATGGCAGTGGCAGAGTTAATTAAGAGGCAGGGATACATTTGCTAGATTTTCCGCTCTAAGGAAAATAAATTTATTTTTACATCATATTTGCTTTCCAACACAGGGGAAAAGGATATACTCTACAAGGAAAGTATTTGATCCCAAGGACCCTTTTCAGAAGGGGGATAAAACACACACACCCCTCTCCTTCGTGAAAATGTATCAATGTTCTTAAACGTGACAAACTGTTCTTTATAAATCTATTTTGACGAGTGTGCAATCTGATCTGGGCCTACAATGTTTGCATGTGCGATATGATGCCCTCTCCTCGTGCTGAGGCTAAAACAAAAATAGACATTGATGCATTCACGTCATTTTAGCCGTCCGAATGGCTCAATTGGTAGAGCGTCCGTCATCGGATCTAGAAGTTGTGGGCTTGACCACCAACCGAGTAATAACTGAGGCTGATAAAAACATGTATACACGGTCACTATACATGCCAGAAAGATTGTTGTCAGTGACGTTAGAGGGAATATCTACTCGTATGCTTTCAGGGGAAGGTCAGGTTTTTTATATTTATTTATTTATTTATTTATTTATTTATTTATACAATATTTCAAGAGTTATACAGTTAGCTAAAATGCCAGTCTACAATGCGGCCCTTATAAATACAACAAATCACAACACATATACATATATGCATTTAACATGAATTTGAAAGATTGATATGTATGTACGGATCTTAGTAGGACATCTTTTTCTCTGCAATAGACTTACATGCAGGAAACAATCCAAACTGTATGCTAAAATGTTGATAAAATGCAATAATCAGGGGCGCATACAACTAAAACTTATGATAGCAACATAAGTTTAAATATTTGTTTTAGAATTGAGATGATCTTTTGCGGTCCTGTTGAAAAAATTATGATGGTGCCATTCTGGCTGAGTCGGTTAGGGAGTTCCAGAGTTTTAGAGCCTTCTTACCCCTTATCCTGCTGAGTAAATTAGGATGCCACGCCCACTTTTAATTTTCAACAATTTGGATTACTTGATCCGGATTGTTGCTTTTACTCGTAATTCACAAACAATGCAAACAGTGTAGATCCAGATCAGTTGGCTTCTTCAGAAGCCATCTGATCTGGATCTACACTGTTTGCAAAGGCAGGGTATATCCGGGCTCAGCAGGACAAGGGTTAAAACGGATCTTCTTTTAAAGAAAAGTCATTGCTCCACTAGCAAATTGAAAGTAAATTCATTTCTTTTCAAGTAGACCTCTTTTCAAAAAGGGCTTAGTGTGCTCTTTTCAGAAGGGGCTTCTCAGTGTGCACATGGCATTTATACAACGTCGACGCAACGTCACAACGTTTTGTGCTAATTGGCTTCCCAATGATCCCTCTTTTCGGAGTATACATTGTATTTAGACACAACAACAGGTATTAAAATAGACTTGTTTAACTTCTGGGATATGTATGGTAACGAGCCAAGGTAACATAACAGATGTGTTACATATGCGTACAATTGTACGCATGCGTAAATTACGTATGTGTATGAGTGTCACATGTTGAATTTAACACTTGTGTAAACAATACGAAATCTTCACATCTTATAAAATTGCAAAGGAAAATCGATTCAGACGTGGCAACTGATCAGGATCTACACTGTTTGTCTCTCATGTTGTCTTGTATCACTAAATGGTATAATGCCTGATCAGATGTTGTACTAGGAATATAACTGTTAATCTGGGTCTACACTGATCTCATGTTTCTGATGCTATTTTTCCATAACACGGCTAATATACGTGCATATGTACGCTTATGACAGATTTCCACTGTCAGAACAAAAGATAATGTCGGGTCAAGTGTTCTAGTAACATCTATAGCAAAAACGGACACTGATCCTTAGATGCTTTAGCTGCAATTCACATGAGGGTCATATTATATCCTTGCAAGAGGGTAAAAAGAACATTCTAACACAACGCGCCTATATACGCAATGGAGAAAACCAATGATTTATTCTGCAACAAATCCCTAAGCGGAAGCTCGTGTCGCTATCTGGCGCTGCTCCGACGTCATTTTGACACTTTGCTGACGTCAATCTTCGTTCGGTCTGACGTCGTTTTCCTGGAGTCAACAACGTAAGAAATGCAAACATCAATCAAAAGTGTTGGCGGGATTTCTTTATGCGATGGCGGAAAGTTGGAAGAATCTAAAGGACACAATTATTTTTCTTCGTTTTCTATGTGTTAGAATCGAAATAGATCAGCTCTTGTGCGTGATTTGTTGATTAATAAATCAAGGATTGTCGGCCAGTTGTAAGCAGATAAATCACTCGCGCTCCGCGCTCTTTATTTGATCTACTTTACAACTGACCTCCAAAAGTGATTTTTATACCCCAGTCACACATTGGCGTAACAGGTTGCGTAGACACGGCTATCAAATTACGTGGCGATACGAAAGGTACACCACAGCAACGCCAGCTTACATAGCTAATTCTCCTGGATATGTAGCACGAACTCCTTTTACGCTAGGCTGCGACGTAATTAATGTGCAGTCAACTTAAAAAACGTAGCATATACGTCGCAGGTTTGATAGGTCATACATACGACACGTGTAGCCGTTCGAACAAAAGAAACGCAGCAGTACCGTAGGTCGAACGCTTTCTTATCTACGGCGTATCTGGTACGTTTGAATCGCAAATATTTTGTTGCCATGACGTATATCAACGTATGTACGGCGTAAGTAATACATACCACCCAGGGAAACCCGATATCGGGATATCGGAGGTTGCGAAATTTCGGAGGTAAACAAATGATGTCATCCAGCGACAGTGTATGTACTTATCCTCATTTTTATGATAAAAAAAAGTGCTTCTGGAGGATAAGCAACGTAACCTATATTTTCTCAGTTGAATAGTTTAATATATGAAAATGGCATTTCAATATAAAGTATTGTTGCGAGCCGAGGGTAAGCAGCATCTGTAGGACTTCTCCAAAGCAATATAAACTGGGGGTGGAACTAAAGCTGGCTAGACAGCGAGAGTCCCAACCGCCTTACCGAAACACCAGACTTAGTTTAGGCCTCGCTTGAGGGGTATAGTGAGTCTCAGATAAAAAATAAGTGATAGTGTAAAATAGCACTATGTTCTATTCTGTTCTGCGCCAAGTGCAGTATTCTATTCTATTCTGTATTTCAGGGAGTGAAAAGAAGAAACAAGACAATGAATGTAGAAATAAAATATTTTTTATCCTTTAACGATGCTAAATAAAATATATGATAACAATATCAGATCTTTGTTGTGATTTTTGACTAGTGTCGTATCACGCACAGTTATGGACTGCTGTATGAAATCATTCTATGGACGGTTTGACATACACTATGAATAAAATGACATGATATGACGGCGGCAGAGATCGCAAACTAGTCAAGGCTAAATGACGACAAACAGTGTAATTTTATGCAATGACAGATGGAAAATGTGGTGAAATTTGATGAACAGTAATGCAGAGCAAGTTTCAGAATAAATCTCAATGAGACATAGATTACTAAAGCGAGCTGTCTCTTTAAATTTAAGAAAAGGGAGAAAAAAAAATAAATAAAGTAAATAAAATGTCCAAAAGCAAGTTTCTTATTTTACATCCTTAAAATTAACCCCTCTAATAAAATGAATAAATTTTGGCCGAAAGGTTGCTGCACTGAAAAACAGAAAACAACAACAACAACAAAAAAAAAACAACAACAACAGACAGTTCGGAAATTCAAATAAAGCCAAAATTTGCAGCAAAAAAAATTAAACGTGACTTTCGCTAACCAAAGCTAATCCGAGACTGAATCGGGAATCCCAAGAAATTGTTTATATAATCCCAGGCTCCCATCTCCCAAACCCAACAGATTTTACAACGGGTTCCCCGAACCCCAGCAGATTCTCTCCGGGAAATTGGGATTCCCGGACCAAAACCGCAAGGGAATGGCCGCCCCCAGGAGAAAAATGTCTGGGAAGATGCCGCCCCACAGAAATTCCGACCCGCCATCTTTGATTTGCCGATAAAAATCACCCCAGTACCCAACTTCAACCGGCAAATATAAAGCCGTCTTGAATGAAATCCCCCAAGTAATTCCAACCAAAATGACCCAAAGATAATAAATTTCATGACTGCCATAACTAGAAATCTTTTTATGGTACATGTACCGATTGCATGGAATTCATTGTGAAGTTTAGCTTGACAGGTCTGTGATGACTCTGCTGTTTTGACAGTTACGCTTCATCGATCACACACAGGCTCCCATAATTCCATGTTTACACACTAAAACAATGGATGACAGTGACAACAGCATGCTACGATCTGAACAATTTTGTGATAAAAACAGCTTATTAACAGCATATAATGGATTAAATTAACTTGCAAAAAAAAGGTAATCACATTGTTCAAAAAGGCTACGAATGACAAGTTTGCGTCTTTCAGAATAATTAAATAATGGTTGTGCACTGCCAAAAATGTGTAAACAGCTGATTTGCGAACCATGAAAGAAAATTGTAACACAGGAAACTGGGTCACTACAGTATCCTCCTATTTATTCAAAATCACGTTTGAAAAGGAAATTTCATTGTTTTTCACCCGAATTCCATTTTCAATTGCTTATAGCTTTTATCCTGTAAAGCTTTTTCATTGAGTATGTATGTCTACATAATCTAGAACCTTTCTATAAATTATACAAGAACTAGCAGATGTGAAAAAATTACTAAAGTGGCAGATTTTTTAGAGTTCTTCAGGGTTGTTGTCATATTTATAGGTAACAGGATGTCAGAGGTATGATGCAGGGATGTCGGAGGACAGATTTGTATTGGTTAACGGGATATCGGAGGAAAGGAAATTTTGTATTCTTCTTAAAACGGCTACATCTTTTCTGAAACGTGATCTTGCCTGGTTTAATATGTTGAAGACGATTACCTGAATCGTCAGGAGTGGCATGTAGCAAGCGAACAAAGCGTTTATGCAGACTGGCAAAGAATAAATGAAATAATGTGCCAAAGACTTGTCAAGATAAAACATCAAGATAACCAGCGTTCGTGATGAAAATCCCGGTAACAAACACGACTTCACATAGAAAAAGTGGGGATTGCAGGATTATAAATCTTTTCTTTTTTTTTTTTTTTTTTTTTTTTTTTTCTTTTTTTTTTTTCTTTTTCTTGTTTCTTTTCTAAAATATGTATTAAGAACCACGTCGTTTCTGCTCTAAAACATAGGTTGCGGGTTATCGTTAGAACCGCCTCGATGAAAAAAAAAATAATAATACGAAAATTTACAGTTTTCTTTCTGAAAAATTTGTATTTTTTAAGACATGAAAATTTCATTCTACGTGTTTTCATATTTGTTCATCACAACGTTTTGTGCCTTTGGTGAGTTTCCAGGCCTATACGCAGACTTTTGAAATGGAATGGACGGGTGTGTGAATTCTTGGCTATTCCTAAAGGGGACACAGATGCCAACAAAATGCCGATGAGGGATGCAAAATTAAGGAATGTAAAGTGATTTTATGGCCAAACCAGCATGGTTTTTAAAATAATTGGCCCGAAAGGGGTCTCGTTTCATCGTTTGGTCGGTCAGACACTCCATGGATTTTTCACTTACATTTAAGTTAGGCTTAAAAACCCAGGCCCGTGGGTTTTGAAATGGGGATGGTGTGACCATATGGAGGCGTGCAAATGCTCAGAAAATATCGATTTAGAGGCGAAAATTAGGGGTGTAACCTGCGTTTTCGATTAAAATCTGCTTGATTTTTTAAATAATTTGTCCACAATGGGGGCTACGTTCGCCAACTCCACCCCCCCCCCCCCCACCTGCTTGATTTTGAAATGAATTTGTCCACCCCCATCCCCAATCTCACACACAGACACACACATACGCACGCACGCACGCACAGCGCGTATGGAAGAACACGTTACAAAATCTGCAATGCTTTCTGTTGATAGCAAATGAAAATGACAAAGGTCTCCTCGATACAACTCATATAATTATCTATTACCCTAGCAAATTTATGCGGTGAAGACCCCTTGTAAATCTCACTTATATTAGGAAAATGGGATTACAGGGGAATGTGTAATTTTTCTGGCTGCTGCTTAAAAACCTAGATAATCGGACTGTCCGTAAAGATTTGTAGACAACAATGTTAAGTAACACCACATGGACAGTTTGCCGGCAAGCATTTAAAATCAGGAGCGTTACATAAATAAAAAAAAATACAATTAAGATTCTCTATGGACTTTTGGTTGTACGCGCAAGGAGAATACAAGCAAAGGACAGAATAGTTCTAAACTATACATTGTAACATTTGGATTTCGATGCATATTTGATGAAATTCCGTTAAAATGATGGGAGTTAACCGTTAAAATGATGGGACTTAAGGGCATTATAAGATTTCAAGATGACTGACATATTGGTGGTTTCTTTTTGTTTTGAATGTCTAACCGGATTCCACAGATTTTAAAGGAACTATTTACCAGGCTCATCGTGTGATTATTATTATTATTATTGTTGTTGTTGTTGTTTGCTAAATTCTAAATTAAGCGACCCACCAAACACAGGTAATGGTCAAATATGAACGACTCAGTAAAAGAAAATAGATAGATTCTTGTAATTAGATATACAAATGTCAGCCCGATGGACGAATAAGCACCTGTTGTTAACTTAATTATAGATTTTTTTGTACTGATATTGGTGAATATTGTGCCGAGTTGGGATATTGCTATGAATAATTGATATATCATAGATTTACAGTGGTAACGTACCGTTTATTATTTCTGATCTGATGGCACTCGTTGGCACCGCATCGGCGCTGCGGTTCTTACGAGTTTCCAAAATCAACATTTCAATCGAAATGTAGGTAGGAAAATATCACGTTTCACATACAGAACATCATTTTTATTGCATATAAGTTCTTAAACGTAATGGCATTGGTTCTAGTAATATTATTACATTAAACTCTCCTTCAAACCAATCAAACCCTATTAAAATTGCTACAAAAAGAGACACTAGTATTTGCACACAGGCTTAGCACCATATTGTGCGAGCAGGTTTTAATTTATATTGCTTTTTTTAGACAGAACTCACTCCGTCCACTTTCAGTGCCTCCGAAATCCAGCAACAGTCCCTCCGAGATCTACAGCATCATGTGTCAATGTACCTCCGAATATTCCGTTATCCAAAATTTCGCTAGTACTTGCTAGTACATTTCATCCTGGGGCGTTATTGTTTGTTGATAAACTGAAACAACTATGAAAACAGTCTAAGAGAAGATAAGTCCATCCTTGGGCAATAATAAACCAACATGTCATTTACCATAATCGGGCTGGTAGCCGTCGAAAAGGCAAAAACTGAGATGAAAAATAGATCATCTTGGTTCAAATGCCGTTTTCACCTCCAGAAAGTAGCTGAGAAAGGAAATATTTGCTTTAACATATTCATTATTATATCTCTAGAACGAGCAACTCAGCTTTTTTTATCAAATGAATAAGAGATAAGCTATAAAAAAATGGATAAATACATACCCTGTCGCTGGATGACGTAATTTGTTTACCGCCGAAATCTCGCAACCTCCGATATCCCGATATCGGGTTTCCCTGGGTGATACCTTTAGCAGTCGTAAGGTTGCTGCTGCGTAAGTAGACTAGTTCCAGTAAGGAAAACTATCAACTATAACTAAAATTAACGACTATCGGGTGGCGGCGGATTTAGCTGATACGTAATAACGCATTTTACATAGACATTTTCCGTTGATACTAGATAATCGTAAAGCTAGATCCACATCGCAAAGTTGTTTATTCAAGCGAAGAAACTGACCATTTTCACTGTTATGAATAGTTGTACTTCTTAGCGGACAAAATATTGGTTTATAATAGAACTGACTAGCAAACAATACAACAGCCTCTCTGGCGCAGTGGTAACTATGGCTAGTTCGTATGCATGGGGTCTGAAGTTCGAATCCCAGCATAAGTGATAATTTTTGCTTTCCTTGTTTAGCTTTTGTTTTCGTTTTCAATAGATCCTGTTCTTACTGACATCATTTCTATCTGTCATTGTGGACTTGTTTAGTTTTTTGAAATTTTAGGACACAGTATATTTCGACGACAAGTAATGAGGCTGTGCGGAGGCGAAACTTATTTTCATTTATTGCAGTGGTGCTGCATGGCATTCGAAATGTCACATTGTTTCTGTTGGGTCACCAGCATTTGATCGTCATAGTCGAAGCTAAATTACCGATGAGTATCCCATAACAACCTGGACGGTCAAGATATGTCTGTTTCAACACACAGCCTGATGAGTTTTCGCTGTTCTTTGAGCGAAGCGCACGGCCAATCTTGTTGAACATTGATTATTGCCCGAAAACCATGCATATTTATATCCAGTGGCTGAAGTCCAATGAAAAGGATGACAGGCGGTTTGTATACTTTGAAAAAATTCTTTTGTAACGGCAATGTTTGCTTTGCGGTTTGTTCAGGACTTTTCCAGTTTGCGTCTTACCTCTTCGACTGCATTGCTTGTGATAAAACGAACCTCATAGTCCGTCCGCCCGTCCGTCCGTCTCTCTCTCTCTCTTTCTTTCTTAAGCACCTTAGTTTGCTGATATAATTTAAATGCTACGTAATGACGCAGAAAATTATTCATGTAAGCCTTGATTACCATATAAGCTCTTGCTTATTTTACAAACCAGCACCATAAGCGTTTTAACTGGAATTGCTGTTCATCAGTGAACTTTATCTGGTGAAGGTGGTGATAAAGGTACCTCCAAACAGCGCGCGGTTTACAAGTGAACAGGCTTCGTGGCCACGGACTGTGGCGCGTCAGAAAAGTTAAAACTGAAATTTATTTTCAAGAAAAACACAGATGTCTCCTCAAGATTTGTGTCACTGAATGTGTCTTATTTGAAAGAAAGAAAAAGTGTATTAATGGTTATGGGAAGGTGTTCTAAACGTTTTACGGAGACATTAAACCTTTTGTGAAGCGAAAGGGTTGGGTATGCTCAAGGCAACCCCTGTGGAACCAAAGAATCTTGTCACTAATGCGTCTTTTTATAAGAATCAAGAATATATATGGTTTATGGATGGTTGTCTGAAAAAGTATCAAGATTGAAAGCATTTTACGAAGAGAAGGTGTGGGACATGTCCCCGAAGTATCCCTAGGAATCCGAGATCCATGTTCTTCTCGTGCCGGGCATAGCCTTTGTTAGCCAGGAGATTATATCCACCTCAACATGGCAGGCACATATATGTCCGCCCACGCCAGGATTCGAACCCACGACTGCCGGATAGGATTCAATGCATCTTATCGTAAGCAACGAGAATATATATGGTTTATTGATGGTATTCTGAACCATTTGTAAGTTATAGTTCACATCTAGGCTTTTCCAAAACGAAAGCCTATGTGAAAAATTTAAAATAATTAAGCCTGTTTCACATCAGGCGTACGATTTTTTGCCGTACGATTTCCTGATATGTATTTGATATCGAAGGCAGCCTTACAATGCCCGTACGGCTGTTTCAGTTATAGTGCGATGTTAGCAGCTTCAACGTCCGAAATTGCAAACAATTTCTACGACAGTCTTAAGATGGCCATAGGACTGTCGTGCAAATTTACAAAACTGTCGCAAGGCTGTCGTAAGAATTCTTGCAGTCATCCGTACGATAAAGAAAAAAATGTAAGGCTGTCGCACGAATGCCTTACCATGTTCGTGCGTTCATCGTGCGAAAAAGGCCAGTATCCAAAACCTTTGAAAATCGTGCGAAATCATATGTCAACCCTGCGTTTGTCTTGAGACTGTCTTACGGCAGCCGTACAGCGTGCAAAAATCGCCAAAAATCGTAGAAATAATGTGTATGTTGAAAATTTGACGTACGACGCTGCGACAACCGTCCGACGCTGCAAATTCGTAGGACTCTCTTGCGGCTATCGCACGGACTTCTGCGATTTTTGCCAAAAGGATAACCGTATCTAGCCGTATTAATACTATCAGAGTTCTGGTTTGCCTACTGTTGGAGTTAGGTCCTATGAGCTTAGTAAAGCCTGTATAATTTTGTATATATTATAGGAATGCCTTTTTATAGAAGATATATTACGTATGTTCACTTGCAGGAAGTACAAGATATATGCACGAACAGACGGATGGACAGGGGTCAACCTTGATGCATTCGCGCTTTTCTTCGAGTTGGATTGTTATACCATAAGTTCACTTTTCCAAGGTCATTTTTACAGAAATGTTACCGTCCAGAATGAACTGTAACTTAGTGTTTTATATATGGTCAATATTTGGTAATTCTGGGAAACGATACATTACACTATGTGTGAATACAGTGTTAACATGTTGGGGAAAATGAAAAATCTTGATTGTTGAAAACACTTACAATTTTTTGTATTGCCTTCCGGAGAAACACACCAGGCAAGTTTTCGCTTAAAACCGAGATGGTAGGGCTTAGCGTTACAGAATTAAGGTTGATGTCCGAGTAAATGTAATCTTTGTCATTTCCTCAAACAACTCTTTAAATTATACCACTCAGAGAGAGAGAGAGAGAGAGAGAGAGAGAGAGAGAGAGAGAGAGAGAGAGTCTGGACTAAACAAGCATGGAACAGGGTTAAAACAAGAGATGGATTCTTTTTTTTTTTTTTTTTTTTTTTTTTTTTTCTTTGCAGTATATGAATAGCCATGTTGTTAAACAATTTCTTGCCTTAGCAGAAAAATGTTTATCTGTCGGACACTTTTCACGGCACATACTAATTACGAAAACGTATGCATGCATTCCCGGTAATCTTTGCAAATACGTATTAAATAACTGTTTTCTGACTGTATTTTTATTTCTCGTATATAAGAATAAAATTTAATGGCATTATTGTTTAATGGAGTCGCTCCTTATATCAATCTACATAGCCATAGTTAAGACCATTGAAGCTCACTCACATGCTTATTGCTATATAAGTACAGGATTGGTGAGGTACGATTTGCACGAAGATGTTTCCCTGATGTGTTCCATACGGGGCCAATTTTATGACCAACATAAAAGTTTCCGCCAACTTTCTGTCTACTTTCAGTGTCCCAAATTTGTGTGTGTCCGTCCTTCAGAGTCCGTCTCACCGTCCTCGAAACTCGCGTCGTAAGAAAAGTGCCCGTGGGTACAGCTCGCGGCATAAGAAAATCTACCGCGCATTCCCATAGTGTGAATCTACTCTGCCCGAGGAATGGCGACTGCATGCTGTTTGGTTAGTTTTGTTTCACACATGTCTAAAAACGATGGCCGAATATTAATGCTTTGAACAAGTTTAATTTTAAAAATCTTCTATCGAGCGCAGAGTTTGGCTTCTCTCTCATCATATTCGAATCCGGAAAATACCCGAAATCCAATGATGTAGTTTCAATAGCAGACGGTAAAGACTTCCGATAAAACAAATGTTTGCTAATGAACTGGTTGATATTACTCATCGTACCACTGAAAATATCTATACATGCTATTTTTTTAAAAATTTGCAATGAATGCAAAAGTTTGCAAATTCAATTTTCACTTCAGTCGCTTATCATGATCGGATGATAACGATGTTTGGCCCTCTAAATCATTTTTCTATTGAAACTGAGATTTAAAGACAGGATTTTCAAATCGGTGGTCTGGTTCCAAGGTCGATTTGAACTGGTAACCAGCTCAGGAAAAGTAGGCGGGGCTTAGCCTAGGTAGGTTTGCTATCTATAAGGGTCATAAAACTGAAAAGGATTTATTATGTCTATTGAAACCAATCAGGAATTGTGTCTATTCACATGGTAAGTATTAAACTGATAAGATTTAAACGTGGTTCGATGCAGTACATGTATTAGTCTGTACTTGTAAGATCAAGTACGGCAGCTGTCGGTGGCTTACAGAAAACGGGAACTTAGTACTGGTGAACGGCTAGGAAGCTTTCCCTGAAAGGTGTGGTTAGGGTCGCGTAAACCTCAGCAAAACAAAAACAAAGAATACTTGTAAGAACCACTTCGGTAGCCTCGGTGAGTTTTGAGCAGATATAAAAAACAATATAGCAAATCTTCATCCGATTTTTTTATTTTAACAACCATAAAATTCCTGTTTCAGTAATGGAAAAGTAGAAAAGAAAAAAATGTGTATCGTGTGGGATTCGAACCAGCCACCTATGACGCTGAAGTCCAGCGTGCTAACCATTATACCACAGAGACTATAATTTCTGTAATGTTTATAAA
Source organism: Anodontia alba (assembly GCA_964016985.1). Taxonomy (NCBI): domain Eukaryota; kingdom Metazoa; phylum Mollusca; class Bivalvia; order Lucinida; family Lucinidae; genus Anodontia; species Anodontia alba. The sequence continues at coordinate 7,550,480 of OZ024821.1, forward strand.
AGGTTATACCCATTTGTTTGAATTATAGGTAGTTGTACATAATTCTAAACAGTGATTTATAGTTTATAGTTTAAATCGATAGTTTATAGTTTGGTGCTTAATGGTAATAGTCCAAGACTGCGTAGTTAAAATGGTTGTGGCGTTGCAAGTGTACCTACGGCGTAATAACGATGATTGTGGCTTTTTTGTGGCGTTTCAAACGAGGTCAAGGGGCATCACCTAATATGTTTTACATTAGGTGCTGGCTTGTACCAAATTTCTTTCAACTGCTTTACGTTGTTTCCCATTAGTGCAGCCTCGTTAGCCCATAGCTTATTTCTCGACTGCACGTCTTTGTATCCAGCCATTCCCCTAGAGTAGAGAATAGCATTCGCCTCCAGTCAGTCGAAAATCTCTTCTTCCTGGGCATCTGTAAGGTTGGCATGCTCCCTTGCCTTGCGTCCTTTTTTCGCGGACTTTTTGCTTTTGTTGCCGCCTTCGCTGTTAGGGTCTGGGGACGGGGAAGAGGAGTCTGAATGGTTGTAGTCCTGTTTCGAGTCCTGAATGGAGCTCTCAGATGGAGCTGGAGACGTGGTCCTGTTCCCAGTTGATTCCCGCATAGGCTCAGTTGCAGGCTGGACGTCTGGGCTGTCGGGCATTGTTTTGGTATTTGCGCCCACGGTCTTCATTTTTCTCTTCCTTTTTGCTAGCATGTTGGCTCTCTGATATGTCTGGAACGAACGGCAGAGACGTTATTTACACACGCATTCCAAATTGTAAACGCCGCTTGTACGTAACAGCAACGTCGCAGGTACGAATGAAACGCTGTGCCAAGCAGCAACGCTCTATACGCCACGCTTACGCCACACATACGCCACGCTACGCGAAGCTTTACGTCCCAAGAACCCATGAATCCCAGGTACGCCACAGATACACCTCGGAAACGTCACGCATACGCCATGTATGCCACAGGACTTCTAATTTGCATAAATTACGCCTCATGTTTCGGCGTTTGGCCCACGTAAAGGAATTTTGTAAAAATACACCGCGTAATTGGCAGGAAACGTAATAATGTGACACAGGCAGAACTCAACACATTGCTGTTAGAGCTGATCTATTTCTTAATTATCACATTTCAAAAATGTTTTTTGCAACTAGAAGTTCCAGCTATAAGCTATTAGCAACATAGATGTTTTCAACCTGGGAAACCATGCATCTCAAGTGGTTGCAATATCTTAATATACATCTAACAATGCTTAATATACAGATAACAAACATGAACAATTAAAAGTTTCCATATTAATACACATTACATATTACATTGAACATAAAAGTTTGTGCTACGTATATATATATGCCAAAACATTAGGTTAATTAAAACATGCATACTAAGAAACAAGTCGGTCATAGTAATCGTTCCCGAAATAATGACTTCGACTTTGTGTAGTGAACAGGTGTTACATATGTGTATGGTTCGTACACATCATACGAACGCTTCACACTGACTTGTCCACATGTTACATATGCGTACACTTGTACGCAAACAGCTGTACGCATGTAACATATTTGTTGCGTATTCGTGTGTGTGACATAAGCACCCTCACAGAGCTCAGGTGTACATGTAGGCATATGGTGTCGCTATTGTTCAGTGTTGAAAAACGGTTCAGTTTTTACGGCCATAAAATACAATTTAAAAGTCGAGAATATTACATTCATGGTCATGACGACTCATGTAAGATACTCTATAATATAGAATGTTTGCTTATGTCACTGGCGCTTTAACTCTTTCACTGCCACAGACGATAATAATAGGCTTTTGAAAACAGCGTAGATCCAGATGAGACGGCTCAATGAGCCGTCTCATCTGGATCTACGCTGTTTGACATTCAGTCTTTCCAAACGATAATTTGTTAAAATACAAAAAAAAAACAAAACAAAAAAAAAACAGACGATAAATGTCGTCTGAAAATTGGCACCGAAAGAGTTAAGGATTAATTAGCATACAATTTATCACGGTTGGATATTCATATCATAATTTATTATCATAATAAAGTGCAACATATACATATACAAGGTGATGTAAATATGACGTGAACTATACAGTACATAAATGATCTGCGTCAAGAAAACAGTTCAACCGTTGAAAATGTACCGTAAACGAGAACTTGTTGCGACTGTCTGATTTTTGCCTTATTTTCTGAAAAGGATAAAAGATGAGAAGCAGTTCAAGACATAGCTAAAATGGGACCAAAAGTGATCCCACTCACTAATTAATGATACCCTCACCTTGGCACTAGGCAAGAGAGACCAAAGGCGTGACATAAAGCAGTGATTGCGAGGTACCAGCAGAGGATTTCAACAAGGCTCTCTGAGGGGTAATGACTATTTTGAAGGGGATATCACCAAACGGTCAAATAAATAAGACAGTACTAAATTCCCCTATTGGGCCTCTACCGCTCTGTCGTTATGTATCAGCTATTTGAAACTCCGGTTCCTACGGGTCCGGGGACAGCGGAGATATAGCGGGACTTAAGTACCGTGTTTAGGTAGTGCCGTAGATGTATTAATTTCCCGCCAAAATGCATTGCATACATATATTATAGCCACAGACATGAACCCCTTTCCAGATAGATACCTTTGAATCCCTTCCCAGATTTTTTCAATGAAATGCACTCCCGTTCCAGACGACCCTGAAAATAAAGTCCCTTTTGTCTGCACATCCCAACCCATGCTTATATAGTGAGTGCCCCCACCCCCACCCCACTCCGGTAGTAAACCAGACCTTTAATCATGAAAAAGATACAGGTTGATTTTAGCAACAGAAAGCAGACTGTTCAAGGAGACAAAAACTGGCCCGGGAGTGGAGGGGCCTTTAGCAGGGATTTTACCATGTTTTCCCCGCAATGCAGGGCATTTAGCTGAAAAGAAATTAAAAGACCTGCTACTACGGACTACGGAGCCGGGACTACAAATGACTGGTACATTATTGACAGTGTCCTAGGTTCTGTTGTGCTGTGCGAATTTATGAGGACTCCAGACTACAGAGTCTTGAGAAATTTACAGATAGTTCTTTCTTTCTTTCTTTCTTTCTTACTGTTTCAATTACAAGCTTCTAGTTCGACTCCAGATATGCTATTGCTTCTTGTAATGTTTTCTTATGTCTTGACCTTAAACATGCCCAACAAGCGAGCACCTCCTTTGAGCAAAAATACAGTAAAAGGGACGTCAATAAATTTATACCCTTTAAAGTTTATAGGTAAAGGATAGTGTGGTAGGTTGGCTTAAGGGCCTGCAGGGTGGCATGCTAATATTTCTTCACCGTCATTCGCTTTTTCCTTCAGTCTTCTCTCTTTTCTCTCCTCTACTAGCTTTTTATCATTTTTTTGTCTTTTCTCTGGAATAGCCTCAAGATAACCCACAAAGTTTGCTTTGTCGTTAAACAAGAACTCAAAACATGTTACATGAATAGGATTTTCAACGCAAAGATCAGCATAATCATATCTTAATTTTCTTTTTTTAGTTTTTATAACGATTAAAACCTGTTATAACGGAGACACCATAAGGTTACCATATTTATCATATGGATTCTGATAGACAGACCTGAGTAAACAATGTAGACCCAGATGAGACGCCGCAACACGCGGCGTCTCATCATGGTCTACAGTGTCTGCAACTCCTCCGGCAATTTTTAGACACAACATCGGGTAATAAATTGTACTTGTTCAGATTTTAGAACAAGTATGGTAAGGTTGAGGTGTCCGAAAACTTAGGGCAAATACGGTAAGTTCAATACGGCTACCAATATAACATAACACTGAGGTTGCAATTATAGTTGTGTTGAAATATTCACAGTGGAGAATTCGGACAGCCAGGGAAAACAATAAATGCGACAAACATTCATGACACAACAGTGTAATCGCAATTTGCCCATTATGGAAGATAAAACAATGATCTGGACTGCCCGTATGGAAGCACCTGTGCCTTCGCGTTTCGCATACTGGATTCGACCTACAGTAAATACCGCTTATATCCCTGTAGGCGCACAAACATGCAAATTATGAGCCCTGCTTTTGGCACGGTACATATATTATGAATATCTACAACACAATGTCTTTATGGGGAAATCAGAAAACAAAACACGTCGCTTTAGTATCATACGTACTCCCCTAATGAGTTCCTCTAGCGAGTTTTAATAAAGCGTGTCCGCCTTGTCAGACGGATGTTTACATCAGGGCCCAGTTGTTCAAAACTAATGATATCGTTAGTTAACGTATCGTTAAAACTTTGATCATTAAATATGCCATATATGTTAATATTTTTGCTGAAAAAATGTGAGTAGCTTTTGCATTTGCATAAGGAAAATTAATCTGGACTTAGAAATCAGGACCCAGTTGTTCAAAGCTAACGATGTCGTTAGTTAACGTATCGTTGAAACTTTGATCATTAAATATGGCATATACGCTAATATGTTTGCTGAAAAAAATGTGAGTAGGAGCTACTCACATTTTTTCAGCAAAAATACCTGCGAATTAGACATTGTACTTACTAGAGCAGTTTACGTTTTGACCACTAACGAGCTCGTTAGACTAACGACACTTTGAACAACTGGGCCCAGATTTCTAAAAATTTTGTAAACTTACCTGCACATTGTGGTAATTAAAGACAAATATGGTGATTTATTATTCTATGCCCCTACTCAACGATTATTTACTTTATGATTTCTACGTTTTCCACACGGCCGGTGAGGAAAGCCAGATACGAATGTACGTAGCTCAAATACAATGTGTGGGGAAGTCCGATCAAAAGTCATCCCAACAACAGTCAAAATAGACCTAATTCAGTGTTCTAACACAAGCTGTACATCATTCGTTCCCTTTCAGAAGTCTTAAATCTTTCACTCCCAAGTTTTTAAAATGGACTTTCCCCTCTCTGAAGTTAGACATATCCATTGTTGCAAATAGGGGTTTCCGTCAAACAGTCAATGTCAGAATGGCAAACAGTGCAGGTCCAGATGTTATGAGCCGCCTGCAGCGATGAAAGTTAAACTGTATAGAGAAGCCCGTTTCCTATTAAAAATTGAAAATTATCGTCATCACTGCTACCAAATATCCATACGCTCTCAGTTGTCAGTAAAAAGCGAACCACAGCACTGCCAGCACATACACAAAGGCTACAGTCCTTAAAGCATATTTCAATATATTTTAATAGACATATCACTTCTAACACAACTGTAAACACTCAAGCTATATTATTAAAGAACTTTATTATACCTCATTAATATTTATAAGCTATAGTTGAAATCTCATTGGTCGAGAGCATATCACGTGCAGCGTAATATTCTGTCATATTACATGTTTTATGGATAATGACCGAGGAAAATATAGTTGGTATTTCCTGGTGTGATATTATCAATGCATAAATGAAAAAGCATTATAGAACGTCAAGTAACGTACGTTTGATGTAAAGTATGACGTCATTTAAATCAGTAGAATGACAAAGTCGTTTTTTTTTTGTGTACGTAACATAAAATTTAATCCACAATTGGTTTAAAACAATATATATAACAATAACATGGTATTTGCGAACGTATAAATATATAGACATATAGGGTGTATTCCGTAAGTACATGTTTTTTTTGGGGGAACATTATATACTGGGATATTGGAACCTAAATGGTTAATATATTATTAATGAACATTATTATACCTCATTAATATCCATCAGCTTTATTAGAAATCTCATTGGTCGAGAGCATATCACGTGCAGGGTAATACTCAGTCATGTAATACTGTAATATTACCCGCGGAAGTAATATTACCCTCTGACGTCACTTCGGTAAGTGCATTTCATGTGCAGTGTGATATTAGATTTGTTTGTTTCCGTTTATTTTTTTTTATTCATTTGTTGTTGTTGTTGTTTGTTTGTTTGTTGTTGTTTTCTATTTTATTTTATCATTATTATTTTGTTTGTTTATTTATGTTTCTCTTTCTGTTATTGTTTCCCAACTGATAGCTTTTTTATTTCTAGGATTATTACACGGTGGGCGAGGATAGCCAGACACCAATGTACGATGATTCCCAAGACTGGTTCCTGCGCGCACGACCGGGTCTTCAGTATGCCAAGGAAGAAAATGGATACACAAGGATGGCATTTGAAAGAAAGCTCGATACCTGTGATGGAAACGACACGATTATTACGGTATGCACATCAGTTACAATTTAAGCAATAGTAACCTAAGCTGATGGCACTATGGAGGTTTAAGGACTGCCTGAGGCCAAAAGCCTGGACCGACAGAATGATATGACTTGAGCTGCAAGCGAGGTCCATATCATTTCGTCGGTCCAAGCTCTGGCCCAAGGACTGTCCATAACCATCATTGTGTCCGAAGCTTAGGTTTCTATTGCCTTTAGTGAACAGCTCTTAAAATTTGGAGTAACAATTGAGAAGCACATGGAAATTGGCCGCGACTTTAGAAATGTGTCTCCATAGATCTCGCACTAATATAAGAACTTATCTGTCTGCGCAATGTGTAGCCACTAAATCCAGCTATCTAAACACGTAAATGTACTCATACATTCCTAGCCCAACATTTCTCACCGTTTGTGTACAAAAATTGAGAAACGTGGGGTAAGGCCCAAGGTGTTTTTAAAACACTCTTTGGCATTACAGTAACTATTTCATAATATTTTCATGAGATTAAATGGGCATAATTTCACACAAATTAAGTAAAATACACGAGAAAAGGCAGTGAAAATACATTACGAAAACACGCCTTTCAAATATACTGAAAATTTCGACCACAAAAACTGAAAGTTTTCAGATAAAAATTCTGATATATTTTTCATATTTCTGCTCAAAACATAGATTGTTTTTGAGCAGAAATAAGAAAAATAATGTATACCCCTATAAACCCCAGTTTTACTATAGAAAAGTGGGGTTTAAGGGGGTCAAAATTATAAGGGTATGTTTTCGTGATGAATATGAAGCTGGCCACGTAATGAGTTAATATGCTAATCATACAGGTAGTGACATCAAAGACCCTGATAATAATGCGTAGTTTTATCTGCGCATTTGCACAGTCTTATTTTGGACGGCGTTGTTCGCACGTATCATACATGATACACTTATTTTCTTATTTTGCTGTTGAACATGTTGCTGCCTTCAAAAATCCGTTCTTCTGCGCAAGTTTTCAGAACGGGCATTATCACATTTTATGGACTGGTCCAATGATAGTGCCCGCTCGTGCTTCTACCAATAAATGGAGACCTGCATGTGATTCGGTTATGACCAATGAAAATGCTTGTTACAAATGTTATACGCACTAATAAATTAAGTAATGATGGGTAAAAAGTCATTGAACCATATGCGAACAGCGACGGCCCAGACCAGAATGCGCATTTATGCTGTATTATCAGGGCATGTTCTGTTCGCCGACATATACTGCAGTATCCATTTATTCTGTAAGGGGACAATGAAGGCTGATCTGGGCCTGTTTTGTCCGCAAATGACATTAGGGTCCTTTTCGTGCGTTGCACATCATTGAATGTTATCATTTTCATGGGTAAGAGGAAATTCCGTGACTAGATTGTGAGCAGGCTTTTCTGGTTTTTTACTGTTCGAGACCTAGTGATGCCTCGCATTCCCGAGAATGGGTCCATGCAAATAGTGTTGATCGAGATCAGATGTCATTCAGGTTCTGCATCGTTTGCCATGACAATTTAAAATAATGAATTCAAAGCTATTCAGAGGATTATATTATGGGGTAAATATAATGGAGTAACTAATATCCTATATCCCTGGAAGTAAACAGACTAATTCCTATATACCTTTAACCCTTTCACATCGAGTGGACTCTTCTACCACAACTCTTTGGACCGGTCCATGTCCAATAGCAGGGTGTCTGCATAATTAGTTTTTATCACTACTATGTTTTATAGAAATGCCTTTATTTAATGCAACACTGTAGACCCTGAGCAGATGGTGCGTTCTTTGGCGTCTGATCTGAGTCTGAACCGTTCGTCAGTTACCCTTTTGGGGGTTTCCAGATAAAAATAGGTCAAATATTTCTCACAACATTACTAAAATTTATTTTTCAATATCCGAGAAAACTACTAAAACATTCCCAAATATCCCATATCTTTGCATCACGAAAACATGCCTATATAATATTGACCCCATTGAACTCCACTTTTATATAGTATAACTGGGGTTTACAGGGGTATACGTTATTTTCATATTTCTGCCCAAAACATAGATTGTGGGTACTCGTTAGAACCGTCTCGTCGAGGCGCTTCTAACGAGTACCCACAACCTATGTTTTGAGCAGAAATATGAAAAATATCAGAATTTTTATCTAAAAATTTTCATTTTTGGTGGTAAAATTTTCAGTATATTTGAATAGGCTTGTTTTCGTAATAGGCAGTAAAACAGCAAATAACCCATATCCCTGGAAGTATACAATATCTCTAAAAAGATTATAAATAGCAATAAATAAACAAAACCAAAGAAAACTTTAGATTTTAATCATACTCCATACAATATCGGCGGACGAATATGATACTCCAGTAAAACACACCAAATCTACAGCGTTGGGTTAAAAGTGTAACACAGAAAAAACAACAAAACATCTCTTTCACCGAAAATGACAAAAAGGGGCTATTGGGTGCCGAAAAAGTCGTTTATGTATGTCTTCTTTTAAGGTCAGCGGACATCGCAATCATTTCTAGAGCACTATATATAATTTATATAATTTCATGCAACCGCCCCATCAGCACTCTCAGTACTTTGATTAGACTCGACATATGGAGCCCTGCAAATTACATTGCTGTCATATGAAGAACCTCAGTAATCAGCAGTGGATGTTTCATTCTTATGTTCCTTGGGCTCATTGAGCCATTCTGGTATCCTGGAATACCGAGCCGATAAAGCTGATGTTAAGGGGTGGGGTGTATGCTTACCTACTAACTACAGTTGAACCTCAATGGCTCAAACATCTTTGGAACTACGGAAATTTGTTCGAGATATGGGTAGTTCGAGCCAATGAGGTCAGGAAGCAAATAGCGATACTTTAGGAAAATATTTTCGATTTTCTACACAATAATTGTATGTTACTCATTAGAATCGCCACAACATACAATTTCATGATAAAGTAAGAAAATTTCTCTAAATATTTTTTTCTTGAGCTTTAGGAAGAATTTCGTTGGGACTCAAAAACGAGTTCGAATTAACCATTGTAAACGAGCCGTCAGTGACATATGAAGAGCCTTAATAAAAATTAAACCGATTTTCGTACTTGTATTTTTGAACATTTCTTCAACTTATTGCTCTCAGATCTTGTTACAACTTTTGGTTGTTGATGTCGTAAGCGGTCATTTGATTATGGTAGATTAACCCACTGATGGCTATTTTTCTAATATCTTTGGTAGGTCCAATTCCGTTAACAATCCTGTATTAATGCAAATAATGTAGACGCCGCGTTCCGTGGCATCGGAGCTAGGTCTACACTGTTAGATTGTGTGCTATGTTTTGGACGTTAGACAGCAATAAGTAAAGGAGCTTAGAAAGAAAAGCTCATAGGTATGTTTTTCGGGTTTTTTTTATTTTTTATAAATTGACACTTTCAGTTCTGGTAGTATACATTTTTCTCGAACCAAATCTGAAGTAAACACAGATTAACTGGCTAACACGCATATCCAAAGTTATAATTACAGGCAATAGATTGTTTGCTAAGAAAATAACCAATTTTCTCCCCTAATGAATGTATAGTATAAACTGTCTTAAGCAAGCGCCTATGGAAGATCCAAAAAGTGATGGCTTAAGACGGGTGCTTGCTTAATACAGGCATAAGATCTCGTATGATAACCCATATGTTTGGCCCCTAGAAAATCCGCTTTGTAAAAGTTCTATTGTAATAGCAAAATTATGCATATTGCAAAGATCTAACACTAAATGAAACAAAAATCAGAAAAAATATACTGGTCATTCACAAATAAATTGTGCTTTTACCTTGACTCTGGCGCTCCCCCCTATTTTGACTAAAATGCCGAATTTTGTTAGCTTCGAAGCTTTCAAAATATATCAGCCCAGACTGCAGCACATTATATAATTTGTATACAGATAAAGTGGAAAAACTCTATGTTAATTGTCATTTTTTCATCATCAAACTTGCAGATTTTATGTTATTTTACCAGGCGTTTCAACATACAAATGGCCATGTCTCCGCTCATAGTGAAAATAATTTTTTTTTTTTTTTTTTTTTTTTTTTTTGTGGGTGTTCATTTTTTAGTTAGGTCCCAAGGAATTATTTGGTACATGTTTCATTTTGATCCGGTGATTTTTTTTCATTTTTTCGTATCTTGCTATGATAACTTAAGTGGGTGGGGAAACTTGATATTCCTCGCTTAGTGTACAGTTTGCTAACTGTACTATCTGACATATACGAGGGATGTTCGAAATTAATTGCTTATTTCTATCTGGAGACTTCAAATTTCAAGTTAGCCCAAAAGTACTCATTTCATGCCCTCGAAGTACTCCCCGTGGCTAGAAATGCAAAGTTTCAGCCGATGTATCCACTTCTTGAAGGCGTCACGGTACGCTGATTTGGGCACAGTAATAAGGTACTGATGAATGGCAGATCCAAGTGCCTGTCGGGACTGGTATTTCCGCCCAGCAAGGAATGCTTTCAATTTCGGAAACAAAAAGAAATCACATGGGCAAGGTCTGGGGAATACGGGGGGTGAGGCAAAACAGTTACTTTTCCTTTCTTCAAAAACGCCGTAACTATTGCGGAGGTATGAGCTGGGGCATTTTTATGTAGAAGACGGACATGTTTAAAAAAGTGGCAGGGCGTCGTTTCTGATAATGCTTTTTCAGTTTCTTCAGTACTACGTCTTTGTAGTACTTTCCGGTGATGCTTTTGCCCTTTTTCACTGGCACTTTTATTGCGACTCCTTCACCAGAGAGGAGATTGCATACAAAACCTTCTTTGTACTCAAAGAACGTTTGGCAATTATTGGGCGTTTGCTGTGTTTAGTGGCCCAGATCTTATTGCTAACCTTTCTGACGGGCTCAAAATAATGGACCCAGGTTTCATCACCTGTGACGACATTGGCAAACTGCTTTTTGTCATATTTTGGAAACATTTGAAGCAGCTTTTTTGGCCACTTTAACCCGTTGCCTCTTTTGCTCGTCAGTCAACAGATGTGGCACCCATCTAGCAGAAATCTTTCTGACTTTCAAATGCTTCTTCAAAATAAGGTGAACCGTTGAAAGTGATATGCCTACCTTTCGTGCAATATCACGAACTGTAAATCTGGCATCTCCTTCAATGATTTCCTTTATTTTGGAAACGATTTCTTTACGAGATGCAGATTTTTGGCCTACCTGATTTCGGTGCATTTTTGATGGACTCTACACCAGACTCAAATTTCTTTTTCCACCGCCGAACTGTGTCATAAGACACACAAGAAGGTCCAAAAGCAGTAGAAATTTCAGTCATCAGCTTCTTCAAAGAACAACCAAGTTTTGAGCGAGCTTTGATGTAAGCCCGTATTTCATCTTTTTTGTCGACGCTTCTACCAACCATTTTTACTGCAGTGGTCAATGACTGCGTGTATTCAAATGGCAAATTTTATGTTTTACACTTAGTCTAACATGTACATTTATACATGTACACCATTGTGTAGATATTGAATAACCCTATATAGGTATGTATTGGTTTTTATCGTGCCCCACGTGGATATCGAGCTAGAGGACAATAAGCAATTCATTTCGAACATCCCTCGTAAGTGCACCAAAGATAAACTATAACCAAATGCTCTCAAAAGCATTTCTTAATGTCATTTTTCTTCAAAGGGATGGCTTTCAATCATTATTTTCTTATTATGTTTTGTATAACATATTGAAGATACACAGGTGTGCCAGAAATCGTGTTATTCTGAGAATGCACGAAGATGAGTATGTTTCCATGAACTGAGCCTGTTAACAAGTGAAATAATTCACACTGAAGACAATTGAAATTGAGACCAAAAATGGCCCTTATCATACCCGGTCCTTTTTATATATTTCCCTTTCGATGGGGTATGAAAAAGTTGCTTTTAATACTAGTGATTGCTTTATACAGGTGGGCTTAAAGACAGTTTTGACTGTATTCATTTTGATATGATCTGAATGTAAAAAAAATTCAATAGAACTTAAGTTTTGATAATTTATTTTATTTTGACCAATTCTTAATTATAACAAACGTCAAAAAGATTGCCTTTGGAAACGAGGAATACACTATAGATTAGAAAATGGGAGTGTCGGTTTTATTGAGGCTCTTCATAAGCAGTAATAAAGTTTGCAACACTGCTTACGCCCTCTAGCTAATACATGAGCAAAACTCCATTTTCAAAGATTCCACAGTGGGCCAAATGATTCCAAAGGAAATGAAATATAATCTGCACTATGGTGAAGTACGGTGAGACGTTCTACGGGCGCCACACGGTACTAACACCAGCTGCAGTGTAGTAAAATAAACGTCAAAAAGATTGCAACAGAAATGAAAGGAAGGTTGCGAACGCATAACAAGCAATATGTCATCTATACATTCCATTCCTAACTTGCCTATCGTATTTAGCCTAGATATTGGGGACTGACAGACCTGTGTAAATAGTGTAGACACATCAGACTCCACCGAAAACTGTTGGCCACTCATTCAGCAATAGCAGTAAAATGCATGAGTTTATGGTATGGAGTTTTCCATATATTAAGATAAATCTGGTTCATTTTCAGGGAGATACCATGCGAGTGATCTGGAGTTACCATGGGACGGACCCTAATATCTCAAGTAGTATGTTTCCCTACCATGGTCCAGATACCAGAGGATCCAAGTATATACTCTTCAAGGGACAAAATCAGGAACCAGAGGCGTTTCCTCCACAAGCGAGCTACAGATTACCCTTACAAATTTATAACGTATGTTTATTTGCTTTATTTTATTTTTATATCTTCAACATTTGAATATTTACCTTTGGCAATATGCATCAAGCAAAGACTATCATCATTCAGATCAGCCTGCGCGCGTTCACGCATTCTGATCAGTCTTGGCTTGCTGCTCTGTGGATAGTCAAAGATCCGAACCCAGCGGGCACATGACCTTTATACAACGTCGTCTCAACGTCGATGCAACGTCATGACGTTGCATCGACGTTGAGGTGACGTTGTATAGACGTCATGTGTCTGCTGGCGAAGATTCTTCAGGCAGACAGCGAAGTCTCAGAGCGGGCTCCGCAGATGCACTGACTGATCTGGATCTTTGCTGTACGCACTTTACCGACGTTACGTTTTCCCATATAAAGGCTAATTAATTTTATTAACTTATTCATCTGAGTTGACACCCTAATAATATAATAGCGTATTGCCCTCTTTCATTGCACGACGCTGGCCGAAGACTTAATGACGGCCAGATTCAAAATCTCAGGGGCGCTGCCTGATCCTGCTCTCTCGCTTTTGATGCATTGTGTAGTTAGTGAACCAACAATTATGTTTAGCTGCAATTGTATCAGCACTAAGGACGTGTGCTGAGATCTTGTCAAACATGTTACTCCGCACAGAAGTGTGGCTGTTGACCGTTTTAAGGTGGTGTTTACGCTTTGGTCTTTTTTGTGTCAAGGAAGTATTGTCTTATGTTGTCGTTTTATATATCGAAACTCCTTTCGTTCTCTTGACAACATTCGGTGGCTTAGTAAGGCTATCCCAGCAGGCACCCAACGTTGAAACACCGTCGATTCAACGTCCTGGGACCAGTTGTTCAAAGCATCATTAGCTTAACGAGCTTGTTAGTTGTCAAAATGTTAACTGTTCTGGGTAAGTACAATATCTAATTCATAGGTATTTTTGCTGAAGAAATGTGAGTAGCATTTTGCAAAAACTACTCACATTTTTTTCAGCAAAAATATTAGCGTATATGCTATAGTTATTTTTTTCATTTTCAGCAAAAATATTAGCGTATATGCTATATTTAATGATCAAAATTTCAATGATACGTCAACTAACGACATCGTTAATTTTGAACAACTGGGCCCTGAACGTTATTGACATTGAATCAAAGTTGAGTCGACATTGTTTTGACGTTATGTGCCCGCTGGGATGTTTGTTGAGCTGAACCTGCCAAATCAACAAATTCCTAATAATGATAATATCACACTGTCCAGTAGTACCCAAGTATTCGGACAGAGAGGTCTGAGCAACCAGTACAGGTCAGGTACCACAGAAAGTGGCGTCTGATCTGGGTCTACATTGTCTGCCACTCGTGCAGCACACTTCTAGATATACTAACAAAATGTAGCAAAATGAGCTTATTCAAGAATTAGGACAGGTATGGTTAGGGTGTTCAAGTAAATATACAGGACGCATGTAAAGATATAATTTTGATAGTAACCTATTGTACGGTATCTCGCTGAAATCAATTTAGTTTTATATAATTCAGAAATGAATCTACTCAGTACACAAGATTCACTGTCATCTATCAGATGGCCCGTTCATCTGTCACGTCTTTCTGAAAGGCACTGGAGCGTCACACACTTCGATAACTTAACCTATTTGTACCCTAAATACCTTGAGCTTGTCCTCAAATTTGGAGAAAAAATAACCATTTTTCGACATGTTGATTTTTCTCAAACTGAGTGGCAGAACGTGTAGACCCTGACGCCGCGTTCACATCGAAGATTGTATAAGGTTAAGTTTTTAATCAAATTCCGCAGTCCAAATCATCGCTACTAGCACTGGACTATTTGATGCCCTCGGGAAGAGTGCACCAGAAGCTGTATCGATCCAGTTGTAAAATAAACAAAATAATTAAAGGGCATTGGTTATTTTCAGGGGAGGCAACTCTGTCAAAACTGTTTTGCCTCCCTTCTGAAAAAAGAGTCTACACAAACAGGAAAAACAAATTGCTCCAAGAGGTATTCTTTCCTTTAAGAGTAACCAATATTTTGAAAGCGATAAATTCTTTACTTTAAGAGTAGCCTCTATGGTAATGAAGCAAAATTGTTATGTCAGTAGATGTCTCTTTATCGCAAAAACATCGAACCTCGTTATCTCGAACTCGCTTATTTCGAATTACCGCTTATCTCGAAGTGAAAATCTGGTCCCTGTTTTAACACGAAACTATGACAACAGGTAAAAACATAATGTGGAAAAGAGTAGAAATTGCTCCTAAGGAGCAATTTCTCCTCTTTTCCACATTATTTTATATATATATTTCTAACTTCAGGAGTCAAATTTCATATTCATTTGTTAAAAATGTTTGTTTAATTTAATGTTTTCCTCACTCTCTCAACTCTGATATATCGAGGTACGGATATCTCAAAGTGTTTCAGTGAGTCCCTTGGAATTCGAGATAACGAGAGTCGATTGTATTTTTCATGTTACGCACATGCGTAATGTGTAAAATGAACGTAACGCCTGTACTAAAATCTCCAAACGTTCAAAAGAAAATAGTGAAGTGCAAAACATAGTGAAGTAAAAGGATATTGGTCGCGCTACGAAATAATGTGTCTTCGGAGCAGATGCGTATAGTATATCAGCGAGCAAAGCTTCACAATCTGGTTATAACATGAGCAAACGATACGATGTATTCTACAGTGGCCAGTGATATTGTAAGCGGACAGCAGTGAAGGCGCCGATCGAACTGTGCGGTTGCACAGGCGCATCTGGCTTTTTATGCCACTATAATGTCACATATTAGGTTCTACACTTTTATTGTGTCTGCACTAAAGCACTTTCTGACTAAAAGTTCAATGTCCCAGGTTTTTATTATTATGTCGGCTCTAACCCCAAAATCTAACTAAATCCCCAACCATCACTTCATATTCAGACACCGCCTGCTGGCATCCCTTAATACATGGCAATTGTCAATACTCTTGTACACACATCTAATCTCTCGGTACACTTTATCTTTCTCCCGTGACACTCATAATATTTCTTCTCCTTGACAATAATTGATAAACTACTTTAGTAGTTCTCTAACAAACCAAGTAACTAGAACAGAAGTCAAATCCAAGAATCCCCTGTGCATGATTTTCTTAAAAGTAAGAGATGATATTGTGTATTATCAAATACATGCCTTACACCACTGTCCAATAATAAATGAGAAACCGCATGACAAACCTACAATAAGACTTGTGGGACCAGCGGAAACTCAGCTCAGCCTGGGAATCCACGCAGTCTGATCAGAGTCTTCGCTGATCGCATGTGCCTTATACAGCCTCCGGGCTATCTAAAGAGGGATAAACGAGATCCTTGACATACTGGGTGGGTGTAAAGGCTGATCTGAGTATTTGATTGTCACACTGCCCAGCTAGCATTCTTTATAAATCTATAGCGGGCCGTTATCGGCCCGTCAGCTACCGCTATAGATTTATAAAAAATGCTAGCTGGGTGGTCTTATTGTAGATTTTGTCCTTCACTGGTTCAAATTTCAGGCAATCACAGATCAGTTCAAAGTACACTTCCATAGCAGCATTACTACGTAATACAGATTATCCAGGTGCCTTGTTGCAATTACCTAATTACATGTATAGTGGATAGTACAGAGCATATGTAATGATTTCTCAGAATCCCTACATTCACTAGTATAGTAGTCATACATAAAAACATACATAGTTGGTCTACTTAAGTTACAGGTAAGTTCTTAACCCTTGTCCTGCTGAATAAATTAAGATGCCACGCCCACTTCCAATTTTCAGTCAACCAGATTACTTGATCAGGATTATTGCTATAAATTCACATACTTAATGGCAAACAGTGCAGATCCAGATCAGTTGGCTTCTTCAGAAGCCAACTGATCTGGATCTACACTGTTTGCAAAGGCAGGGTATATCCGGGTTCAGCAGGACAAGGGTTAATATTAAATAAAAGTGACCGAAAAGCCACATTGTCAATATCTTTACTTTCATGTTACAGTTTTTCCGGTCCACATTTACCCCAAAGGGCACGTTTTCATTTCCATATGGTACGGCTGGTTTACAAAATTTTTGCGGTGTATTTGAGCTTATGGTCGGGGGGCCTAGCTAGCATTCTTTATAAATTTATAGCGGGCCGTTATCGGCCCGTCAGCTACCCTGACGGGCCGATAACGGCCCGCTATAGATTTATAATGCTTACTTAGGGCATGCGTCATCATCATCATCATCACTACTATCCTTACATGTATCACTTTGACCATCATCATTATTGATATTTCTGTTTCCAGTATACCATCCCTAGCCGATTGTCGACACGCCAGTGTTTAGTCTACAATATGACAGAATCTATACTGAAGAACAGTCATCTAATTATGGTAAGACTTTCTATCTGCATAAGTTGAACCATCTGCCCACTTTCAGCCATTTCTGTGCTACATGCCTTGATAAGAATGTAGGAAATGCCCGCTTAGCAAGACTTGCGATCAGCCTGTGCATCCATGTGCATAAATAAGAAAGGTAAGTGAAGATACATATGAAATGCCACAATCACGAAGCACAGCCTTCCCGAGGCACCAAAAGTAGGTAAGACGAGGAACATGGAATGACAGAATAAACGTCACACATGAAATCAAAGGTACGCGAACAAAGAAGAACCCTGAGAGAGGAATTGCCTTGAAGCGTCAGTAGGAGGACTACTCCACGTACGTGTAGTCTGATCAGCCATTTCTGATCTTTGTGCCGTATGGACTTTTCTGCCATATCTCTTTGGACCGGTCCATTTCAAATTTAAGGGCTGCCTGGTTTGTTTTTAGGATTATTACATATAGAATTTCCCGTACTTAATGCAAACAGTGTAGAACCCTGATAACGCGGCCTCTGATCTGGGTCTACACCGTTTGCAAAGGTCCCATTTATGAGCGCTAAGCTTAAACGGGGTAAGCGCCTAGCGAAGACTGATCACACTGTGGCCATGGATTCCGATCAAACTATACTGTATATTGTACAACAGGGCGCATAGGTACATTTTCGCATTTTGCAATCATTGTAGGTCTAGACAAGAAAGCTCCAAATTAGTCGCCGCTATCTGCCGTTCAGGCTTTGTATCATTTCTGTGCAAACTTAAAATAATCAAAGCATCGCAATGTGAGATACATGCAATGTACCTTCGGACATGAGCGCCAGCGAAGACTCAGATAAGCTTCCGCATCTACGCAGTCAGACCAGAGTCTTTGCCTGGCAGTCTTTGGTTAACTAGAGATTCAATCGTTCTTCAGGCGGACAGCAACGAGACTTAACAACATTACGAAAACAAGCCTATTCAAATATACTGAAAATTTTACCACCAAAAAATGAAAATTTTCAGATGAAAATTCTGATATTTTTTATATTTCTGCTCGAAACATAGATTGTTGGTACTCGTTAGAACCGCCTCGCTGAGGCGATTCTAACGAGTACCCACAATCTATATTTTTAAGCAGAAATAAGAAAAATAATGTGTACCCCTGTAAACCTCAGTTTTACTATACAAAAGTGCGGTTTAAGGGGGTCAACATTATATAGCCATGTTTTCGTGATGAGGTATGCAGAATCACTGGCTGATTTTAGTCTTCGTTGGGCGCACTTATCTGAATGTACATTTTCTCAGGTTGATATTCAGATGTTGTTTTGTTTTCTTTTTTTTTATCGCAAACCAAGAAAGATACTTGTGCAAACAGTGTCAGGCGGTTCCTTTATTGCAGTTCTTAATTTGTGCGTCCATGGTTTCATATGTGGCATTTTGTTCTGTCATTTTTTTTTTTTTTTTTTTTTTTTTTTTTTTGTTTCTCATCTCTCATTCTTTTGGTGCCTCGAGAAAGCTAAGCTTGATGATTATGCAGTTCCTTGGTGTCTGCATATATTTTTGACGTGTCTCATAAATCGTCTGCTAGAATCATATGAAATTTTATACCCTGGGGGTATCTGTCCTTGCCCCTGGGCTAAACACATGTATAGAATTGTGCATTCTTTACAATGTAACTTTCTTCTTCTCTGAAACCTCTTGACCAATTTTCACCAGATTTTACATGGAATCTTCTGTTGAAGAGAGGTATCAATTTATTCAAATGGTTCTGTACTATTGAACACGATGGCCGCCATGCCCTTTCTATACTATTTGCTTCGGCAATATAAGAAGAATGGTGCATGGCATCTGCTTGTCTGCAATGGCTGTTTTACTCAGGTAAGCGAATCGTGGCCCATGGGCCTGTTGTTTTAAAGTGTACCCTTAGTGGGTAGATATATATTTTACCACAAGTTTTCCCAGTAATTTTGAGAACCTTAAGCGCAGAGTGCGGTAATTAGGTTGAATACGGTTTACATAAACATGTACCAACAGTAAGTTCCTCTCCATTTTTCCTAGGTTTTCTAAATGCACAATTTTTTAACTTCTGACGTAGAGATGCAATTAACCTTCTGTCTTATTCAGATGTAATTGACACGTTTCCTTTGAAACAATGCCTGTTGCTCCCAGAAATCTCAACAAAGAAGAAAGCAGACCAACATTCTTTATTTCTTATCACGGTGCGCACTCAGTTTCATATACATATAGGTGAAGTATAGGACCTGAGCATTTTGCCTTACATAATATGTAGCCGCCTCGGTGGCTCAGTTGGATGCGCCGTCCGACTGGAGACCAGGAGGTCGCGGGTTCAACCCCCGCCGAGGTCGGCAACATTCTTTCGTAGAGATTGATCATGAAATATTTTCTACGGTCATTCTCTCCCTTCCGCTGATTCAAGAAGGGTAGTTGTCAGTTTCTGGCGAAAGAATGTGCACAATACTGGTTAACCACTTAGAGGACTAAGCCTGCCCAGTAAACGTGTGGTTATGTAAACTGACCGCCCTCGACATGACCCCATTGGGTTGACTGTGCCGTAAAACCTCAACACAAACAAACATACATAATATGTACTGTGCTTCCGACATCTTTTAGAAAGTGTTTTTTGCTTGGCGCTTTACACAGAAGTAAATTTGCAAAAGTTTGTCATGTTTTAATGCAAAACCATTTGTCGTAACTATATACGCATAAAAAAGAATCAGTTGTTGTGCAGTTTTATTCTAGTCATTGATTTTTAAAAGTTCAAATATTTTCACTTTTTCCACAGTAAAAAACTAAATGCAAATCATGCAGAAATTTGTTGAGTAGGTAACTTAGAGACAGTTTTCAACATGTTCCGCTTGTTCATTGTGTGTGTGTGTGTGTGTGTGAAACTTTTTACAATTTGTTGTGAAACAGCTGTAATTTAGATTCAGCGAAGAAAAGTAAAAAAATATTTTCGTAGACAAAAAAAATCCAAACAATCACTTTACTATAGAAATTGTATAGGTCAGACCGGTTTTTGTCCGTAAATTTAATTTTACTGTAAATATTTGAGAACAAAAACACATAAACACATAAACAGAAAAGACAACTGGTTTATGATAAGATATGGCCAGTCAGAACTAAAGAGTTTCATTTAAAACAAAACGCCAAGCAAAAAATGTCTTTCCGTATAGTGAAGGGACAGTAGAATTTAGTGTATTGCGAATGGAGTAGAATCCGTGTAAAGGACGGATTATCCCTAGTAAGTCTACACTATTAGCATACAGCATGTTCTTTCTGTATTCTGAAAGCCATGCATCTGTAAAAAGTTTGATCATTGTCTTACATCCGTCACGACATTTTATATCTTGTCCTATGACGTCGTTCTTAATCAGTGGTTGACGTTGTGTCATAAAAAATGATAAGACTACACGTCACATAACACTCGGTTATGGTGCGTAAAATCATGGCGCCGACAGTGGCAACGTTATCATAATGAAAACACGCCTATTCAAATATATTGAAAATTTTACTTCCGAATTCTGAAAATTTTCAGCTAAAAGTTCTGATATTTTTCATATCTTTGCTCAAAACATAGATTATGGGTACTCGTAAGACCCGCCTCGCCGAGGCGGTTCTAACGAGTACAGACAATCTGTTTTTGAGCAGAAAAAAGAAAAAAATAATTTATACCCCTGTAAACCTCAGTTTTACTATATAAAAGTGGGGTTTAAAGGGGGTCAAAATTATATAGGTATGTTTTCGTAATGACATTTCTGTTGAAAAACGGTTCGGTTTCTACGGTTATAAAACACAGTTTAAAAGTCACATGATAAACAGAATCTTACATTCGTGGTCTTTCAACTGAAACGACCACTCATGTACCGAATGAACTTATTTATACTTAAGGATCAGATACGGTAAAGAGTGAATGTTGGGTATTTATTATAATTATGGTATGCGTTTGGAATTGTATTACTTCAGGAAACCGACAACCCAATAAACACACAACGACGTCGACGTCGTTTTGATGGCGCGTCGTCGTCACAAGATGTCGCGGAGACGTCGAAACGGCGTTGAGTCTTTGGTAATATTATCTTTGTACGTTTATTTTATTTCCCAAGTTTGAGCCAGTGATACAACCCGGAAACGAGCCATACGTCTACCGTATGATTTTGACCCGATGTAACCTTAAGGAGCGTGCGCTGATTAATAACAGATTCGATTGTACAGATGGAGGGCCACGTGATCTTAAAGAATGTAGAGAGGTTGTAGCCACTTGGTCAATGGGAGCAGAGGTAAGGGAGAAATGAGGCCCTCGAAGATGTACCCATTTCTCACTTTCTCACGCAATTGTTCGTCCTCTTTTTTTCTAAAAAAAAGTTATATGCGTACGAAAAGGCATATGGTTGTCACCGTCCGGCTGAATTCAACATAACTTGAGCTTCCTCATAGTTTCTGAAGCCGCCCCACTCGACTCCGCGATATACCCTTTTATTATACAGTGGACCCTCGTTACAACGACAGATTTGTTCCCAAAGATGTTGCAATTAAAATGAATTTGCTGTTGTAAAGAATCCTTAATGGACAGAATGATATGTAAGAAAAACTGTTTTATTCTTAATTCTTCATACTATATGTTTCGGATATTTGTTAGAATCGCCTCATTGAGGCGATTCTAACAAATATCCAAAACATATGTTGCTTGTACTTTTAATGCAATATTCTTGCATAATTTCTCCTGAGTGAAGGTTTTGCGGCATTCAAATTGTCATAATAACGAAAATGTCGTTGTATCGAGTGTCGGTATAAAGAGGGTTGACTGTATAAAGTGATGAATAGAAGGGGCTGATGCTATTTGATTTCTGATTTTATGAAGCATTTCTTTGTATGGTTGTGAGTAGTTGCGGTCATGGTACCAAAGCCGTAATTCAAAATCATAAATCCATAAACGAATGACGAATCAGAATGTTCAGACCAACAGACATGGACCCCAGAACAAAGGGTGTAATCAGGCGTCCGCGGATAGTAAGCATTACTTGGTAAGCAAGCTTCGCCCACCATGCCCATGGGCCTGAACGAAAGAAATATCGGTAGAAGCGTATGTCCGGGATTTGGGAAGTCTACTTATGGCGCGTCACTGGCAAAAACATCAGAAACAATTCTGGAAACTGCCACATTGTAGGGATTGACTAGATCATGATGTCTCCCATAGAACTTCTTAAGTGTTGCTACCAGTTTGGTTTTTTGATACCCCTGGCTCAACAACTTTTGAGTGAGCACTTTCCCACGCTCCATGAAGTCCTGATAATTTGAACAAGTTCTGGCATAACGGATTAACTGTGAAACGTAAACGCCGTATGCTGGTGCAGAAGGGATATTACTGCTCAGGAAAGGAAAGTTAACGATGGGAAAATTGAAGTCATCCCGTTTGTCGTAAAGCCTAGTAGTAAGCTTTCCATTGTCGATGTAGAGATAACAATCCAAGTATGAGGAGGAGGCTGAAGTCTCCGTTGTTTCCTTTATTTCAAGTTCACATGGGTAGATGAATTCTAAATACTCTGCAAATTTTGTGTTTTTCAGAGACAATACATCATCTATATATCTGTAGGTGAAATTGAATTGTTGTGCGAGGTGTTCTTGCCTGCTTGGAGGAGACTTTGTACAAACTCCGCCTCATACGAGTATAAAAACAAGTCGGCAAGTAACGGTGCACAATTAGTACCCATCGGTATGCCGATTGTTTGTTGAAATATCCGACCGCCGAACTCCACAAAAATATTGTCGATTAGATATTCCAGCATCTTAATGACATCTGCATCTGAGTATTTTTGTGGTGCATCAGAGTGATCCCGAATGAAGTATGTGTCTTTGTAGCCAATGACAACATACTGAAATCGACGGTTACCATTCTTGTGGAAGAAACACTGGTTGATAATTGCCTTTAATTTAGATTTCAATTTATCATGAGGAATAGTAGTGTAAAGAGTAGAGAAATCGAAAGATTTTATACTGTTGACGGAATGAAGAGATTGTGCCTTTAGGTTTTCTAAGAGCTCTTTGGAGTTTTTCAGGATCCACATCTGATTAACACCACTTCTGGCATATGCAGTGTCACAATACTTCTGAAGGCCTTCTTTAACTGCGGTTAGTATTCGTGTTAGAATCTGAGAAAGAGGCTTGGTTGAGCACTTAGCTGAACCAGCAATATATCTCTGCATGTACGGATTCTTGGGAAGTTTAGGAATCCAGTACAGTTTGGGAAGGTCAATATCTTCCTCTGGGAGGGAAATTCCAAATGTCAGCATCACCGAATGGTGGTTTTGTAGAATTTCTTCCTTGGACATAGCAGTAAGATTATATGTAGGGTTTCCGGTCATGGTACTCATACCAAGCTCTTCCATTAAGCAGTTTATATAGTGTGTTTTGCAAACAAACACAATGTTGTTAGATGCCTTGTCGGCTGGAACAACGACAAACTTCTCATGGATTTCAGCTAACTCAGCAGCAACATCTTGATCGTCAAACACCGATTCATGTCGGCGAGACATGGTTCTGCTGAGTACTGAGACACGTCTGTTTACCAAGGACATTACCGATTTAACCCATTCAGACAGTGTGTCAACTTCTACGTCCTCTTTCTTGGCCCAGCGTCGTGCATACTCTTCAACAGAATCCAATATTAATTTAGAATTCTGTTTCCAAGTAAAAGACCTGGGTTCCCTATATTTAGGGCCTTTGGAAAGAATGTCCCTGAGTTTGCTAATCCTGACTATATTGAGGTCACCTGTTATGACGTGACCGGCTGGAATATAACAGAACTCCGATGCTTTACAGGAACACTCTGAGGGGTTTCGAGTAATGTTCTCAGTATTTAGCTCTTGTAGCACGTTTTTGTAATTGAAAATTTTAGGTGCAATGGGAGACGAATAACTGTAGGAGATGATAGGTGGGCTCTGGTTTTTGAAGTAAGCTGGTATGGTTGAAGTCACTTTCTTATGGTTCAGGATATTGCTAATGTTAACGGCGTCAAGACCCTTGTTTCTGAAGTCAAGTTTCAGAAAATCACGAGTGGGAGTCTCTTCTGGAGAAACTGTTTGAACAGGCTTGTACAACCTAAACTTAGCAACATCTAAAATGATAGCAACCAGCTTATATTCCGGAGAATTTTGAACATATGTTTTTGTATCCACCACTTCCTTCTGCAAAGAGCGAAGTTTAGTTACCGGCAGCTGATACAGCTTGGTACGAATATGATGAAGTCCTAATGGCTGCTGTACATATGGAAGGAGAGTGTCAAATGCGACATCAGCATGAAAATTAGGACGATTGTAGTGCCGATGTCCATGACTTCTCTTACGTCTTTGAGAGCTGCCAAAGAGCCTCATCACATTGACCGAACTGCATCTTGGGCTGGTAAGATTCCCTACAGAATCTATTTTAAAACTGTAGAAATAGTTTATAAAACAGTTTTATTTATTAAGCCAACAACTAAAAATGAGCGAAACTTAACTTTGCACCACATAAGAGAGGTACCGAAATTGGACGTTTAAACTTTATACTGCTGAAAAAGGTAGCAAACTTTTAAATGCGTTTCTTAGTTCTCGCAGAAAATAATACATTCATTGAAATTGTCCAGAAAGAGGCAGATCAAATAAAATGTCAAGCCTTATCTTCTGTACAAAATGAGGAAAATATCACTTATTTTCACCGGATGGCTTAGACTACAAAAATGTATAGGGGCCGGATGGTATGATGTTGAACAGCAATTATCACAATGTAATTATTTATCTAAACGGCTTTTTAAGTTTAAATGGAGGCAACTATGTCAAATTGTTTTTCCTCCGTACTGAAAGCAGGGTTACTTTAAAAGGAAAAAAATTGCTCCTCTCGGGGGAAAATTCTTTCCTTTAGAGTAAAACCCTTTTTAGAAAGGCTTAGAATTTTGACAGGGTTTTCTCCCCTTAACACTTTTATGCCTAGCGTCCCATAAAAGGGACATTGGCAAACAGTGTAGACCCAGATGAGACGCCGCTTAACGCGGCGTCTGATCAGGATCTACACTGTTTGCAATAACATTGGAAAGTTTAAATAATAAAAGCGACTATCACGATTTCTGTACACCACCCCTTTGACTATACAATGGACCCTTCCAAAGTTCATGATGGGAGAGTTTATTGAAAATATTCAAGCATGAATGGGTTAAAGTGTATCAGTTCCCTTAATATACCAGGACAAACATGTTTGCGAGAACTTAAAAAAAAAAACAGTTTGTTGCTCGCAGACTAACAGGATGTACGGCTGATGGTTTTGTCCTTTCTATTAAAGAGTGTGTATATTGTATCATTTTAGATGTAACATTGATCATGTATTTTAGTACATACATGGTAATGGACTTTTCAGGCATTTTATTTTCCTGGAGACACTGGCCTGTCTTTAAATGGACCGGATGATCCTGTTATTTATATCTTGGACATTCATTATACAAATGCTGACGGGACTTCAGGTAGGTCCTCAGGTTACGCTTTAAACTGTTGTTTCTTTGCAGGCAAAAAAAAATCTGAAACTTTTTGTTATATGTTTCATTTTTTATTTCAGTCCAAAACAAATTTATTTCACATGGCACAGTTCTGATATGTTTAAGTTCCTAAAAGGCGTAACACCTTTGAAGTTGGACGCACATTTATTACTTCACTTACAAAATGCTTAAATCACATGCAAATGATTGTAAATGCACATGTACCTGTATTATGCGTCATAAATATATAGTCCACTGAATCGTACATGTCAGCAATGTCTTGTTTTCTTTTATTGCATAATGTGTACATTATGCTTCGCAAATTTAAAATTTGTTACCACATATCAGGCCCCACTAACCGGCTCTTTTGAAAACAAATGTTTTTATGAAGGCTATTTTTGGTCGAATATAGTTGATTTTCTTTTCTTTTTTTTGTGAATTTAACAAGAGCAAAAAATGTCCAGTTCTTCAACTCGTTTCCCCTTTCCTTTGTCATAAATATCTGCTGTGATTGACACTATCCATGCGAATTCGCAATTCTCGGCCTGTCACATACAGCTTGTTCATATGTTAGATGACTTAAGTCTTTGCTCTTTTTGTTGTAACAAAATGTTTCTACCCCAGCGTACAACGTATGATGTTGGGATATACAGTCTTCGTCAATCTGTCAATCCGTATGTCTGTCCCTCCATTCGTATGATAATTTGCCAAAAATAAAGATTTTCTAATTTAAACACAAGTTTCATAGGGGTTTCAACCAAAGTAAAGGTTTTTAAGGATATGATGCAAATTAAACGTTTTTAAAGGTTTTAAAGGTTCCCCTAGGGGTGGGGGCTAACATATATACCAATCAAATGTCTCTTTTACTTCATTAAAGAGAATGTGCTCAATGATCACAAAGGGCCAGAAAGTATAAACTACACTATAGTGAAGTCTTGGGAGACGTTTTACGGCAGCTACAAGGCACTAACACCAACTGTATTGAACACAGATTCTAAACGGAATGACCTTAAGAGCAATGAAAACACTCACACAATAGAGAATAACCTGGTGTTTCTAGTTTTCTGGGCCAGACTAGCTGGTTTCAGCCAGTTAGTCCTCGCCGACCTAAAAAGTTTTCTAAAATCCAAGAAAGAGCTTAATGATTACAAACCTACAGAACAGTTAAACTACACTAAATAGTGAAGTACCGGATGACGTTCCACGGTCACCACACAACAATAACACCGACTGAAGTAAAGATAAATATATTCTAACAGAAATGATTCTTTAAGGCAATGAAAATACTCACACAAATATCGAAGATAGTATAAAATGTCTAGTTTTCTAAGCCAGAACACGGCCCCGTTAGTGAGCCTCATAAATAATGGAGCAAAGGACTGATCGATAAAGACTATACTAAAGTGAAATACGGGGATATGTTCAACGACCACCACACGGCATTAACATAAATTGTAATGAAGATACGTAAATTCTAAAATGAATGACCCTTGAGAGCAATGAACACATTCATTTGAAATGTCAAGTTTTTTGTTTTGTTTCTGGGCCAGATCATAGACACTTGTGCTTATATGGAGCAATCGTGGCTATGTGGCTGACATTACCATAAGAAATGGTAATGTGGCAAACGCTTCTTAACCCTTAAAATGCCAAGAAAACCTGCATCTGAAAAATGTCGTCTGTTTATTTCGTCTGCTGAATATTTTTGCAAACTTTTCAAATCTATTTTAGCACAGGCAAACAGTGTGGACCCTGATCAGACTGCTCCTAGAGGAGCACTCTGATCTGGGTCCATATTGTTTGCAAAAATGACTTTAAAAATCAAAAGCAGATGACAAAGCAGACGACAATTGTTGTGATTGGCAGTCTGAAAAAGGCCTACTCTAAAAGTTTTGTTTTTCGTTTAGAACTGATCCTTTTCCAGAAGAGATTTAGTTTGAAGGAAAGCAAACGGGAAGTAACAAAAGCTGTCGCCCTTGTTTAACCTATTGTAGTCGGGATATTAGTAAAATGGTAAAAGGCAAACAGTACAGACCCAGATCAGACGCCGCAGAACGCGGCGTCTGATCAGGATCTCCACTGTTTGTAAATAGTTTAGTCTCCATTTTTCTCTAGGAATATCTAAATTTCATAGCCTGACATACCTAAATTGAAATTGGACTCTTCCAATATATAGTGTAGGGGAGTCTATTCAGTACAAAATGGGATAAAATGGCGGACAATCTACCAAGTGCATCAAGTTCTTAAATGATACAACTAATTTCCAGGATATACAAAGAGCGTTTATTCTCCAGACACTATCTTCATTATTATGTTATTTGCTCTAGGCGTTGTTGATAATTCTGGTCTGCGACTGATATATACAACCTCACCTCGAGAGAAAGAAGCAGCCTTTCTTACCATTGGAGCTAGATTATCATCAGACACTTACCAGCTTGTACCTCCCGGAGAAGAAAGATTTACCACATCAACCTTTTGTTCGCAGAGATGTGTTAATTGGGTACGTACCAGCAGAGACACAGCGTGAGAAAAAATGGAAGCAACTCTTCAAAGTTGTTATTGCCTTCCTTTTGAAAAGGCGTCTTCTCTAAATGGAAAGAGATCCATTCCCTTGGAAGTCAATTACAGTTGAACCTCAATAGCTCAAACACCAATGGCTCGTTTACCATGGCTAATTCGAACTCGCTTTTGAGTCCCTACAAAATTCTTCCGATAGTTCAAGAAAACAAATACTTAGGGTTTTTTGCTTATTTTATCATGAAATTGTATGTTGTGTGTACTCATTAGAATCGCCCCAACAAGGCGATTCTAATGAGTACACTCAACATACAATTATTGTGTAGAAAATCGAAAAGATTTTCCTAATTTATCATTATTTTCTTCCTGACCTGGCGCCATGATTAACCCTCAGCGGCTCGAACTACCCATATCTCGAACAAATTTCCATGCTCCCAAAGATATTTGAGCCATTGAAATTTGACTGTATTTCCTTTTAGAGTAGACAACTATTAGAGCTAGTCTGGTGCCCAGGAAAGCAAAGAGGAAGTCACAAAAGTTCTCTTCCTTGTCAAAATGGCAGGAAATCTAGTCCCTATGAATGCCATATGACGTTACAGCAATGTTGATAGGATGTTTAGGTTTGGGGCTATTGCCCAGTCAGCATTCTACGTAAATCTATATCGGGCCGTCATCGGCCCGTCAGAGTAGCTGACGGGCCGATGACGGCCCGATGTAGATTTACGTAGAATGCTAGCTGGGTGGGAAGGGCCAGAAGTAAGTATTATGATTCCGTATACTTCATCTAAATACAAAGTTAACCTTGTATTGTTTACAAACTAAAATTACCGTACAAACCCTTAGAATTGGAACAGACAAGCTCGGGCAAACATTGTAAACCAAACGCAACGGAATGTGGCGTCTGTTCAGGGTCTGCACAGTTTACACGTATGGTGCCGCGATACTTTTGAGAACCCGTTATAAAATGGTAAAATACTGCTTGGCCTAGACAAGTGAACATCACTGGTAAGAGATTATTTATACTACTGTATGTTATTGACTGCTGAAGTTTTGTTTGTTTGTGTTGAGGTTTTATGGCCCAGTCAACCCATTAGAGTCATATAGACCGTAGAAAATATTTCATGATCAATCTTCAAGAAAGAATGTTGGCGGACCCGGCGGGATCGAACCCGCGACCTCCTGATCATCAGTCGGACGAGCATCCGACTGAGCCACCGAAGCCGGATATTGACTTCAGAAAATGCCGTAGATGTAAAAGATAATCCCTGGTAACATAAGTAAAGGATTCTTACTGCGTATTGTAAAAAGGTTCCATATTAGCCTTTACGTTCATATTCTGTTCAGGATTCGTTGCACACTTACAAAATCTGTACATTACAAACTATAACAAAGAACAGAAAAAGGCCTAATTAGACTACTGGCGAAATCAAGGTAACGATTATTTATAACCACGCTGTTCTTGTCGCTGTGACGTCAGAGTGCTTTTGATAGATGACAATCTGTTAAACCTTGACCGTGACATTTGGGACATTGGCAAACAGTGTAGACTCAGATCAGATGCCACATAACGCGGCGTGTGATGAGGGTCTGCACTCTTTGCTTAAATTACAGGAAGGTTTGAATGAAACAGTCTTAATTACCCGTTCAGGGCCATTTTCTCTGCCTACACTCAGAGACAATCGGCCAATCAGTGCTTTGATTTTAATGGTTGTTTTCATAGGGTTTTGACAACAGTACAGAGCCGATGCAAGCTATTGGTGTGATATTCCAAGGAAATGACATAGCAAGAGAAATGAAACTTAGTCACTTCCGGGGCAGTGTGGAACTACCGTGGCTCAGTGTGGACAGGAAATACGACTCATTTTACCAGGCTCCACGTATATTTGATAATCCAGTAGAAATAAAAAATGTAAGTAATATTTACCAGTCTTTTTGACTATTTGTTATTATTTTTACACAGTTAATTATAACATGGCCAGCATTTGGAAAATGCAATGTACAATAATAGAACCAACGGCGCGAAAATCTTTTGAAATCATATTCTCCTTTCCTACACTTTCAAATTACATGTTCGATTGGTTTACTGTTTAGTTCTAGTCATTCGAATGAACACAAGTGTCTGCAAAACTGAGTTTATCAGGAAATGACTGGTATGTGCTTATAACGCTGTCAGCCCATGGCACATTCATGTTCAACTGTATGTTAAACTCGATGTTTTTGATTGATTGTGTTGGGGTTTAACGACACGTCAACCCTTGTGGGGAAAAGAGATAGAAGAGATAGTAGAAGAGATGAAAGAGAGGGACAGGGAATAAAGAGAAACGGGAATGAAAATGAAGAAACAGAAGAAATAGAAACATTACCCCTCTACCCTTACCTGCTACAAGGACAGCAGGCCTTGCCCAACTGTAAGCCAATATCAGTTGGACGCCCCGGTGACTTAAGATACACGACATCTTCGCCACATCCGACCACCCCCTCAACTCGATGTAGCAGAACAAATAAAGTATTGGGTAAATGAACAGTTATTCTGTACTTATCTGGAATAAAAGCGGTCGTCATGTACTTTCCAAGTACTTACAACCAGTTTAATTAAGGGACTATGTACACTTCTATGGGAGACAAATGTCATCAATGCATTTGTCGCCCTTCTGAAAAGGGGTCTACATTCAAAGAATGTATGAGCAAATTCTTTCCTTTTAGAGCAGACGCCTTTTCAGATGGGATTTAGGCGCAGAAAAGCAAATCAGGAATCATAAGTTTAAAATTAATTCCTTTGTAGAAAATGACGCAAATCTAACAAGTACAAATGTACATCTAGTCCTCTTAAATTCTTTGAACTGTAGTTCAAATGATACCGTAAAGACGACAGAGATCATCGTATAGCGTCACTTTATTATTTGAGATGGTGGAGTAGACAGGGTGGCACTAAACGAGTCACTCAAAAAATATAAGCGTTAAGTTAGCATCTGGTTCACGGTTCATTATTCACGGTTCAGGATTCAGCGTATGGTTCATTATTCAGCGTATTATTCAAAATACGAGCTGCAGCGTCTGGTTCAGGATTCAGCGTATTATTCAAAATACGAGCTGCAGCGTCTGGTTCAGGATTCAGGGTATTATTCAAAACACGACCTGCAGCGTCTGGTTCAGGATTCAGCGTATTATTCAAAATACGAGCTGCAGCATCTGGTTCATTATTCAGGGTATTATTCAAAAATGGTCAGGATCTTATTCAGCGTATGGTTCAGTATTCAGGGTATTATTGAAAATACGAGCTGCAGCGTCTGGTTCAGGATTCAGGGTATTATTCAAAATACGAACTGCAGCGTCTGGTTCATTATTCAGGGTATTATTCAAAACACGACCTGCAGCGTCTGGTTCAGGATTCAGCGTATTATTCAAAATACGAGCTGCAGCGTCTGGTTCATTATTCAGGGTATTTTTCAAAACACGACCTGCAGCGTCTGGTTCAGGATTCAGCGTATTATTCAAAATACGAGCTGCAGCGTCTGGTTCAGGATTCAGCGTATTATTCAAAATACGAACTGCAGCGTCTGGTTCATTATCCAGGGTATTTTTCAAAACACGACCTGCAGCGTCTGGCTCATTATTCAGGGTATTATTCAAAACCCGACCTGCAGCGTCTGGTTCAGGATTCAGCGTATTATTCAAAATACGAGCTGCAGCGTCTGGTTCATTATTCAGGGTATTTTTCAAAACACGACCTGCAGCGTCTGGTTCAGGATTCAGCGTATTATTCAAAATACGAGCTGCAGCATCTGGTTCATTATTCAGGGTATTATTCAAAAATGGTCAGGATATTATTTAGTGTATGGTTCAGTATTCAGGGTATTATTGAAAATACGACCTGCAGCGTCTGGTTCAGGATTCAGGGTATTATTCAAAATACGTACTGCAGCGTCTGGTTCATTATTCAGGGTATTATTCAAAACACGACCTGCAGCGTCTGGTTCAGGATTCAGCGTATTATTCAAAATACGAGCTGCAGCGTCTGGTTCATTATTCAGGGTATTTTTCAAAACACGACCTGCAGCGTCTGGTTCAGGATTCAGCGTATTATTCCAAATACGAGCTGCAGCGTCTGGTTCAGGATTCAGCGTATTATTCAAAATACGAGCTGCAGCGTCTGGTTCAGGATTCAGGGTATTATTCAAAACACGACCTGCAGCGTCTGGTTTAGGATTCAGCGTATTATTCAAAATACGAGCTGCAGCGTCTGGTTCAGGATTCAGCGTATTATTCAAAATACGAGCTACAGCGTCTGGTTCAGGATTCAGGGTATTATTCAAAACACGACCTGCAGCGTCTGGTTCAGGATTCAGCGTATTATTCAAAATACGAGCTGCAGCATCTGGTTCATTATTCAGGGTATTATTAAAAAATGGTCAGGATATTATTCAGCGTTTGGTTCAGTATTCAGGGTATTAATGAAAATACGACCTGCAGCGTCTGGTTCAGGATTCAGGGTATTATTCAAAATACGAACTGCAGCGTCTGGTTCATTATTCAGGGTATTATTCAAAACACGACCTGCAGCGTCTGGTTCAGGATTCAGCGTATTATTCAAAATACGAGCTGCAGCGTCTGGTTCATTATTCAGGGTATTTTTCAAAACACGACCTGCAGCGTCTGGTTCAGGATTCAGCGTATTATTCAAAATACGAGCTGCAGCGTCTGGTTCAGGATTCAGCGTATTATTCAAAATACGAGCTGCAGCGTCTGCTTCATTATTCAGGGTATTTTTCAAAACACGACCTGCAGCGTCTGGCTCATTATTCAGGGTATTATTCAAAACACGACCTGCAGCGTCTGGTTCAGGATTCAGCGTATTATTCAAAATACGAGCTGCAGCGTCTGGTTCATTATTCAGGGTATTTTTCAAAACACGACCTGCAGCGTCTGGTTCAGGATTCAGCGTATTATTCAAAATACGAGCTGCAGCATCTGGTTCATTATTCAGGGTATTATTCAAAAATGGTCAGGATATTATTCAGCGTATGGTTCAGTATTAAGGGTATTATTGAAAATACGACCTGCAGCGTCTGGTTCAGGATTCAGGGTATTATTCAAAATACGTACTGCAGCGTCTGGTTCATTATTCAGGGTATTATTCAAAACACGACCTGCAGCGTCTGGTTCAGGATTCAGCGTATTATTCAAAATACGAGCTGCAGCGTCTGGTTCATTATTCAGGGTATTTTTCAAAACACGACCTGCAGCGTCTGGTTCAGGATTCAGCGTATTATTCAAAATACGAGCTGCAGCGTCTGGTTCAGGATTCAGCGTATTATTCAAAATACGAGCTGCAGCGTCTGGTTCAGGATTCAGGGTATTATTCAAAACACGACCTGCAGCGTCTGGTTTAGGATTCAGCGTATTATTCAAAATACGAGCTGCAGCGTCTGGTTCAGGATTCAGCGTATTATTCAAAATACGAGCTGCAGCGTCTGGTTCAGGATTCAGGGTATTATTCAAAACACGACCTGCAGCGTCTGGTTCAGGATTCAGCGTATTATTCAAAATACGAGCTGCAGCATCTGGTTCATTATTCAGGGTATTATTAAAAAATGGTCAGGATATTATTCAGCGTATGGTTCAGTATTCAGGGTATTATTGAAAATACGAGCTGCAGCGTCTGGTTCAGGATTCAGGGTATTATTCAAAATACGAACTGCAACGTCTGGTTCATTATTCAGGGTATTATTCAAAACACGACCTGCAGCGTCTGGTTCAGGATTCAGCGTATTATTCAAAATACGAGCTGCAGCGTCTGGTTCATTATTCAGCGTATTATTCAAAATACGAGCTGCAGCGTCTGGTTCAGGATTCAGCGTATTATTCAAAATACGAGCTGCAGCGTCTGGTTCAGAATTCAGGGTATTATTCAAAACACGACCTGCAGCGTCTGGTTCAGGATTCAGCGTATTATTCAAAATACGAGCTGCAGCATCTGGTTCATTATTCAGGGTAATATTAAAAAATGGTCAGGATATTAATCAGCGTATGGTTCAGTATTCAGGGTATTATTGAAAATACGACCTGCAGCGTCTGGTTCAGGATTCAGGGTATTATTCAAAATACGAACTGCAGCGTCTGGTTCATTATTCAGGGTATTATTCAAAACACGTCCTGCAGCGTCTGGTTCAGGATTCAGCGTATTATTCAAAATACGAGCTGCAGCGTCTGGTTCATTATTCAGGGTATTTTTCAAAACACGACCTGCAGCGTCTGGTTCAGGATTCAGCGTATTATTCAAAATACGACCTGCAGCGTCTGCTTCAGGATTCAGCGTATTATTCAAAATACGAGCTGCAGCGTCTGGTTCATTATTCAGCGTATCATTCAAAATACGAGCTGCAGCGTCTGGTTCAGGATTCAGCGTATTATTCAAAATACGAGCTGCAGCGTCTGGTTCAGGATTCAGGGTATTATTCAAAACACGACCTGCAGCGTCAGGTTCAGGATTCAGCGTATTATTCAAAATACGAGCTGCAGCATCTAGTTCATTATTCAGGGTATTATTCAAAAATGGTCAGGATATTATTCAGCGTATGGTTCAGTATTCAGGGTATTATTGAAAATACGACCTGCAGCGTCTGGTTAAGGATTCAGGGTATTTTTCAAAATACGAACTGCAGCGTCTGGTTCATTATTCAGGGTATTATTCAAAACACGACCTGCAGCGTCTGGTTCAGGATTCAGCGTATTATTCAAAATACGAGCTGCAGCGTCTGGTTCAGGATTCAGCGTATTA
The DNA here is from genome assembly GCA_964016985.1 of Anodontia alba. Taxonomy (NCBI): domain Eukaryota; kingdom Metazoa; phylum Mollusca; class Bivalvia; order Lucinida; family Lucinidae; genus Anodontia; species Anodontia alba. The sequence continues at coordinate 7,585,558 of OZ024821.1, forward strand.
TTCAAAATACGAGCTGCAGCGTCTGGTTCAGGATTCAGCGTATTATTCAAAATACGAGCTGCAGCATCTGGTTCAGGATTCAGCGTATTATTCAAAATACGAGCTGCAGCGTCTGGTTCAGGATTCAGCGTATTATTCAAAATACGAGCTGCAGCGTCTGGTTCATTATTCAGGGTATTATTCAAAACACGACCTGCAGCGTCTGGTTCAGGATTCAGCGTATTATTTAAAATACGAGCTGCAGCGTCTGGTTCATTATTTGAGGGTATTATTCAAAAGTGGCCAGGCTATTATTCAGCGTATGGTTCAGGATATATCTAGGGTTTGGGTAGCCCCAACCGAAGGGCAATGCAGGATGAGTGTTTTGGCTGGGGCTAACGTGAGATGGTGTATCTAAGACTTGCGACTTTTGGGGTTGCCGTTACTTCTAATGTTTTGTACCTAGGTTTAGGGTTAGTGTAAGTGATAGGTAAAGGTTGCGGTTAGCTTAGGGTTTGCGGTTAATTCTGATGTCTTGTAGCTAGGGTTAAGGTTAGCATAAACCTAGGGTTAGGGTAGTCCTAACCCTAGGGCTATAAGGATGAGTGTTTGGGGGCTGGGGGCTAGCGTGAGATGGTGTGACTGCGGTTAGTTTTGGGTATTGCGGTTAATTCTAATGTTTCGTAGCTATGGTTAGTGATAGTGATGGGTTAGGGTTAGTGTTTAGGGCTAAGGTAGTAAGGGTTTGACAGGTTTAGTGTAAGGGGCTGGGGCTAGGGTTGGTGGCTGCCGCTGAAGGGTTCGGCTAGTTTTGGGGGTTGCGTTTAATTCTGATGCCTCAGACAATGACGGCCTCGTCATAAAACTTTAACCAGTGGGTTGGGGCTTGACGATATCTCTTTGGGTTGGCCGCCGTGGTTCAACTATTGGTTTTCATTTACTCTGGCTTACAGTAGAATTAGCCATGCGTACTCGGCTTTGTTTATTATAGCGATTAATTTGATTTTTATGTTTTCGCTTTGATGCATGGACTGAGTTGGGAGCCTTTATGCGAACCGAATTTTTATGTATTTCTGTATTAAGAGTAGCATCGGGACCCAGGGTGAAGTTGGCTAGCTGTAAAAGTGCTTTAAACCCCCCCCCTCCCCCCCCCCCCGGTGGTTTGCTCTACCGACCGTTCTAAGGCGGTGGTCCCGGTGTTAGTCTTACTCTTTGTTGCTTTGTGGTTTATTCTACGAGGCGATTTGTTGTATGTCTTTCTGTGTGTCATTTTGTTCTTGTGTTTTTCAGTCCATTTAGTTTGCGATTACCTCGCTTGGAGAAGAGAGAGCTAAACTTAGTGCTTTTCGTACGTTTGTTCGGTTTGTGCTTATTTAGATTTGTCGGTTTCCTATTTCCTCGTGGGGTCTGGGAAGGGCTGCGGTTTGTGATTGTGGCCCTCCCTGGACTTTTCTCTTACCTTTTTTGGGGATAGGGTTAGGGTAGCCCCAACCCCAGGTCCTATGTAGGATGAGTCTTTGGGGCTGGGGCTAGGATGAGAGGATGCGACTGAGACTTGCGGTTAGTTTGAGGATTGTGGTTACTTCTGATGTCTTCTAGCTAGTGTTAGTGTTACCCTAGGGTTAGGGAAGCCCCAATCCTAGGGCTTGCAGGGTGTGTGTTTAGGGCTAAGGCTACGGTGAGTGTGTGTCTCTTGGGGTTAGTTTTGGGGTTGCAGTTAATTCTAATGTTTTGCAGCTAGGGTTAGTGTAAGTGTTAGTGATAGGTTAAGGTAGGGTTTCGGGTTAGGGCAAGGGTAGTAGTGGCTTGACAGGGTTAGTGTTAGGGGCTGGGGCTAGGGTTGGAGGCTACCACTAAAGGTTGCGGTTAGTTTTGGGGTTGTGGTTAATTCTGATGCCTTGCAGCTAGGGTTAGGGTTACCCTAGAGTTAGGGTAGTCCCAAAACTGTGGCTATGCAGGGAGAGTCTTTGCTGCTGGGGCTAGGGCAAGAGGGTGTGTCTGAGACGCGGTTAGTTTTGGGATTGTGGTTTATTCTAATGTTTCATACCTAGGGCTGGGGTTAGGGTAAGGGTAAGGGGTTAGAGCTAGGGTAGTAAGGGCTTGACAGGGTGAGTGTTAGGGCTGGGGCTAGGTTTGGAGGCTTAAGGTTGCGGTTAGTTTGGGGGGCGCGGTTAATTCTGATGTCTTTTAACTAGGGTTAGGATTAGGATAAACCTAGGGTTAGGGTAGCCCCAACCCAGGGGCTATGCAGGGTGAGTGTTTGGGGCCGGGGCTAGGTTGAGAGCGTGTGTCTAAGACTTGCGGTTAGTTTTGGGGTTGCGGTTAATTCTAATGTTTTGTACCTAGGGTTAGAGTTAGTGATACGTTAGGGTTAGGGTTAGGGTTAGGGTTAGTGCTAGGGTAGTAGGGGCTTGTCAGTGGTATGGGGCTGGGGTTAGGGTTGGAGGCTGCTGCTAAAGGTTGCGGTTAGTTTAGGGGCTGCGGTTTATTCTGACGTCTTCTAGGATGGGTTAAGGTCAAGGTAACCCTAGGGTTAGGTAGCCCCAACCTTGGGGCTATGCAGGGTGTGTTTGGGGTTGGGGCTGGAGTGTGAGTGTGTGTTTAAGACTTCCGGTTGGTTTTGGCGTTGTGGTTAATTCCAATATTTTGTAGCTATGGTTAGGGTTAGGGCTGGGCAGGGTGAGTGTTTTGGACTGGGACCAGGGTTAGAGGCTGTGGTTATGAGTTGCAGTTAGTTTAATGGTTGTGGTTTATTTTAAATGGGTTAGAGCTAGGGTTAGGGTTAGGGGTTAGATCTGGGATTAGTAGGGGCTTTATAGGGGTAGTGTTAGATGCTGGGGCTAGGGTTAACGTCTTTGGCTGAGCCTTGCGGTTAGTTTTGGGGTTGCGGTTAATTCCAATGTTTTGTAGCTAGGGTTAGGGTTAGGGCTGGGCAGGGTTAGTGTTTTGGACCGTGTTTTGGGCTGGGGCTAGGGTTAGATGCTGTTGCAGTTTTGCGGTTAGTTTAGGGCTTGCGATTAATTCTAATGATTTTCAGCTAAGTGTTAGGGCTGGGGTGAGTAGGGGCTGGACATGGGTAGTGTTAGAGGCTGGAGCTAGGGTTAGGTGCTTCTGTTGAGCATTGCGGTTATTTCTGGTGTTGCGGTTAATTGCAGTGTTTTTAGCTAGGGTTAGGGTTAGTCTGGGCACGGTGATGATTTTGGGCTGGGGCCAGGGTGACTAAGCGTTGCGGTTAGTTTGGGGGTTGCGGTTAATTCTAATGATTTTTACCTAGGGTTAGGGCTACTGATAGGTTAAGGTTAGGATTAGGGGTTCGGGCTGAGGTAAGTAGGGCTGGACAGGAGTAGTGTTAGAGGCTGGGGCTAGTGTTAGGGGTTAATGTTAGAGGCGGTGGCTATGAGTTGCGGTTAGTTTAGAGGTTGCGTGAATTATAATGATTTTCACCTAGGGTTATGGTTAGGGTTAGCGATAGGTTACGGTTAGCTTTAGGGGTTAGGGCTGGGGTGAGTAGGGGCTGGACAGGGGTAGAGGCTGGGGCTAGGGCTAACGGCTTAGGCTGAGCCTTGGGGTTAATTCTAGGGTTGCGGTTAATTGCAGTGTTTTGTAGCTAGGGTTAGGGTTCGGCAGGGTGAGGGTTTTGGGCTGGGGCCAGGGTTGGAGGCTGTGGCTAAGTATTGCGGTTAGTTTAGGGATTGCGGTTAATTCTAATGATTTTCAGCTAGGGTTAGGGTTAGTGATAAAGTTAGGGGATAGGGGTGTGGTGAGTAGGGGCTGGACAGGGATTAGGGTTAGGGTTAGGGTTAGGTAAGGGCTTTTTTCTTGGCTGTTCGCAGTAAGGAATTTTTCCCTATTGTGGATCTCGATGTCAGCGACCAGGTTCATTCAAGTTGATTGGATGCATCTCCAAGGGAGCCCACGTGAGCCAACTTTGGCGAGAAAGTAATTACCTCTCTTCTCATACAGGGCTACTCTAAATGGAAGGAACATATTTTCTGATCAGAATAGCCCCCTTTTGAAGAGGGATTTATAAACCAGGAAAGGATCTGTTCCGCTGGAATGGTCTCCCTTTGAAAGGGAAGTGAGTGTTGAGATGTATCTCTGTTCACCGTAACCTTTTCATCGCTGCAGATCAAAACAGATACTGTGCAAACAGTGTCGATCCAGATGAGAAAATAAAAAGCATTTTTTATTGCTGTTTAAGTGCAAAAAGGTATAAGGTTAAAATATCATTTTAACCTTCCTTTACCACTCTCTCTGGACTAATTTTAGCAGATGATAAATTGAGGACATATTTCTGATTTTTCATAGAAACAAGATTTGGCATTTCATGCAAATTTTCTGGACACAATTTGCATGAAATGCCAAAACCTATTTTCTGGTGAATATAAGAAAATATTTCAAAACTTCATCTGAATTTTTTTCTTAGCATGCTAAGCGTTGAAGTTAAACTACTCGACTGCAACCTATTTGGTAGACAATGGCAGCTATTTATTGAAATCCATTCAGGTTGCAACTTCAGGACACTGACACAACCATGGAAACCAGGACAGAACAAGATCTATGCAGCAGTGATATTATCATAGATTATCTAATATTTGGACAGAAAAAAGAATTGTTAACCCTTGAGGCACTATCAGAATTGTTCTTTATATTTCTTGATATTTCATGTAAATTGTCTGCTTAATAGAGGATTTACATGTAGTATTGAGCCTTGTTTTCTCCTAACAAAAATCTTAGAATGTCATCTGTAGCCGTTGTGACAGGGTTTGCTACTGTAAGGAAGTTACCAATTTGCCAAGGTAGGCAATTTCTCATAATTGCTTATCTTCCGTTACAGTATTTGTAACTTCCTGACATCAATAATTTTAAGTAAAGCTTGTGTCCCATACTTTCTTTTCAGTCCGAACTTATGGTTATCTAGCCTTTACCACTCTATAGGCAAATTCAGCAGATGACAAATTGATATTTTTATTTTTACCTGAAAACAAAATTAAGAATAAATTAAGATGCCAATACCCTTTTCAAATTTTCAGCCAATCAGATTACTTTATCCAGATTGTTCGTCCATCTATCTGTTTTTACGTATGCCTGTTATGTACACCACAATAGTTTGCGGTTTGTCAAAAGAAATATATATATAAACCATCATAAGTTCTTATTTTACTTAGATCCTTAGTATTTCCATGGTTGGCAGACTCCACTAGCTGTCAAACAAGAGCACTATAAGCGTAGCTGTACCAAATTTAGTGACACAGAGGCCCAAAAGTTTGTAACCGAAAATCATGATTGGTAAGACCCGGCAAGCGAAGCACATCCCCCTTCGAGCATACATCAATCTACGTAAATCATGAGAAAGTCCAACCGCAGACATCAGGTAAGAGACGCCTACCGATCGATTAAAGAGCGTCCCCCACCGTGCCACCTCAGCCAGCATGGCCCACGCATCACGGCAATCCCGGGCATCAGCAAGGAGAGTGTCCCAGGCAGCGAGACCTGCAACATGTAAACTCAACCCCCAAAAAATGGCGAACAAATCCGCTAAGATACACGTCACTATGACAAATCAAGCTTAGTTTTAGAAGAATTTAGAATGTGTACTACTGCAAATGTTAAGGTATAATACAGTAATTTAATTCAGTACTTACGTACTGACGTTAACACCGCAGTATCAACATCAGCACTTAGGAACTGATTCTGAGCAGATGATATCCTAGGGGACGAAGGAAACATCCACCAGCAGAGATACCGACACAGTGGTTTGCAACTATACCATGTTTAGTGACACTGAGGCTTTCTGTTATTAAAACGTCGTCAGTGTATCTAAACCTCAAAAGTGTGAAACCGAAACAGCTGATTGGCAAAACCCGGCAAGCGAAGCACATCCCTCTCAGAGCACACATCAACCGACGTAGATCAAGAGACAGGGAGCAAACAGTTCGAGGAAATGAGTAACTAAGTCTATAATATGGTATCGTGAAAGGACGACTTGTATAAAATTATATTAACTGAATAATTATGTTTGCAGCTTAAAGTGAATACTGAAACACTGACTGAACTCTGAACTTTATCCCAAACCACGAACCAAATCTTGAACTGATTAATTAAGAATCCAGCCCCGTAGACTGAATCAAGAACTACACTAAATTTAGAATCTTGTAGTGTTTCCTTAATCATGGACTGAACTCTGGTTTTGTTCAGTTTGAATCCTAATTTCAACCATGCATCGTGAACTCAAACTTGAACTGGCATATATTGAAATCCGGAACTAAATTTTGAACCTTTGATTTAGTCCTCAGTCAATAAAAAATATCGGAAATCGTTACGTTTGATTTGTTTTCAAAGTTCATATATCGAGCACGGATTTTCAACACTTTATCAAGCTACGCTTATAAAAACATAAGCGTCGGCAAAAATGGCTTTTACAGATGCACCAATTACGGATGCATTATCACTATAAATTTTACAACAATACTTATCGCTGATGCATATACCCATAACTAAACCTATACCTATATACGAAGGTAATTCAAGAATTAATGGCGATTGCCAAATAAAACAGAACATGTAGCATAAACATCAGTTTTAACTGCGTACGCTGAAACCTTAAACATGTTAGCATACTGAATACTGAACCAGACACTGAATAATACCCTAGCCAATTTTTAATAATCCAGACGCTGAATAATACCCTGGAATATTTTTTGAATAATACCCCGAGTCCTGAACCAGGCGCTGAATAATACGCTGGTCGTATTTTGAGTAATTCCCTGAATAATACGCCGAATATTGAACTAGACGCTGAAGAATACCCTGCACATTTTATAATAATACCCTGAATCCTGAACCAGACGCTGCAGGTCGTATTTTCAATTATACCCTGAATACTGAACCATACGCTGAATAATATCCTGACCATTTTTTAATAATACCCTGAATAATGAACCAGATGCTGCAGCTCGTATTTTGAATAATACGCTGAATCCTGAACCAGACGCTGCAGGTCGTGTTTTGAAAAATACCCTGAATAATGAACCAGACGCTGCAGCTCGTATTTTGAATAATACGCTGAATCCTGAACCAGACGCTACAGGTCGTGTTTTGAATAATACCCTGAATAATGGACCAGACGCTGCAGTTCGTATTTTGAATAATACCCTGAATCCTGATCCACACGCTGCAGGTCGTATTTTCAATAATACCCTGAATACTGAACCATACGCTGAATAATATCCTGACCATTTTTTAATAATACCCTGAATAATGAACCAGATGATGCAGCTCGTATTTTGAATAATACACTGAATCCTGACCCAGACGCTGCAGGTCGTATTTTGAATAATACGCTGAATAATGAACCAGACGCTGCAGGTCGTATTTTGAATAATATCCTGAATCCTGAACCAGACGCGGCAGGTCGTAGTTTCAATAATACACTGAATACTGAACCATACGCTGAATAATATCCTGACCATTTTTGAATAATACCCTGAATAATGAAACAGACGCTGCAGCTCTTATTTTGAATAATACGCTGAATCCTGAACCAGACGCTGCAGCTCGTATTTTGAATAATACGCTGAATCCTGAACCAGACGCTGCAGGTCGTGTTTTGAATAATACCCTGAATCATGAACCATACGCTGAATAATGCCCTGGCCTCTTTTAAAAAATACCCTGAATGATGAACCAGACGCTGCAGTTCGTATTTTGAATAATACGCTGAATCTTGAACCAGACGCTGCAGGTCGTATTTTCAATAATACCCTGAATACTGAACCATACGCTGAATAATATCCTGACCATTTTTGAATAATACCCTGAATAATGAACCAGATGCTGCAGCTCGTATTTTAAATAATACGCTGAATCCTGAACCAGACGCTGCAGGTCGTGTTTTGAAAAATACCCTGAATAATGAACCGGACGCTGCAGCTCGTATTTTGAATAATATGCTGAATCCTGAACCAGACGCTGCAGGTCGTGTTTAGAAAAATACCCTGAATAATGAACCAGACGCTGCAGCTCGTATTTTGAATAATACGCTGAATCCTGAACCAGACGCTGCAGGTCGTGTTTTGAATAATACCCTGAATAATGGACCAGACGCTGCAGTTCATATTTTGAATAATACCCTGAATCCTGAACCAGAGGCTGCAGGTCGTATTTTCAATAATACCCTGAATACTGAACCATACGCTGAATAATATCCCGACCTTTTTTTGAATAATACCCTGAACAATGAACCAGATGCTGCAGCTCGTATTTTGAATAATGCGCTGATTCCAGAACCAGACGCTGCAGGTCGTGTTTTGAATAATACGCTGAATCCTGAACCAGACGCTGCAGCTCGTATTTTGAATAATACGCTGAATCCTGAACCAGACGCTGCAGCTCGTATTTTGAATAAAACGCTGAATCCTGAACCAGACGCTGCAGCTCGTATTTTGAATAATACGCTGAATCCTGAACCAGACGCTGCAGGTCGTGTTTTGAATAATACCCTGAATCCTGAACCAGACGCTGCAGGTCGTGTTTTGAAAAATACCCTGAATAATGAACCAGACGCTGCAGCTCGTATTTTGAATAATACGCTGAATCCTGAACCAGACGCTGCAGGTCGTGTTTTGAATAATACGCTGAATAATGAGCCAGACGCTGCAGGTCGTGTTTTGAAAAACTACCCTGAATAATGAACCAGACGCTGCAGCTCGTATTTTGAATTATACGCTGAATCCTGAAACAGACGCTGCAGCTCGTATTTTGAATAATACGCTGAATCCTGAACCAGACGCTGCAGGTCGTGTTTTGAATAATACCCTGAATAATGAACCAGACGCTGCAGCTCGTATTTTGAATAATACGCTGAATCCTGAACCAGACGCTGCAGGTCGTGTTTTGAATAATACCTTGAATAATGAACCAGACGCTGCAGTACGTATTTTGAATAATACCCTGAATCCTGAACCAGACGCTGCATGTCGTAATTTCAATAATACCCTGAATACTGAACCATACGCTGAATAATATCCTGGCCATTTTTGAATAATACCCTGAATAATGAACCAGATGCTGCAGCTCGTATTTTGAATAATACGCTGAATCCTGAACCAGACGCTGCAGGTCATGTTTTGAATAATACCCTGAATAATGAACCAGACGCTGCAGTTCGTATTTTGAATAATACCCTGAATCCTGAACCAGACGCTGCAGGTCGTATTTTCAATAATACCCTGAATACTGAACCATACGCTGAATAATATCCTGGCCATTTTTTAATAATACCCTGAATAATGAACCAGATGCTGCAGCTCGTATTTTGAATAATACGCTGAATCCTGAACCAGACGCTGCAGGTCGTGTTTTGAATAATACCCTGAATAATGAACCAGACGCTGCAGCTCGTATTTTGAATAATACGCTGAATCCTGAACCAGACGCTGCAGGTCGTGTTTTGAATAATACCCTGAATAATGAACCAGACGCTGCAGTTCTTTTTTGAATAATACCCTGAATCCTGATCCAGACGCTGCAAGTCGTACTTTCAATTATACCCTGAATACTGAACCGTACGCTGAATCCTGACCATTTTTGAATAATACCCTGAATAATGAACCAGATGCTGCAGCTCGTATTTTGAATAATATGCTGAATCCTGAACCAGACGCTGCAGGTCGTGTTTTGAAAAATACCCTGAATAATGAACCAGACGCTGCAGCTCGTATTTTGAATAATACGCTGAATCCTAAACCCGGCGCTGCAGGTCGTGTTTTGAATAATACCCTGAATAATGAACCAGACGCTGCAGGTCGTGTTTTGAAAAATACCCTGAATAATGAACCAGACGCTGCAGCTCGTATTTTGAATAATACGCCGAATCCTGAACCAGACGCTGCAGCTCGTATTTTGAATAATACGCTGAATCCTGAACCAGACACTGCAGCTCGTATTTTGAATAATACGCTGAATCATGAACCAGACACTGCAGCTCGTATTTTGAATAATACGCTGAATCCTGAACCAGACGCTGCAGGTCGTATTTTGAATAATACGCTGAATCCTGAACCAGACGCTGCAGGTCGTGTTTTGAAAAATACCCTGAATAATGAACCAGACGCTGCAGCTCGTATTTTGAATAATACGCTGAATCCTGAACCAGACGCTGCAGGTCGTGTTTTGAATAATACCCTGAATAATGAACCAGATGCTGCAGCTCGTATTTTGAATAATACGCTGAATCCTGAACCAGACGCTGCAGGTCGTGTTTTGAATAATACCCTGAATAATGGACCAGATGCTGCAGTTCGTATTTTGAATAATACCCTGAATCCTGATCCAGACGCTGCAGGTCGTATTTCAATAATACCCTGAATACTGAACCATACGCTGAATAATATCCTGACCATTTTTTAATAATACCCTGAATAATGAACCAGATGCTGCAGCTCGTATTTTGAATAATACACTGAATCCTGACCCAGACGCTGCAGGTCGTGTTTTGAATAATACCCTGAATAATGAACGAGACGCTGCAGGTCGTATTTTGAATAATATCCTGAATCCTGAACCAGACGCGGCAGGTCGTAGTTTCAATAATACACTGAATACTGAACCATACGCTGAATAATATCCTGACCATTTTTGAATAATACCCTGAATAATGAAACAGACGCTGCAGCTCTTATTTTGAATAATACGCTGAATCCTGAACCAGACGCTGCAGCTCGTATTTTGAATAATACGCTGAATCCTGAACCAGACGCTGCAGGTCGTGTTTTGAATAATACCCTGAATCATGAACTATACGCTGAATAATACCCTGGCCTCTTTTAAAAAATACCCTGAATGATGAACCAGACGCTGCAGTTCGTATTTTGAATAATACGCTGAATCTTGAACCAGACGCTGCAGGTCGTATTTTCAATAATACCCTGAATACTGAACCATACGCTGAATAATATCCTGACCATTTTTGAATAATACCCTGAATAATGAACCAGATGCTGCAGCTCGTATTTTAAATAATACGCTGAATCCTGAACCAGACGCTGCAGGTCGTGTTTTGAAAAATACCCTGAATAATGAACCGGACGCTGCAGCTCGTATTTTGAATAATATGCTGAATCCTGAACCAGACGCTGCAGGTCGTGTTTAGAAAAATACCCTAAATAATGAACCAGATGCTGCAGCTCGTATTTTGAATAATACGCTGAATCCTGAACCAGACGCTGCAGGTCGTGTTTTGAATAATACCCTGAATAATGAACCAGACGCTGCAGTTCGTATTTTGAATAATACCCTGAATCCTGAACCAGAGGCTGCAGGTCGTATTTTCAATAATACCCTGAATACTGAACCATACGCTGAATAATATCCCGACCTTTTTTTGAATAATACCCTGAACAATGAACCAGATGCTGCAGCTCGTATTTTGAATAATACGCAGAATCCTGAACCAGACGCTGCAGGTCGTGTTTTGAATAATACCCTGAATCCTGAACCAGACGCTGCAGCTCGTATTTTGAATAATACGCTGAATCCTGAACCAGACGCTGCAACTCGTATTTTGAATAAAACGCTGAATCCTGAACCAGACGCTGCAGCTCGTATTTTGAATAATACGCTGAATCCTGAACCAGACGCTGCAGGTCGTGTTTTGAATAATACCCTGAATCCTGAACCAGACGCTGCAGGTCGTGTTTTGAAAAATACCCTGAATAATGAACCAGACGCTGCAGCTCGTATTTTGAATAATACGCTGAATCCTGAACCAGACGCTGCAGGTCGTTTTTTGAATAATACCCTGAATAATGAGCCAGACGCTGCAGGTCGTGTTTTGAAAAATACCCTGAATAATGAACCAGACGCTGCAGCTCGTATTTTGAATTATACGCTGAATCCTGAAACAGACGCTGCAGCTCGTATTTTGAATAATACGCTGAATCCTGAACCAGACGCTGCTGGTCGTGTTTTGAATAATACCCTGAATAATGAACCAGACGCTGCAGCTCGTATTTTGAATAATACGCTGAATCCTGAACCAGACGCTGCAGGTCGTGTTTTGAATAATACCCTGAATAATGAACCAGACGCTGCAATTCGTATTTTGAATAATACCCTGAATCCTGAACCAGACGCTGCAGGTCGTAATTTCAATAATACCCTGAATACTGAACCATACGCTGAATAATATCCTGGCCATTTTTGAATAATACCCTGAATAATGAACCAGATGCTGCAGCTCGTATTTTGAATAATACGCTGAATCCTGAACCAGACGCTGCAGGTCATGTTTTGAATAATACCCTGAATAATGAACCAGAAGCTGCAGTTCGTATTTTGAATAATATCCTGAATCCTGAACCAGACGCTGCAGGTCGTATTTTCAATAATACCCTGGATACTGAACCATACGCTGAATAATATCCTGGCCATTTTTGAATAATACCCTGAATAATGAACCAGATGCTGCAGCTCGTATTTTGAATAATACGCTGAATCCTGAACCAGACGCTGCAGGTCGTGTTTTGAATAATACCCTGAATAATGAACCAGACGCTGCAGCTCGTATTTTGAATAATACGCTGAATCCTGAACCAGACGCTGCAGGTCGTGTTTTGAATAATACCCTGAATAATGAACCAGACGCTGCAGTTCGTATTTTGAATAATACCCTGAATCCTGATCCATACGCTGCAGGTCGTGCTTTCAATTATACCCTAAATACTGAACCGTACGCTGAATCCTGACCATTTTTGAATAATACCCTGAATAATGAACCAGATGCTGCAGCTCGTATTTTGAATAATACGCTGAATCCTGAACCAGACGCTGCAGGTCGTGTTTTGAAAAATACCCTGAATAATGAACCAGACGCTGCAGCTCGTATTTTGAATAATACGCTGAATCCTAAACCCGGCGCTGCAGGTCGTGTTTTGAATAATACCCTGAATAATGAACCAGACGCTGCAGGTCGTGTTTTGAAAAATACCCTGAATAATGAACCAGACGCTGCAGCTCGTATTTTGAATAATACGCCGAATCCTGAACCAGACGCTGCAGCTCGTATTTTGAATAATACGCTGAATCCTGAACCAGACACTGCAGCTCGTATTTTGAATAATACGCTGAATCCTGAACCAGACGCTGCAGCTCGTATTTTGAATAATACGCTGAATCCTGAACCAGACGCTGCAGCTCGTATTTTGAATAGTACGCTGAATCCTGAACCAGACGCTGCAGGTCGTGTTTTGAAAAATACCCTGAATAATGAACCAGACGCTGCAGCTCGTATTTTGAATAATACGCTGAATCCTGAACCAGACGCTGCAGGTCGTGTTTTGAATAATACCCTGAATAATGAACCAGATGCTGCAGCTCGTATTTTGAATAATACGCTGAATCCTGAACCAGACGCTGCAGGTCGTGTTTTGAATAATACCCTGAATCCTGAACCAGACGCTGCAGCTCGTATTTTGAATAATACGCTGAATCCTGAACCAGACGCTGCAGCTCGTATTTTGAATAATACGCTGAATCCTGAACCAGACGCTGCAGCTCGTATTTTGAATAATACGCTGAATAATGAACCATACGCTGAATCCTGAACCGTGAATAATGAACCGTGAACCAGATGCTAACAACGCTCATTCAAAAAATGAGTATACGGCGTTGCGTTATACTTGTATGCAAATAGCAATAGCATAGATCAGCATGCAAGTCTGCCCAGGAAATTCTCTGCTGTTGGTTCATGTTTTGATATCAGTAGACGTTTTATCATTTACTCTTTTTGTTATAAAAAATACAATAAACATAGATTGTGGGTACTCGTTAGAACCGCCTCGGCAAGGCAATTCTAACGAGTACCCACAATCTATGTTTTGAGCAGAAATGTGAAAAATACCAGAATTTTTATCTGAAAATTTTCATTTTTTGGTGGTAAAATTTTCAGTATATTTGAATAGTCATGTATTCGTAATCGCAGTATATTCGGACAGCCAGATCAGTATAGTATATTCGGACAGACAGATCTGTGCAGTATATTCGGACAAACAGACCTGAGCAGTATATTCAAGCAGCAAGATCTGTACAGTATATTCGGACAAATAGATTTGAGCAGTATATTCGGACAGACCTGTGCAGTATATTCGAACCGATAGATCTGTTCAGTATGTTCGGTAGATCTGTGCAGTATATTCGGACAGACCTGTGCAGTATATTCGAACCGATAGATCTGTTCAGTATGTTTGGTAGATCTGTGCAGTATATTCGGACAGACCTGTGCAGTATATTCGAACCGATAGATCTGTTCAGTATGTTCGGTAGATCTGTGCAGTATATTCGGACAGACCTGTGAAGTATATCCGAACTGATAGATCTGTGCAGTATGTTCGTACAGACAGATCTGTGCAGTATATTCGGACAGACCTGTGCAGTATATTCGAACCCATAGATCTGTTCAATATGTTCGGTAGATCTGTGCAGTATATTCGGACAGACCTGTGCAGTATATTCGAACCCATAGATCTGTTCAGTATGTTCGGTAGATCTGTGCAGTATATTCGGACAGACCTGTGAAGTATATCCGAACCGATAGATCTGTGCAGTATGTTCGTACAGACAGATCTGTGCAGTATATTCGGACAGACCTGTGAAGTATATTCGAACTGATAGATCTGTTCAATATGTTCGTACAGACAGATCTGTGCAGTATATTCGGATAGACAGGTCTGTGCAGTACTTTCAGACTAACAGATCTGTGTAGTATATTTGGACAGCCAAGACTGAGCAAAGAGATGTTTGGTTTGGAGTTTAACGGCCTGGTCAACCCTGTTAAAGTCATGTCGAGCTAGCCAGTTCACCTAACCACACTTTTCCTGGGCAGATTTAGTCTTCTTAGCGGTTAACAAGACTTGTGCACATTCCTGTGGGGGAAGAATGGCCGTAGAAAATATTTCATGATCAATCTCCACGAAAGAATATTGCCGGACCCGGCGGGAATCGAAACTGCGACCTCCTGCTCACCAGTCAGACACATTCCTGTGGGGAAGAATGGCCGTAGAAAATATTTCATGATCAATCTCCACGAAAGAATATTGCCGGACCCGGCGGGAATCGAAACTGCGACCTCCTGCTCACCAGTCAGACACGCATCCGACTGAGCCACCGAGGCCGCCTAAGCAAACAGTGTAGACCTAGTCAAGACGTGGTAACTGCTCAGGATGGACGATATTCACTGTTTGCACACAACCAAGGCCTCTTAGACACATTACCATGTAGCTTAATTAACCTGTGTAGTGTGGCTAGTGGTTCAGGGCCAAGTTGTTCAAAACTTTACTAAGTTGTTAGCTAACGTAACAGTAAAATTTCTATCTTGAAACATGGCAAAAACATTGATTTTTTTTTTGCTGAAAAAATGTGAGAAGCTTTTGCATAGCAAAAGCTACTCTATTTTTTGCAGCAAAAATATCAATGTATTTGAAAATACCTCAGCTACAACAGTTAACGAGTTAAAGCAAATGCTTTCCTTTTAGACGGGAATTTGGCGTAGCCCCTATGTGACTCTGTTGTCCGGCTACGTTAAAAATCTAAGACAAGACAAGACAGGAATTAATGTGTTTGAAAGCAAACATGAAGTTACAAGGGTAGCATTCCTTGTATAAAATGGCGTAAATCTGCGTATGAAATCCCCTTTAGTTGAATGCGCTGGACGCACATACCAAGCAAGAATACTGTTATGTATATGCAGTCATCACAGGTCCAGGTTACCCCAAACATTTGTGCATTCTGAATCAGATTCTGTGCTGTCTTATCATGTTTATTACCATATATTTTTCGCTCACATTATCAGTAGTGTAAAAGCGAGCAAGGTAGTCAAACTATGCAAAGTGAGATACCGAACTGATCGAAGTCAATCTTCGTCGAACAGATCACAATCATTATAAGAGTTTAAAATTTACCACTTTCTGTGCAAATTCAGCATACGACAGATTAATATAAATACTTCTTTCTTATTTTCCCCATTTATTATTTCAGTATCTTGAGCAAATTGTCTCCTAGCCTATAATCTGGGGAAAAATAATAAAGGAAAAATTCAAAGTGTCGTCTGTTTTTTTTTTTTTTTTTTTTTATCTGGCATGCTACGCCTTCATTTGAATGGTCAGGGCCCAGTTGTTCAAAGCTAACGACGTCGTTAGTTAACGATTCGATAAAATTTAAATCGAGTGATACGCAAATATGCTGAAATTTTTTGCTGAAAAAATGTGAGTAACTTTTGCAGTGCAAAAGCTACTCACATTTTTTCAGCAAAAAATATCAGAATATTGTATATTGAATCCGCTAAAACAGTTAACGAAATGACCCTTAACGAGCTCGTTAAGCTAACGACGCTTTGAACAACTGGGCCCTGGTTTATATAAATTTCATTTCATTTTCTTTCTAGACTGACTCAATTTCATTAGAATGTACATACGACTCCTCAAGTCGGGGCTTGCTAACAATAGTAAGTATTCCCTATATTCTATACAATTATCAATAATAATCTTTTGAAATTCACAGATTTATTGAACCCCTATATGCCTAGCGTCCAATACATTACGAAAACACGCCTATTCAAATATATAGAAAATTTTACCTCCAAAAACCTAAACTTTTCAGATAAAAAACTCATATATTTTTCATATTTCTGCTCAAAACATAGAATGTGGGTACTCGTTAGAACCGCCTCGGTGAGGCGGTTCAAACAAGTACCCACAATCTATGTTTTGAACAGAAATAAGAAAAATAATGTATACCCCTGTAAACCCCAGTTTTACTATATAAAAGTGGGGTTTAAGGGGGTCAAAATTATATAGGCATGTTTTCGTGATGAAAAGGGGCAGTGGCAAAGTGTAGACCCAGATAAGAGGCGATTGTTTAGGGTCTACACTATGTGCATTCAGTACAGTGCATTAAGTACAGGATTTGGTATAAAACATGGTACATGTAATCATTAAATCTATACAGACACCCCTTCTTTTGGAAATGGACCGGTCCAAAGAGTTCTGGTACAAAGAGTCCACTCGGCATAAATGGGTAAATAAGTAAAATTATTTGATCACTTATCGTCAGCTTCCTCACTATAAACTGGAGTTTTGATTAATGCTTCCCGAATTATTCAAAATAAAACTGCCATATAATAAATCAACCTTGTATTGTGTACAGAGCTCAAATTACTGTATTAATCCTAAGAACTTGAAAAGGTAGGTCTTAAACACATGAACAGGTTTAAATGGATTTGTTCAACTGTTGTGACAAGTATGGTTAGGAATTGACTATTTTGAGTCTAACACGCCTAAAAAGTAATCGGCAAACAGTGCAGACCCTGATCAGATGCTGCAGAATGCGGCGTATTATCAGAGTTTGCTCTATTTACATTAACCCTTAAAGCGCCAATCACAACTGCAGCAGACGACCTTTTTTTTCAGAGAAAACGTCTTGACATTTCATGTGAATCGTCTACTTGACTGCTTGGCAGACGATTCACAAATGTCGACTTGTTTTCTCTGAAAAAAAAATGAATGTCGTCTGCTACAAATTTTGCTTGGTGCTTTAAGGGTTAACACTTGCCATGCTGAACCTGGATATACTTTGCCTTCGCAAACACTCTGCACTGTTTGCCATTCAGTACGTATATGAATTTATGTCAACAGTCTGAGATCAAGGAATCAGACTGGCTGACAGTTAGATGTGGGCATGGCATCTTAATTTATTTAGCATGGCAAGTTAAATACAAGAATTTCCACAAAACATACTAAGACCTAACCAGACACCCTGCTATTGTAAATATCCCGGTCCAAAGAGTAATAGTAGAAGTGTCCACTCGGTATACATATGCAAATATGTTAAGGTGTCCCAGTATTAAGGGTAAATATGGTATTTTATCTATTAAAGGGTGGCTGGTCACAAATAGATGAGTTGTGTCGTGCAACCTTAATATACTATCCACGCTTGGTGATTGACCAATGTGTGAGCTGGTCAACCTTTGACCAGCTGGTTACAGAAACAGGAGAGAAAGTTCCTGGAAACATGACAATGGCACATTTCCAGAACATCAGAGAATGGAACATTGATTCTACAAGAAAATTCAAGACAGCATTTGAGGACTCCACTCACAAAGCTCGTTGTTCATCACCAAAACGAAACCCTGATGTATGTACTTTTTCAGTTTTCTCTTTTGTTCTGTGTTTCACTTGTCACACCATCACTATGCTGCACTATGGCATGTGTAAACAGCAAATGCACAGATCTTCCCATACAACCACAAAAACAATAAATGAGGTTACCCAGAAAAGGCCTCCAGTTCGAAAACATGCCTATTCAAATATAATGAAAATTTTACCACCAATAAATGAAAATTTTCAGATAAAAACTCTGATATTTTTCATATTTCTGCTCAAAAAATGGATTGTGTTGTACTTGTTAGAACCGCCTCGACGATGCGGTTCTAACGAGTTCCCACAATCTATGTTTTTGAGCAGAAATAAGAAAAATAATGTATACCCCTGTAAATCCCAGTTTTACTATATAAAAGTGGGGTTTAAGAGGGTCAAAACTACATAGGTATGTTTTCGTGATGAATTACACAGACGTCCAGAGGCACTGAAAGAAAAGATAAACAATAAACAATGAAAAGGCACATAGCACAACTGCAGCAACAGATACACAAACATAAACTAGAATGTGCAGTTGATGGCACGCCATCACAAAATCCCTACGTTCCGTGCTAATGTTGCTAATAGGGTGTTACGGACGGACAGACTCGCTCTCGCACACCCTTACCATGAAGGGAAGACATGTAGCAAGTTTGGTTAAATCCGCCCCATTCGTGGTTTATGAGAAGATAGTGTGATGGACAGAAAGACCGAAAGTGGGACGGATAAACGGAAAAATAATGTTGCTCTCGCACACTCTTACCACATCAGGAAGTCGTGCAAGAAGTTAAATTCCGCAGAGTGATTTAGGAGATGGTGTGATGGAGAGACGGACAGAGACATTCACGATATCCCCGTCGTTTTTTTTTTTTTTTTTTTTTTTTTTTTTTTAAATGTGGGGATAATAAAGCAACAGCCTTGGAAGAGTCAACAGAAATAAGTACCGGGGCCTGATTAGTACCATATTATGTTAACAAGTCTATTCTCCCACTTTTCTCCATAAAACAGTAAAGACAGAGGTATGCAGGGGTATACATTTTAGGCCTCCCTGCTCTGTCCTTTACTCATTTTATGCCCCGCCACAAAAAAGTGGGGAGGTATTAGGTTATACATTACAGTCCAAAATTTTAAATGTCCGTCCGTCTGGTTCATAATTTCGCGTCCGCTCCATAACTCTGATACCGTTTGAGATATTATAACGAAACTTCACACCAATGTAAAGCACCATGAACCGTAACTCTGGCTTGCCTACTTTGGAGTTATAATGCTTTGAAAATTGAACATAGCCTTTGTCACCCTGTACTCCTGTCTCCATACCTCTGATACCGTTTGTGATATTTTCTCGAAACTTCACAGAAATGTAAAGCACCATTGAACGACATGCAGAACACGTAAATCATAACTCTGGTTTGCCTACTTTTGGAGTTATTGCCCTTTGAACGTTGAACATAGCCATTTCCACCATGTACTGAGATATTTTCCTGAAATCTCATACAAATGCAAATCACGATAAGACAATGTGCAGAACACAAGAACAATAACTGGTTAAATTACCTTGGGAGATACAGCCCTTTGATTATCGTAAAAATTGAAAATAGCCCTTTCTACCATGTGCTTGTGTCTGCTCTGTAAGTTGGAAGCATTTTCAAATATTTTTATGAAACTTCATACAAATTTAAAGCTCAATGAGACAACGTGCAGAACTTATGAATCCTTACTCTGGCTTGCTTACTTTTGGAGTAATTGCCCTTTGAACATTGTCATTTCTACCATGTACATGTGTCCGCTTTGTAAGTTGAAAACGGCTTTAGATATTTTCACGAAATTTCTTACAAATGTGAAGCACCATGAGAAGATGTGCAGAATTGCAAGAACTGTAGCTCTTGTTAACCAACATTTGGAGTTATCACCTTTTTGAGCATAGTAAATACTGAAACTAGCCATTTCTACTATGCATTTGTGTCAGCTCTGTAAGTTGGAAACCTTCTAGATATTTTGATAAAACTTCACACAAATGTACATCATCATGAGATAAGGCGCAGAACACATAAACCATACTGCTGCTTTACCTACTTTTGGAGTTATGACCCTTTGAACATTGAAAATAGTGATTTCTGTAATATATGTGTCCACTCTGTAATTTGAAAACTATTTGAGGTATTTTCTTGAAACTTTATGCAAATGTGTATCACCATGATGCGATGTGCAGAATACAAGAACCATAACTCTGAATTACCTGCTTTTGGAGTTACCACCCTTTGGACATTGTAACTAGTGATCTCAGTCATATACGTGTGCCCTTTCTATAACTTGAAAATGGTTTGAGAGATTTTCTTGAAACCTTGCAAGAATGTAAGGCAACATAAGATGACATGCAGAACGCAAGAACCATAAGTCTGGCTTAATTATTTTTTGAGTTTTGGGTCTTTGAACATTGAAAATAACAGTGTCTGTGATTTACTTGTAAACTTAACGCAGATGTGAAGCACCATAAGATAGTTTCAGATATAAGATGATTTAAAGCTGGACACCCAAGATGCTGCATCCAAACCAAATGTATAGATTATATAGAAAAGTGACCATTCTACATAATATATACATTTTGTTTAGATAAAACACATTTATTTAGCTAACACAGTTTTTGCTTTGGATCAAAGCAACAGTGATATAGAGGTGGTGTACTTCTATTTTTATGCACCTGCCTGCCAAAGGTTGGGGGCATATGATTTTGCTGTGATGTTATGTCCATATGAGCGTATGTCACAGTCTAACAAATATTTAAGTTTACATTCAAATTAACATTGACATTTACGTTTGCATTTCTCTTGGAGATCATAACTTGGGTACCTTTTATGTCTTGGTATGCTACTTACCCAAACTTAAACCTTCTACGCTGTGCTAGAGTTGCCCCTGGGGCATGCCCTGGCGATGGTCTAGGGGTCCAGAGTGTAGGGGCATTTGTATATTTTGGACATGTCTAGTTTGGTTTTTTTTTGTTTTGTTTTTATTTCAGGTTGCAGAAGATACTTTCTCCAAACCAGACAGCAACAGTCTACTACTCTATAAAGACCCAAGTGTTTCACCATGCAGTGCAGTCTAGACACATTTGACCTTTTTCTGGGCCAATTCACATGATTCAGCAAGCGACAAATTGACAGTATTTTTTCAAAGAAAACAAGTTCACATTGTCAAAGCCTAAATGCTGGGAAAAAATCAGAAAACTATCTTAAAATGTAATCTGCTGAAATTGTTACCAAGCATTGTGAGCATTGTAAATTGAATTGGATACATCTGAAAGACTTTGCTGTCATTTTGCAAAGGGAGTAAACTTGTTCAGACAGACAGAATCGAATTGCCTTTCTTGTGTTTGATATCATCATTGATGTTGGCCTAGCACATGCAATTAGACTTGGATGAAAAACAATTGATTACTATTTCAATGGTAAACATTTCACACTTCATAATGGTAACATCATTCAAATAAATGAGACAGCACATGACAAAACCAACAAAATGTGGCATGTGCACCAAGCGAAGACTCAGATCAGCCTGGGCAGATGCCCAGGCTGATCTGAGTCTTCACTGGGCACCCATGCCATTTTGTTGTTTTTTCCGTAGATCTGAGTCTTCATTGGGCACCCATACCATTTTGTTGTTTTTTCCCTACGCTGGCTCAAATAACCTTGGACCCACTGACAATGTTCAGATGTCACGCCATCCCTTTTTGTAATTGATTTTCAAGTATCAAAACCCTTAAGAATACAGGAATGTATAATCAGACCTCTTATGGAATTACCTTTTGACATAAGTTCCATGCATGTGCATTTCACTTGCTGTTAGTTTGTCAGCTAGTAGTATTAAATGTATGTAAAACATGCTAGATGTGCAATCTTTTTCTGGTAATTATCGTCAATAGCTTGAAAAACTGATCAAAAGCTCAGTAACAATAATTTGCAATAATAACTTTCCGCATTTATCATCAAGCATCTCATGTGTCATGTGTTATTTTATGATTAAAACAATTTTGGTTCTACCAGAGATTTCATATGATTTTGTTTGTGTTGAGGTTTTATGGCCCAACCAACCCAATGGGGTCATGTCGAGCGCGGTCAGTTTACCTAACCATACGTTTACTGGGCAAGCTTAGTCTTCTAAGCGGTTAACCAGTATTGTGCACATTCTTTCACCAGAAACTGACAACTGCCCTTCTTGAATCAGTGGAAGTGAGAAAATGACCATAAAAATATTTCATGATTAATCTCCATGAAAGAATGTTGCCAACCTCGGCAGGGGTCAAACCCGTGACCTCCTGGTCTCCAATCGGACACGCATCCAACTGAGCCACCGAGGCCAACAGATTTCAAATGAACAGATTCAGATTTTACCAGGACAATTGTTTCTATACTGATAAAAATATTATTTGATGTAGCTGCAGCATCCAATCCGGGTCTGTCCCTATGCTTAGTTAGTGTTGATACAGTAATTACCCACATACATCTATTAGTGAAAACTTTATTTGTGTATTTGGATGGTGTTTATGAGGATAAAAAATACTGGTTAGCTAGAAACAGAGGAGCCATATATGACTGTTTCTAATGTCCTAATACAGTAAACAATTCCAACACCAATGGCTTGTTTACCCTGGCTGATTCAAACTCATTTTTGAGTCGCTAGGAAATTCTTCAGCTAGCCCAAGAAAACAAATATTTAGGAATATTTTTAGTAATTTTCATATTTCATCATAAAAATGTACTTATATGTTATGTGTACTCATAAGTACCTCATCAAGGCAATTCTAATTTCAACATCCCATTATTTATAAGAAGATTTAAAAGGCATCTCTAAATTATTCCCATTTGCCTCCTGACCTGGCTTTATGATTAACTCTCAGTGGCTCGAACTAGCTATGTCTAGAATAAGTGTCCATGGTCTGGAGGCTGTTTCATGTGTTTGAGGCATTGCAGTTTGACAGAAGGTTTCTGTAGCAAGAATCATACATGTTCTTAAAATTTAACATTACAGTGAACATCCTGTTTTTCAGCACTAAAAGTTTTGATTGTGTGAAAGGTAAAAGACATCTTTTACTGACTCAAAAAGAGCAGATTACTATTTTATGTTAAAATGTTCAGGACTATGATATATACCCTAATTATTCGGACACTTTAACTCCTCACCATATTTGTTCTAAAATTTCATTAAGTCCATTTTGCTATGAGTGATATGTTTAACGCTTACCACACTATGGGCAGATTCAGCAGACGACAAATTGGTGACTTTTTTTTTTTTATTTTTCCTAGAAAATAGGATCTTAAGGAGACAATTTGCATGAAGTGTCAGATCCTATTTTCTAGGAAAAATAAGAAAAATACTTCAAAATGTCATCTGCTGAAATTTTTACCCAGCATGCAAAGTGTTAAATACTGATGAGTAGCAAACAATGTAAATCCTGATCAGATGTCATCATACACAGCATCTGATCTGTGTTTACACCATTTACTCAGGTCTATCTGTCCAAATACTTGAGGTTATTATGGTAACTATATTGTGTGATATATCTGTATATGTGATAAGGCTGTACATTATAGAAAACATATATTGAGGGTACTTCTAAGAATTGCCTCACTGATGCAAAATTTCATAAAATTATCTATTAAAAATAAATTTCTTTAAGTAGAGCTTAGCAATAACCTTTTCAGTCCTGTAGATCTATATAAATACTTTTGCAAACAGTGTAGTACCTAAGAAGGCTCATATCAGCTGTCTCATCAGGCCATTCTGTTCTGATTAATAACTGACATCCCACTGCTATATTGGATGTGTTCGAATTCAAAGATGGAAAGTTACAGTCAGAAACTCTGGGATGAAAGGTGTAGCTGATTGAACGTACCTTCTTATACTCCTATATAAGTTGTGCCACACTTTCCAAGAAAAACACACAAGTCAAGAAAACATGGTACTTTGGTTTTCCTTGATTTATCAAAATACTAAAAAAAAAAAAAAAAAAAAAAAATATTTAATATGCAACACACAAAAAGGGCCGTTATGTAGGTTGCAGACAACGTAGGCCCTGATCAGCCTGTGCATAAGCACAGGCTGATCTGGGCCTACATTGTCCGCTTACATAATCAGTGGATACTGTAGTATATGTCGACAAACAGAAAATGCCCAGATTACATTGCACAGATATGCATGCTGATCTGGACCTACATTGTGTGCAAATTGTATAAAGGCCTTTTTCCCACATTGTACATCATCTGTTAACAAACTAAGGAGTTCTGATACTGATCTGTAGCTCTGATTGATTGTGTTGGGGTTTAATGACATGTCAACCCTTGTGGGTCATTTTGTGTCATCTCCCAGAGAAAGGGAGAAAAGACAGAGAAGAGATACTAGAGGAGATGTAAAAGAGGGATGAGGAAAAAAGAGGAACAGGAATGAAAGTGAAGAAACAGAAGAAATGAGAACATTCCCTCTCTACCTTTACCTGCTACAAGGATAGCATTTTGTGGCTGAGGTACAGACTAACTGTACGTGAATTTCATTTGATGTGCAACACACAAAAAAAAAGCCCTTATACAATTTGCGGACAGATAGGTCTAGATCAGCATACACAAGCGTGCAGTCTGATCTCAGCATTCTTTGTTCATCGACATATACTACAGTACCCATTGATTCTGTAAGCGGACAACGAAAGTCCAGATCAGCCTGTGCTTATGAGCAGGCTGATCAGGGCCTGCTTAGTCCGCAAATTACATACGGGCCTTTTTTTGCGTTGGGCATCATTTGTCTAATCAATTATTGGAGTCCTTATCAGGACATTCAATTTGATATCAAACATGACTAAATGAAATGTCTGAAATTTATTCACACTTTATTCTATACTTTATTTTTTTTATCGAAACTTTGCTTTTTATTCAGTTGATCTTAAAATATCTAGCAAAAGGGCAAAAAATGCAATCTGATCAGACTGCTTCTTCAGGATCATTCTGATCTGGGTCTGCACTGTTTGCATATGCAATTTTGTCAGAAATTTTGGTGCACAAAGTTCTAGGATATTTACCATCTATTTGATGCTGGCCACTAATGAGAAATAATAGATATCCAGGGCCTAGTTGTTCAAAGCATCGTTAGCTTAACGAGCTTGTTAGTGGTCAAAATGTTAACTTTTCTAGTAAGTACAATATCTAATT
This sequence comes from Anodontia alba, assembly GCA_964016985.1. Classification (NCBI taxonomy): domain Eukaryota; kingdom Metazoa; phylum Mollusca; class Bivalvia; order Lucinida; family Lucinidae; genus Anodontia; species Anodontia alba. Next base: position 7,610,915 of record OZ024821.1, read on the forward strand.
CACAGGTATTTTTGCTGAAAAAGATGTGGGTAGCTTTTGCAACTGCAAAAGCTATTGATATATTTTCTGCTAAAATATTAGCGTATAAGCCGTATTTAATAATCAAAGTTTTAATGATACATTAACTAACTACATTGTTAGTTTTGAACAACTGGGCCCAGGTGGTCAGAATCGCAGAGCATAACTTAACAATAGAACCAATCTGAGAACAGACTGTGCTAGAAATGGGTGAGACCCACTTAGGTCAACTATCTCTAACATTTTCATCCACAGCTTGAGTTTACTACCATGTGTGGTCAAAATCAGAGGCTTACCCACAATGACCCCTTCAGATAGCTGAGTCAGGGCTGAGTGTGATTAGTAGTGGTTGAGCTGAGGTTCAACATCCAATTAACAATATTTCAGTCAATATCTTTGGGACTTTTATCTGACTGGAGATGAACAACAAACACAAGTCCTGTCTTATGTCTGAAAAAAGTAGCGGGCAGCCCATTTTTTGTTGAGGTGACCAATTTTAGCCATCTTTTACATCAAGATCTTGATAGGACACAAGTGTGTCTATTTTTACAGGCTGCATCCTGATAAAGTATTGGGTGGAGATGGAATCAGTCAGATTGTGGTATGGTGGGATTGGAGCTGGGTTGCAGGGCAGGGGGCCCATTCAAGTGAAATGTTGTCAAGTCTTAACAGTTTTGATCTGACACCAAAAATGGCTATATTTGCAGGCTGCGTCCTGATAATGCCTACATAGGGATGGTGTTAAGAATTGCTGTAAGGTTGGACTGGGCTGGGTGTGGGTGTAGGCAAGCCCCATTCAAGTGATCTGTTGTTAAGTCTCACCAACAGCTTTGATTCGACACCAAAAATGGCTATAAGTGCAGGCTGCCTCCTGATAACTCCTTGGTGGATACAGCGTCAAGGATTGTGCTAGGGCGGAATTGGGACTGGATGTGGGAAAGACCAATTCAGTAATCAGTTATTAAAGATCTCATCAACAGCTTTGATTTGACACCAAACATGGCTATATTTAAGGGCTGACCTAATGACCCTTTGGGGATGAGGTCAAGAATGGGGGTAGAGTCAGACTTGGGTTAGGTGTGGAAGTGATCTACTACTTCTCACCATAATCTTTGATTTGAGAAACCAAACAATATCTGGCAACTGGTGATAACTAGTTTTCAAGATGGCCAGCATATGGTCATTTCAGATGGCTAAAGAGAACAATTTTCATTCAGACATTATAAGACAATCAGCAAAAATCCTCCAGGGCCCAGTTGTTCAAAGCTAACGATGTCGTTAGTTAACAATTCGTTAAAATTTACATGGAGTGGTACGCAAATATACTGAAATTTTTTGCTGAAAAAATGTGAGTAGCTTTTGCAGTGCAAAAGCTACTCACATTTTTTCAGCAAAGAATATCAGAATTTTGTATATTGAATCTGCTAAAACAGTTAACGAAATGACCCTTAACAAGCTCGTTAAGCTAACGACGCTTTGAACAACTGGGCCTAGTAATTCTGGAGATGTAATAGCTAGTAAAATCAAAGATGGTCACAGGTGGACATACCCAGCTAGTATTCTACTTAAATCTACACACGGGACCATTACATGCCTGATTGGAATCCTGTCAGGCCAATAACAGTCCAATATAGATTTAAGTGGAATGTTAGCTGGGTACTGATTGATGGTTAGGAACCATTTTCATCAGGGGAACAGCCATAGAAATTTTGAGAAAGTCTGCCTAGCAGCCCCTGGTGAAGATGAAACATGCTTATGGACAGAAGGATGGATGAATGCATAGGTTCCCCATGAGATAAGCTCTCCTGCACACATCCAGTTCTGGTAACAATGTTGAAAAACTAAAACAATATTAGGTGCACATATTATAAACAAACATAAGAAAATACAAACAAATATTTTAAAAAACATTTCATCTAGTAGTCCCATATTACACCAAAACCTCTTTATAGCATGGTTTTGGAGAAAACTCAGTATGGTCTGTGCCAAGTGAAAATGTGTCTTCGAGCATGCACAAAATGCACAGATTCAGATTATCCTGTGTATGCGATAAGTTTTATCCTTGTCTTTGCTCTTTATTTGGATGTGCAGGCTATTAAACCTGGGCCTTCACTATCCACATATCATCACGAAAACATGCCTATATTATTTTAACCCCCTTAAACCCCAATTTTATATAGTAAAACTGGGGTTTACAGGGGTATACATTATTTTTCTTATTTCTGCTCAGAAACATAGATTGTGGGTACTCGTTAGAACCCCCTTGTCGAGGCGGTTCTAACGAGTACCCACAATCTATGTTTTGAGCAGAAATATGAAAAATATCAGAATTTTTTATCTGCAAATTTTCATTTTTTGGTGGTAAAATTTTCAGTATATTTGAATAGGCGTGTTTTCGTAATGTGCCCAATACACATTTTTGCATAGCATGACAAATATAAAAATCGACCCAAAAGATGATGACTCCAAATAAAAATGTTCAGATTTTATATAAAAATGACTACATGTATTTATGCCATTTATGATCATTTTTTCTATAAAGTCTGTATATTTTGTTTGGAAACAACACTATCTTTCAGTTAACAGTGTTATTCTTTGGATCTCTGTAATCCTGTAATAAAGAGGCTTTGTTGTCTGCAGCAGAATGCTGAAGCAAATAGTCAAAGCAGATCCAGTAGCATGAAAATAAAAAAAAAAATTACCAACCATCTACAATTATCCTGCAATTCTGGGATGACTGTAGGATGACCACAAAATGGCTTTATTAAGGAACCAGCACACAGACCATGATCATAGCTTCAATTAAGATGAGGTATCAACATAATATTTTTCTTATTTCTCCAAGAAAACATATGTTGTGGGTATTCACAAGATGCACCTCACCAAAGCACTTCTGATAGATACGACGTTTTTTGTGGACAAATAAGAAAAACATCAGTATTTCTAGTTGAAAAAAAAAATCATCTTATCTGGAGTTATGCATGATACGCTAATATTAAAGTATACCCAGATCAGCCAGCACATCCAGTCTTCTCAGGGTTTGCACACTTCAATCAGGTTGTTTTGTTGTTGTTTTTTTTCAAAAAACAAAAAAATGTCTCATACCAAACAAGTTTGAAACTATGTTTTCCTAAGCTGACCTTGGAATTTATGTCATGGTCACTAAAATCTAATCAGCCCTAAAACTTGTATTAGTGATGTATGCCTTAAGCCTGAATATGTGCCAACCTATTTAGAGATACGGCATAAACACACAATAAAGTGTTAATAAATCTGATGTAAACTGATAGTATTTGTTGGATGACTGCAGCTGTTATAGTTCACCAGAAATAGCATTAAATGCGAAGTTTGACATAAAAATGGCATAGTTATTAGATGCAAAGCTGATCTAAGTTTTCCTTGGGGGCTCATGCAGTCCTGTAGGAAATGCTAAGTTTTAATTATGGAAAATTTCTGTATCTGTCACTGGTGCAGTCACATTTAAAGCAAAACAGATAAACCAACAAGGGAAATAACTCTGATATGGAAATATTTGCTATCCATCCCACTAGTGTTGGTGGTGTTACTTTTAAATGGAAATATTTTCTGCCTCTGGAAACGAAATTCTTCCTTTGAGAGTTGCTCTCAGGAATTAAATACTGTGGAAGGAATTAAATACTATGGAAGCAAATTCATGTCAGCAAGTTATCTCCATTTAAAAACTGGCCACAAAACCTCCAAGCATATCTATTCACCCGGACCACCTCAAGCAAAGAAGTGCCTTAGAACATAAAAATGTGCAGATTCAGAGTATCCTGCACAGGCGCACTCTCATCCAGGCTTTTGCTCTCCATTTGTACATTTTGTAGTACACAATGATTCTGTTAGCAAACAGTGAAGACCCTGATCAGATTGTGCAAATGCACAGGCTGATCTGGGCCTTTGCTGTCCACATATGCCTGAAGACGTTTTCACATGGTGTAGCACATCTTAACCCTCTTCCTGCTGAATAAATTAACATGTCACGCCCACTTCTAATTTTCAGCCAATCAGATTACTTGATCCAGATTGTTGCTATAAAGTCACATACTTAATGGCAAACAGTGCAGATCCAGATCAGTTGGCTTCTTCAGAAGCCAACTGATCTGGATCTACACTGTTTGCAAAGGCATGGTATATCCGGGTTCAGCAGGACAAGGGTTAAGGGTGTGAAACTATAAATATCCTGACCAGTCTGAACAGCTTCAAATAGTTATGTAAGCCTTCCTTGTTCAAGGATGAAAAAAGAATGTTTTTCTGTTGATATTGCAAATTACAGAGCATATATTATTTTGATCAGGCAGAGAACTTGTTCAGGAGGCATATACTGGAACCACTTTATAAGATGACTAATTATAAGACTGTTTGGAAATAAGATGGTTTAAAGGTGGACCCAAAAAGAGTTGTATCCAAACAAAAATGTCTAGATTTTATAGAAAAAGTACCATTTATGGACATTTTTATGCCCCCAACATTTAAAGAATGGTTGAAAGGGCATATAGTGTTACCCCTGTCTATCTGTCTCCATCTACGTCCGGGGTTAGCAATTTGCGTTTAAGTTTTTCAGGCTTTTGGACACATTTCTAGTTCTACATAAACTAGGCAATTTTTGTTAGGATTCAACACTGTTGTTTAGCTAACATGGTTTTCACTTTGGATTCCAGTAATTATGTTACAGAGTTTATAGTGTATATGGTGAAATTGTTTCGATATTTTTTCTTACTTCTGCATAAAAACATATGTTATGGGTACTCATGGAGAAATTGTGAAAATGATCCCAGAATTATCATAAAAAATTTCCTTCTTAACAGGTCCTCTGGGTCAGAGAATGTATAATTCCCTTTGTGAAACCAACAAGCATATGCACATGCGCTGAGAATGGTGCAAGTGTGAATTCTTCTCTGAAAATAATGTCAACTTTTCATACACCCAAATACAGGATTTTTCATGGCGGTGCTTACATTGTCTCTGTATTTTATAGTATGTATCTTCTGAAAAGTACAGCCACTGATACTAGAATAAAAATCTGAAAGACCATGGTTTATGTTGCAACCTTTAGTTTATCAGTATGGTACCAATTGTTTGACACTGCAAAATTTTTCTGTAATACAAGTCACAACAACATAGGTCAAGTTACAGGGAATAATCAATAAAATGATGCAGCTCCAGATACCACATATGTTTAACCAAATACTATGGATAATTCTCTTATTTCTCCATGAAAACATATAGTCGACTCTTGTTACCTCGAATTCCAAGCGACTCACTGAAACACTTCGAGATATCTGTACCTCGACATATCAGAGTTGAGAGAGTGAGGAAAACAATAAATTGAACCACATTTAACAAATGAATATGTAATATGACTCCTGAAGTTAAATATATATATATTTAAAATAATGTGGAAAAGAGGAGAAATTGCTCCTTAGGAGCAATTTCTCCTCTTTTCTACATTATTTTGTTACTTGTTGTCATAGTTTCATGTTAAAATAGGGACCAGATTTTCACTTCGTGATAAGCGGTAATTCGAAATAAGCGAGTTCGAGATAACGAGGTTCGACTGTATTTGAGCCAGCACATAAAAAAACCTACAATAAGACCAGCATGACATGCAAAACCTCAGATCAGCCTGTACATCCACACAGTATGGCAAGGGCTCTCATTCATCCCTCTTTGGATAGCCTGGTGTCTACTTAGAAGGCACATGCGATTAGCGAAGACTCTGATCAGACTGCACATCTGCGCAGGCTGATCTGAGTCTTCATTGGTCGTACATGTCTTATTGTAGGGTTTGTCGTGCATTGGCTCATTGTGGGTACTCATAAGAAGCACCTCAGTCTCCATGAAAGCATATGTTGTGGGTACACATTAGAAGCACCTCATTTTAGAAGCACCTCAGTCTTCTTTCTCCATGAAAAAATATGTTGTGGATACACATTTAAAGCACCTCATTATGGTGCTTCTAATGAGTATCCACGATAAATGTTTTCATGGAGAAATAAGAAAAATAATTACTGGATAATTACTCCTTTCGTATCTGGTGCTATCAGATGAACCTGTTTCTGTTTGTTGCTCTTTATAAAATTTGCTGTGACAGGATTTGTGATGAATTTAAAATCAAGTTAAAATTATGACTGTGTTGTATCACGAGGGTTTCCATGGCATCTTGAACAAAGATCCTGGTAATGGTGTACAGTGAGTAGAGTCAAAGTCCTCCATGTGCCGAGAAGCCTGGAAAAAAAATGTCAGATGTTCAAACATATTCACAGACAATCTCTTAACACAAAGTTTAATACAAATGTACATAGACTGTTAGGTAATATTAATAAAAAAACAGGGACTTTTCATACATTGTAAAATCTTTCAATATGCTCTTTAAATACAGCAAGACAAAACAGTTGCATATTCATTTACAGTACCATATTTATCCAATGTATTCGGACAGACAAGCGGGAGGAAACACAATACTGCATCTGACCAAGGTCTACACAGCTTGCCACTCATCCAGCATTTGGACATTCCAGCAGGCAGTAAAATGTATGTACACTAATTTTACAACAAATATGGTTAGCAGTTACAGTGTTCGAATAGTTGGGTTAAATACAGTTTTGTATTGTCTCTACTGTTATGACCTTAAGTACTGGGACAGACATAGAATGCAGCATTTGATCAGGGTCTACTCTCTTTGCCACTTGTCCAGCAATATTTTAAACACATCAAAAGGTAATGAAACAGACTTTTACAAATTATAGGACAAGTATGGTAAGGAGTTCAGGTGTCCCAGTATTACAGTAATTACAGAAATTGTTTGTTTTGGTATGAAATGGTTTTGTACAGAAATCTGGTACAAACCATGTCATGTTTTGATCTATGCATAATGCATACATATTTTTTTGGAGAAAGACTATAACAAATGTTGAGAGAACTTAGAGCGATAATCTATAATATATTGGTAATTTTATTTTATAATATACAGTATTTGAAATGAGATATAAAGATGAAAAAAAAAAAAAAAAAAAAAAAAAAAAAAAAATTAGTGGTTTAAGAGGACTGATTATACTTCACTGCAAAGGCAACTGTCAAAATATTTTATCCCCACCCACCTCCCCCAACCACCCCACTTTCTAAAAAGGGGTCTAACTTCACTGTAGCTGGTGCTAAGTGCTATGTTGTTGCCATAAAAAGTCTTTACAACTTTAGGTTATACAGTTGACTCTCGTTATCTCGAACTCGCTTATCTCGAATTACTGCTTATCTCGAAGTGAAAATCTGGTCCCTGTTTTAACACAGAGATCTACCAAAAGGCAACAGAATATTGTGGAAAAGAGGAGAAATTGCTCCTTAGGACTCTGTGTTTCCTTGTATGTATGAACAGTTGGGATCCTAAACATATTGCGCTAAGGGTAGGTTCTTGGCTGGTCACATTTAACATACTGTAATATTAAACTAGAACAAGTGTCCAGAGGGTCACGAATATCCCTGGTCGGCGCCATTTCTTAATCATAAAATATTTTAAAGTTAATGACAATGATATAAGGCAAGATATAGTTTACAATGTAATCTGATCTGTCATACCAAGTACAACTTATCTGGAGTAAATTGTCTTCAAGACCTGAAGCAAATTTGCTGGGCCAATAAATATAGGTCACTGACCTACATATAACTGAGAAATTAATATGATGGTCACACTGATGCATTATACCAACTAGGATGTTAATCCATTAAATAATCTAAAAGATATTAAGCAAAATCATTAGTCCATGAAATATAGGTCATACTGATTTATATTTACTTTGAGGTGAAAGTTTGGATCACACTGTGGGAGATAGAAGACAAAATCATAGGGCTATGAAATATAGGTCACATAATCCCAAAGTATGATAGCAATACATCAAATTGTCTTCAAGATGTAACATAAAATCACTGGACCATGAAATATAGGTCACAGTGACCTACATTTACTTTAGGTCAACTGTTGGATCATACTAATTCATAATCCTAAATAATGATGTTCATACATCAATTAACATTCAAGATATGCGGCAAAATTACTGGACCATGAAATATAGGTCAAGGTGACCTATATTTATGCTGCCAATCGTGGTGTCACACAGAACCAATATTCCAAGTATCACATTACTCCATGAAATAATCTTCAAGATATAAGGCAAAATCGCTGGAGCATGAAAATATAATCACAATAACCTTGACCTTATTACACTGAATGTTGATGTAATAAAAATGTCTGATGCCCATCCTTCTTTAAGAAGTTGTTTGTATAAACAAACTGCAACATACTACTTTACTGAGGCATTGATCCATGAAATAGGCTTCAAAATATGTCAAAATCACTGAAGCATGAAAATAAGGTCACAATGACTTTGACCTTATAACACTGAATGTTGATGTGATAAACATGTCTGATGCCCATCCTTCTTTAATAAGAGGTTGTTTGTATAAACAAACTGCAATATACTACTTTATTGGGGTATCCTAGATTTTGACCTCTAGCCTCACCCCTGGGGCATGACCCAGGGGTCCATAAATGTAGAATGGAAGAGAACCCTCCCAGGTACCCCCATACCAAATATGAAAAGTTTTTGACCAGTGGCTGCTGAGTTATAAGTAATCAAAAAACTTCGAAGTAAATCTTGGTTATAGAAAGGATTAACGGATGGAATCATACCCGGACGGACGGTTCTCACATTCAGGTATTTATTGGGCATTTCCTTTATTAAAAATTACCCAACAGTAAGTTAAAAATACCGAACAGTAGTCTACGGAATAAAGGGAATAGTGTAAAAAAGTACCCAACATATGCCCATATGTGGGCCCGGACGGATGGGATGGGACGAACGGACGGACCGACAGACAAACGGACTAACGGAATGGACGAAAACTATATACTTCGTATGCCGGGGGTGTAATAACCTCAAGTATTGGGGCAGACAGGCCTGAGCAATTCCTGTAGACCCAGACGATATGCTGAAGAATGCAACATCTGATCAGGATCTACACTTTTGCCACCCATCCAGCTATTGTTAAGACACATGAACAGGTTGTAAATGAGACTAAGTTTTAGGACAAGTAAGGTAAGAAGTTACAGTGTCTCAGTATATTGGGTAAATATGGTAAATTAGGAATTCTCATGAAATGATTCTTTATACTGACCAGAAACAGTGTCATCTGATTCTTTTGTTCTTGTGTATAGTCAGAGCCAATCTCCATTGGAAACATCTCAGAATTCTCCTCAACATAAGATTTTACGGCTACCTCACACCAGTTAGGATCTACATCATATTCTGACCATAGCAACTCTAAAATACACAGGAACCTCTTTAATAAATGGTTCATTATAGCATGGTTTTGGATCTAACAGTTTAACACTGGTCCTGCTGAACCCCAATATGCCTTGCATTTGCAAATAGTGCAGATCCAGATCAGTTGGCTTCTTGCCAACTGGTCTGGATCTGCACTGTTTGCCATTTAGCATATGAATTTGTTTCAACAACCTTTATCAAGTAATCTGATTGGCTAACAGTTAGAAGTGGGCCTGGCATCTAAATTTATTCAGCAGGAAAAGTGTTAAAAATTACCATTTATGATAAGACACAACAAAGAAAGACCTATTTGTCTCATCTGATGAGAAGAGGTATTCGTTTTGCAGATCTACGTGTACTATCAAACAGTTTTCATATCCTGATGCATTTTTCAGTTCCTGGGGTGGTATTAAGAAGTGTTTACCTTGAGCAGACTTGTCCCTTGCTAGCCACTGCTGTAGGACTGGTAATGTTGAGTTGTCTACTATTTTAGGATACCTGAAAATATGTAGTAATAATCCATGTATGGGTAAAATAGTCATACATACATAGTTGCAGATGAGAAGAACTGACAAGTAATTATTTTTCATACTTCTCCATGAAAACATACACTGTGAAGATATAAGAAAATATGCATATTTTTGGTTGAAAAAAAAAAAAAAAAGCAGAAAAGCTTTATCTGGTTCTGTGATAGGTGTAGATCAACAACAAACATCTGAATGTGAATCAGTTAATTACTGAAGATGTAGTATTGTTTAATTATTACTCCAAATATTCCATTTTTAAAGGTGATTGGATACATTTGTTAGATTTTCCACCATCCCTAAAAGGGAGACAACTTTTGTGACTTCCTTTTAGGCTGTTCTGCATACCAATCCTCTTCTGAAAGGGGGTCTACTCTAAAAGGAAACAGTTTGCTCATTGAACAAACTCTTTCCTTTTTGAGTAGACCCCTTCTTCAGACAGGTGACAAAAATGATTTTGACAGTATTACTGCACCTGAAAGTGTATCAGTTCCTTAATAACCCTTGTCATGCTGAATACATTAAGATGCCATGCCCAGTTCTAATTTTCAGCCAATCAGATTACTTGATCCAGATTGTTGACATAAATTCATATACTGAATGGGAAACAGTGCAGATCCAGATCAGTTGCCAACTGATCTTGACCTACATTGTTTGCAAAAGCAGGGTCTATCCAGGTTCAGCAGGACAAGGGTTAAGTGATAAATAGAATACAACTATTAATGTTGCACAGAAAGTCATATAACATATGGTCTACTAATTCATAACAAAGCCGTTTCCATTTTGTTTTGTCCTCTGAACACAAGTTCCAGTTAAGAATTATATTTTCCAAAGGATGTTGAAGAAACAGTAGGTTAAAGGTTATTCACTATCTTTGTTCTTCACACAGCCCTTAACCCTTGAAATGCCAAGAAAATCTGCATCTGAAAATGTTGTCTGCTTAATATTCTTGCAAACGTTCAAACCTATTTTTGCATATAGGCAAACAGTGTGGGCCCTGATCAGTGAGGAGCAGTCTGATCTGGGTCTGCACTGTTTGCAACAAGAGGGCCATGATGGCCCTGTAACGCTCACCTGAGCAACATAGCACTTTGAGAGCCTGATCTAGAACTGATCAAGGCAAACATTCTGATCAAAGTTCAAAATGATTATAACAAAGTTTTCTGCTGATTTGGCCCGGTGACCTAGTTTTTGATACCAAGTGACCCAGTTTCAAACTTGACCTAGAACTCATCAAGACAAACATTTTGAGCAAGATTCCTGATGACTGTTTCAAAAATGTGACCGCTAGAGTGTTAACAAGGTTTTCTGCTGATTTGGCCCGGTGACCTAGTTTTTGACCCCAAGTGACCCAGTTTCAAACATATCCTAGAACTCATCAAGACAAACATTTTGAGCAAGATTCATGATAATTGCTTCAAAAATGTGACTGCTAGAGTGTTAACAAGGTTTTCTGCTGGTTTGGCCTGGTGACCTAGTTTTTAATATCACGTGACCCAGTTTCGAACCTGATCTAGAAATCATCAAGACAAACATTTTGAGCAAGATTCATGATTATTGCTTCAAAAATGTGACCGATAGAGTGTTAACAAGGTTTTCTGCTGATTTGGCCCGGTGACCTAGTTTTTGACTCCAAGTGACCCAGTTTCAAACTCGACCTATAAATCATCAAGACAAACATATTGAGCAAGATTCATGATGATTGCTTCAAAAATGTGACTGCTAGAGTATTAACAAGGGTTTCTGCTGATCTGGCCAGGTGACCTAGTTTTTGACCCTAGGTGACCCAGTTTCGAACTTGACCTAGAATTCATCAAGAAACATAATGAGCAAGATTCATGATGATTGCTTCAAAAATGTGACCGCTAGAGTGTTAACAAGGTTTTCTGCTGATCTGGCCCGGTGACCTAGTTTTTGACCCCAAGTAACCCAGTTTCGAACTTGACCTAGAAATCATCAAGACAAACATATTGAGCAAGATTTATGATGATTGCTTCAAAAATGTGACTGCTAGTGTGTTAACAAGGTTTTCTGCTGATCTGGTCAGGTGACCTAGTTTTTGACCCTAGGTGACCCAGTTTCGAACTTGACCTAGAATTCATCAAGACAAACATAATGAGCAAGATTCATGATGATTGCTTCAAAAATGTGACCGCTAGAGTGTAAACAAGGTTTTCTGCTGATCTGGCCCGGTGACCTAGTTTTTGACCCCAAGTAACCCAGTTTCGAACTTGACCTAGAAATCATCAAGACAAACATATTGAGCAAGATTTATGATGATTGCTTCAAAAATGTGACTGCTAGAGTGTTAACAAGGTTTTCTGCTGATCTGGCCAGGTGACCTAGTTTTTGACCCCAGGTGACCCAGTTTCGAACTTGACCTAGAAATCATCAAGACAAATATATTGAGCAAGATTCATGATGATTGCTTCAAAAATGTGACCGCTAGAGTGTTAACAAGGTTTTCTGCTGATCTGGCCCGGTGACCTAGTTTTTGACCCCAGGTGACCCAGTTTCTAACTTGACCTAGATTTAATAGAGGCAAACATTTTGAGCAAGTTTCATCAAGATTGGGTCAAAACTATGACCTATAGAGTGTTAACAAGTTTTTCCTTTGATTTGACCTGGTGACCTAGTTTTTGACCCCAAGTAACCCAGTATCGAACTTGACCAAGATTTCATAGAGGCAAACATTCTGACCAAGTTTCATCAAGATTGGGTCAAAACTGTGACCTCTAGAGTGTTAACAAACTAATTGTTGACGACGAACGACGGACGACGGATGACGACGGACATAGGGTGATGACAATAGCTCATCCTGAGCTTTTGCTCAGGTGAGCTAAAAATGACTTTTAAAATCACAAGCAGATGACAAAGCAGACGACAATTGTTGTGATTGGCAGTTTAAGGGTATGCCTCTTTTTGTGTGACACAACTCAAATCAGCTCCATGCCAATATAACTGTTTGATTCCAACAACAGTAGGTTTGTTATTATTTCTGGTTGAGGACATAATGGATACACAGTGGTTCATTGAAATATAACAGATATGGTGATAGGAGCCTCATAATATGATATGAGGGAACAGAGTGAAAACTAGCTGGCTGAGCTAGCTTCAACAATAATCTAACTGCTTTTTATGTACATATATACATAGTATTACCTGTGTTGTAATAGATGAACTAGTAAAAAGTTTCCTCTATTAGTTTCTATAGCAGTAGGATCTCTGGAAAAAAAAAAAAAAAAAAATGAAACAAATATGGTACTTTCCCTAAACATTCAGGTACAGTAACCATTACCATACCTATCGTAAAATTTGAGCTCATAAACACACACACATGAAAAACTATAAATATTAACACACACATGAAAAACTATAAATATTAACACACACATGAAAAACTATAAATATTAACACACACATGAAAAACTATAAATATTAACACACACATGAAAAACTATAAATATTAACACACACATGAAAAACTATAAATACACCACAACCTCTTTAAAACACTATTGTCGGGGTCCATAGCATAAACCGTGTTAGTTAAACAACTGTTATATCCAAACAAAAATGTATAGATTATATTGAAAAATGACCATTTATGGTCATTTTTCAATATAATCTTTGCATTTTTGGGATCCATCTTTGAACCGTGTTATGTCCAAAACCGTGTTATAAATAACCGTGTTATAAAGAGGTTGAAGTGTATTAACGTCCCTTTCATAGCTCAAGATGAGCTGCTTGTTTCGTTTTTTTTTTTCACCAAAAAAAAGTTAGGGTGTTTTTCTTATTTCCCCCCTAAAAACATATACTGTGGGTAGTTGTTAGAAGCACCTAGCCATAATTTGTTTTTGTGGAAAACAAGAGAAATAATTTTCTGAATACTCTCTGATCTAGAATTATGCATTTTTTTCATAAAAAATATGGGTTTAGTTGTTCAATGTGTTAGTAGCTTAACAAAATCAATTAATTAAAACAGCAGTAAAAACTGATGCTAAAAGAAGCTGAAAATTCTGAATACATGCACTGTTATTTTTTGATGAAAGAATCTGAGTGCTGCAAACAATATGAGACGCAACATGAGGAAACATACCTTCTGACATGCATCCTACAAGGACTCAAATCAGCATGCACCAGGGGTCATCCTAGAGGGCAATTTAGGAAAAAAAAGTCTCCCTAAGCTAGCTGACTTCTCCCTGTCTTGAGCTGAGGGAGAAGTGAAAATGTATAGAATGTATAGGGAAATCCAAAATTTGGACCAAAACTTGTCCCTGAAATCCTAAAATTGTCACAAAACTTCTCCCTCCCTGAAACACTAGGGTGACCCCTGATGCACATTTGTGCAGTCCGATCACAGTCTTTGCTGTCAGTATAGAGAAACTTTGCATCCTTGGCTATCCAAAATAAGCCCAGTGAAGATTTGGATCAGACTGTGCAAATGCACAGGATTCTCTGAATCTGCTAGGCGCACATGTCTGAAGGTAAGTTCTCTGATGTATACATGTAGGCATATTTTTTTTATCAAATAATAGTGTATTCAAGTTTATTATGTAAAAAATCCATCATGGTACTTCTTTGTTATTAATGTATCTAATACATAAATACCTTATTAACTGCTTGTCATACAGGGCCTTGTTGTTCAAAACTAACGATTAGCTAACGTATCGTTAAAACTTTGATCATTAAATTTGGCATATAAGCTAATATTTTTGCTGAAAAATGTGAGTAGCTTTTGCATTTGCAAAAGCTACTCACATTTTTTCAGCAAAAATACCTGTGAGTTAGATATTGTACTTACTAGAACAGTTAACATTTTGACCACTAATGAGCTCGTTAAGCTAACAAGGCTTTGAACAACTGGGCCCTGGTCCTTAACTGCTTGCCATACTGGTCCTAAAGTTTGTACAAGTCCATTTTACTACCTCCTAATGTGTCCAAAATACTGGTGGAAGAGTAGCAAATGCCAAGCAGAGTAGAACATGATCAGAGAATGCGGCATCTGATCTGGGTTGACATTGTTAAGGCCTATCTATTTGCATATTTAGGTTTATTTACAGAAGTAGTTTTGACCATCATGTACATCTTCAACTTAAATAGTAACAGGTAATACCTATTAGGATAAGTTTATATCTATAAAGGAGGCACTGCCTTTTTGTATTATGAATTCTAACACACCTTGCCTAACTGGTCAATGGTAGGAAAATAAATTTTACTCTGCAACAATTCACTGGGCGGAAGAGCTGATGCAAAGAACTGCCGTTTTATGACATCTTGTCAAATTTTTCATGTCATACTTTTAGTTTAGGGGCTAAATTTAAGATTTTACAGCGTATATTAGTCATTCTGTTGCACTCTCCAGAAAAAAAAATTCTAATGTTATCTTGTGTCATTTATGTATCCATGGTGCTTGGAACACCATGTTGTACTAAGTTACCTATGGTCAGTTTTTCATAGTAAGCCTGTTAAGTATGTTACCATAAGAAATCTGATAAAGTGAGATAAAATCCAGGGCAAAAGCCTGTAATAACATTGTGTTGAAAATAAAACATGTTATAAAAGTTTTTACTAAAAAAATAATAATAATTTGCAACTTTCATTACTAATACGGAAAAAAATGCCTGTATTTGTTGTTATTTGCATTATTACGTTTTGTCAATACCTCATAAAACTCCTTTGGTGTATAAAACTTGAACTTTACATAATATCAATCTAACAATACACAATTTGTTATTTCATAACACAGAAAACAACTTCCTACTTTGATATCAAGTCAAATGATATAAAACATGGTGACAATTTGTTACACTATACATTAACCCTTTGGAGACCCCTAAAAGGGTATTTAGCAAACAGTGCAGTCAAATGATATAAAACATGGTGAAGATTTGTTACATTATACATTAACCCTTTGTATTCTGGAGACCCCTAAAAGGGTATTTGGCAAACAGTGCAGACCCAGATCAGACACCCAGAATGTGGCATCTAATCAGGGTCTCCACTGGTTGCAAATAGTTCAATCACTTTTCTCTAGGAATATCTAAATCACATAGCCTGACATACCTAGAATCTAAATTAGAATCTTCTAATATATATAGTGTGGGGTAGTTCATTCAGTCTACAATGGGTTTATAACCACTATTTGGGTACTTACAAAAAAAAAAAAAAAAAAAAAAATTGCCTGCAGCCACAATATCTGCAATAGTTCTTAATGACATTTATGCTTATTGATATGTACTGACTCGTGAATTTTTAGAAAGTAACATGGTCTTGGAAAGTGCATACAGCAAATTGTAACATACTTAGAATATATATCTAGTTTATAAAAATATAAGTAAAGATGCCCAGGAAATGCCACAATCAAGAAGCACAGCCATCCAGAGGCACCAAAATAAGGTGAGATGAGCAACAAATTATGAAACCACCTATCCAAACAAAGTAGAACTCCAACAGAGAAGTTTTGAAAAGTAGAGGTCTCTAGTAACAGAGCAGCAGAACACATGTCACTACTGAACAGCTATGGAAGCTGTTTGCTCCATAAAATAAAAACATACTGATGATTAATGAGAAGTATGACAATGATAATTATGACTGTGAAGGAAACATATGGCCAAAATGGTTTCTTTATATTTTTTCCATTTCACCAGGAGCATGGAACAATCCTTCAAAATAATTGCATTTGGCTTAATTAATGTACAAACCTGCTGCTTTAGGGACCAGACCAAGATCTGTGGCATATTCTATGAGTTTGTTGCACTCTTCAGGAAGAATACTTCCATTGCTGTCATGAGTAAGGGACATACCTTGGGGAATTGGAAACCCATGTTGTACTAAGTTATCAGTGATCAGTTTTCTGTAATAGGACTGTAAAGTACACTACCCTTGTAATGTTGTAAAATCAACACAGAAATACTATATAATTAGCTTTCTGTCCAAGAAGCAATATAAGACACATATCTCAGTTTGGCCCTCAAACTATTTTATGGTTACAATGAAGTAATGACTTTGTAAAGCTGAAAATATTTTGAACAACAGAATCTAGGTCTCAGTGCTTAGCATGCTGGGTAAAAATGTCAGCAGACAAAATCTTAAAATATTCCTCTTATTTTTTGCAGAAAATAGGCTTTGGCATTTTATTCCCTCAGGAAAAAATGGCATGAAATGACAAAGACTATTTGCTGGGGGAAATAAGAATACATAATTTGTTGTCTGCTTAAATTGGCCCAGAGAGTAGTAAAGGTTAACTTACTTTGTGGTTATCATTTCATCCTTACTTCTTCTAATTAACAATACTGGTCCTAGATACCTGGAAATATACAAATACAGTGTAAGCTCCCTACAACAGTTACCCTTCTTGGGAAGACACACAACTGACTGTTGTAAAAAGGTGGCTGTTATGGAAAGGTTAAATATATAGTAAAACTGCACCTTGGGAAATCAGAAAAGTATCTGTTATAGGGGGTGTCTGTTGCTGAGTGACCTTTTTGAAAAGTACACTGTATGCTTTTTAGCTCTTTGCATGCTGCAGGGGGATAAGTGATCCATAAATAAGTGATTTTCTTCAACTGAAAAGACCTTATATTTTTCTTATTTCTTCACAAAAACATATGTTGTCAGTACTCATCAGAAGTGCCTCATATATGTTGTGGGTACTCATTAGAAGGGCCTCAGCTAGGCACTTGTAATAAGTATCCATAACATATATTTTCACATAGAAATAAGAAAAATATTATAGGTTACAACCTCTTATCTGGAGCTATAGACACACTTGAAATATCACTAATTATCTCTTTGGAAAAAAAATAAGAAAAATCTTTAACAATGTAATATATATTTCTTCATACATATACCTATCAATGATGTTGCTTTCAAAAAGTCATTCCTTACAATCTGATCAGTTGAGAGTGTCTTTTTTTTCTAGAACAATATCACACCTGACACTCTTAAATGTGGCTTGTTTATGTTGACAACATAAACTTAATTTTCAAGCTTTAAATCAACAGTAACATGATCTGACTTTTTGTATCATGTATTGTGGATGTTCCAAAACTGCCAGATCACACCTGACACAAACATCTCGTGAAATCTGGAAACATCCACTTGAGGTGATACAGGGACAGACCACATTACTGTACTAATTATGAGTATTTTGCATGCCAAGTGTTAATTTGTTTCACAAATGAGCCATAACACAAGAATTCTGTGAAAGGTGATATCTGGATCTGATTACACTGCCATGTTGAATGGCATTCATTCACCAAGAGTGTGCAACATGGCATTACGAAAACAAACCTATTCAAATATACTGAAAATTTTACCACAAAAAAAAAATGAAAATTTTCAGATAAAAATTGATATTTTTCTTATTTCTGCTCAAAAACACAGATTGTGGGTACTCGTTAGAACCGCCTCAGCAAGGCAGTTCTAAACCGCCTCGGCGAGGCAGTTCTAACGAGTACCCACAATCTATGTTTTGAGAAGAAATAAGAAAAATAATATATACCTCTGTAAACCCCACTTTTACTATATAAAAGTGGGGTTTAAGGGGGTCAACTTTATATAGGCATGTTTTCGTGATTGTTTCTAGACCTGACCAATGTCACAATGCAGAGATATTATCCTCAGACGTTTCAGCCGAGGACAATTTGGTGGTGTTCCATCTGTTGGGGAATGCTAGTATTACTGTATTTGACCTAAGTACAGCACATATCCCTATAAGCACACAATCAAGCAATTTTGTAGTCACTGTCTTTACAGTCTGTGTACTTTTGTTTATTTCTTTATAAAAGCATACACTTTCACAATGAAAATCAGAAATAAAAAAACTGCAAAAGCATCATTTAATAATCCTGTTATGAAGCCTTCTGCTGATCTTACTTTAAAGTGTGCCCTAATCATGTGGATATTTTACCACAAGTTTTTTTCAGTAATTTCTAAAAACCTAAGAGCACAGTGTGGTAACTAGGTCAAATACGGTATTAATGCAGGCAAACTTGTTGGAAAAAAGCAAAGTCATCAGATTATGAATTTGCATTAAGGCCATAAAATGACAACATACTGTTAGAGTCCATGTTAAGGAGGAAGTGTATGCCAGGCTTGTTGATTGCAGAACTAAGGTTGCGGAGCAAAGCACTAAAGCTGATATGAAAAAATAAAAAGTCAACAGATTGTGAATTATAGGTCAAGGTAGTATCACACTGCTTCAGTTCATGTTAGTTAGGAGGTGTCTGCAAGGTTGATGACTGTATGTCTTTATAGTTAATCAGAAACAGAGCTAAGTTTTGCTTCATGTACAAAGTTAGAAAATCCTTAGACCCTGAAATATATGTCATGGTCACACAAGAGCTGTCAGCAGACAGCATAGCTCGCCTGGAATTGGGGTGATACTGGAGTGTCAGGGTGCTCTTTAAGACCAGTCTGATCTGGGTCTGCACTGTTTGCTTAGGCCTATCTGTCCCAGAAAATATTTCAAGCTCAATCTCCACGAAAGAATGTTGGCGACCTGGTGGGGGCTTGAACCCACAACCTCTTGATCACCAGTCAGAAGCATCCAACTGAGCAACTGGGTCCGGCCCATCTGTGGTACATTATAGGACTTAAATAATTCTAATTCACAGAAAAAGTTACTTAAGCATGCATTATGTAACTTAATGTACCATCCATGCACTCAAAAATAAACAAATGGACATAAAATAGGATCCCTATATTCATTATGAAAACAAGCCTATTCAAATATACTGCAAATTTTACCACCAAAAAATGAAAATTTCCAAATAAAAATTCTCATATTTTTCATATTTGTGCTCAAAGCATAGATTGTGGGTGCTCATTAGAACTGCCTCAGCAAGGTGGTTCTAACAAATACCCACAATCTATGTTTTTGAGCAGAAATAAGAAAAATAATGTATACCCCTGTAAACTCCAGTTTTACCACATAAAAGTGAGGTTTAAGAGGGTCAACATTTTATAGGCATGTTTCTGTGATGGTTACTACTTTTCTATAATTTTCATAACAGGTACAACAACAAGCTGTGAACTAATCAGACCCAGACCAAAGTCAGTCTGGTCAGTGCTGCTTTCTAAAACATACTTGCATCTTGAAGATCTTAATAATTAAACTGCAAGCCAAGACCAGTCTGAGTGTTCAAGTAACTGACATTCTAAAGGAAAACACAATGGTAGTACAGTTCAGTATTTCAAGCGTAAATAATACAAAAATGTTCAATAGACAATCTAAAATAAAAGTCTACAGCAACTTACCTACATATCTGCTCTGTGTTATTTAAATTAAGGTACCTTTTTACAGTCTTAACAACCAGGCTTTCTGAAAACAGGAAGTCAAAATAAATTAGAGAACATAAATAAAATTACCCAGGAATCCCTGAGGTACCGAAAGAAAAAAGAAAATATGAGGAACCACCAATGACAAGACTCAATGGCATAGTTGTAATAACCAACATATAAACCCATAAGAATTGTAACTGAGGAACCACCTTGTAGGGAAGGTGGGGAGGTGATAAACTTGTTTTATTAAATCAAAACCTCACAATTAACACTTACCACACTATGGGCAGATTCAGCAGACAACAAGTTGGTGACATTTTTCTTACTTTTCCAAGAAAATAGGATCTGACACTTCATGCAAATTGTCTCCTGAGGAGACAATTTGCATGAAGTGTCAGATCCTATTTTCTAGGAAAAATAAGAAAAATATTCCAAAATGTCGTCTGCTGAAATTTTTACCCCGCATGCAAAGTGTGAAAGCCTATTTTCACAATATTAATATAGCTGCCCTGACTCTTAAATCTTACTTTACAGTTGTCATAAAATAAGCAATTTACAAGTTTGTGATATTTTCTCTACTTTCTTTTTGAGAAAATATGGCCTGGGTTTTGATATGAGACAATAGGACTTCTGCTATGAGAAAATATGGTTTCACATTCCCTGTGGCTCATCTCTATAGCCTAGCCTATAATAGGAGACAATTTACTTGAACATTAAGGCCAGAATTTCTGAAGGGAGACAATTTCCAGTTTTCTTTTCTGTACATCTAAACCCTCCTGAAAAGAGGTCTACTCTAAAAGGATGGAAGTTGCTCCAAAACAGAACAAATTCTTTCCTTCTTATAGTAAACCCTTTTTCAGAAGGGAGCCAAAATGGTTTTGACAGAGTTGTCTCACCTGGCCCTGAGACAGGCCTCCTAGTGGCCCACTTTGAAAATATAGGTTTTTATATAGGTTCTTCTTACTCAAAATATAGGTTAATTACAGGTTTTTCAATAAAAATACAGGTTAAAAAAAGAGTCTTCCAAACTTACATAAAGATTTAAAACTGAAGAAAAAATATTTGATGAATTTTTGTGCCACAATTACTCAGATAAAGTTGATCTGAATTTTACAAAGTCCGAGCGAGCGAAGCGAGCGAGGAAAAAAAATTACAATTTCTTGACAGTTTTCATCCCTTTTTATGGGACTAAAAAGTAAAAAATAGTAGTGCATTTTGAAGAAAAGTTAGGGTTGTCGCAAGAAGGTTCAAAAAGTGAAAAATATAGGTTTTTTCATGAAAATACAGGCTTTTTATAGGTTTTATGAACAAAATAAAGGTTTTATAGGTTTGGCACAAAATTATAGGTTATTATAGGTTTTATAGGTTTTGCTAGGAGGCCTGCTGAGATTATAAAAGTTTTTTCATGCTCAACTCAGCTGAGCATGAAATTTGTTTTGCTTATAAATCTTAAAATACTAACAAAATTTTGAACCTTCTTTCATGCTCAACTGAGTTGGGCATGAAAAAAGTTTTAACTGTTGGTATTTTTAAGACCAAGTGAAATTTCATGCTCAGTTGAGTTGAGCATGATAAAAGTTTTATAACCTTGGGGCCTGAAAGTGTATCTATTCCTCTTAAGGATTTATGTATAATTAATATACTGCAAAAAGCAGGAGTCAGAATAAGAATGTTAGGTAACTTAAGCAGATGATAAACTGATTGTTAATTTCATGTAATTTGGATTCTGAGCTTTTTAAGTAATTGATTAGCATAATTTTAGTACTCTTCTTTAGGAAACCATTTTAAGTGACGTCATGTGACGTCATGACGTCACAATTGCAACCATGACTACGTGAATGGGTTGTAGGAACTTGTGAAGTACATTGTGGAGTCTTATTAAAGTGACAGCTAAATATCAGTGTTTGTTGGATTAACAAGTGGTAGCAGAGCGAGGGAACAATCCTCAGGCGTAGGAGAGGAGAGTGGAACTAGGAGAAAATTTAGACTTTGATGTTTGGCCAGTGATTTGTATACAAAAGAAGAAATCCAAAAATGACGACAAGGATAAATCCACCAACATTTCTCAAGTCCAAAAATTATGAAAGATACAGGCAAGAACTGATTGCATGGACAGAAATAACAGACTTATCTAAGGATAAACAAGGTGTTGCTATAGCTTTAACCCTTCCTGAAGAAGATGAATCTCAGATAAGAGAAAAAGTTTTTGACCAAATTCCAATTGATGACTTAAAAAGTGATGATGGGTTGACAGTTCTTTTAAATTTTCTTGACAAACATTTAGCTAAAGATGATTTGACAGACAGCTTAGAGAAATTTGAGGACTTTGATGACTTTTATAGAAGTGAGGGGCAGTCTATTCATGAATATATTGCAGAATTTAACACCAAATACAGGAAAATGGAAAAGAAAGACATGACTTTACCACCAGAAATTTTAGCTTTCAAGCTACTTCGAAAAGCTTGCATTACAAAAGAGGAGAAATTATTGGTATTAACTGGCATGAACTATGAGAACAAGAAAACGTTTTACGAGGAGGCGAAAAAATCACTGAAAAAATTCAAAGGGGAGAGAGCAGCTAGCGGCAGCAGCAGTGCAGCAATCAAGGTAGAGCCAACTTTTCTAACTGGTAATGAAGAAGCACTGCTTGCATCAGGATACAGCAAGGGGAAAGGATGGGTTAAGCCGACTGCTGGGGAACGGGCAGAAACCTGGAAGCGTGGGAGACCGAGAAAAAGCTTTACAGGCATTGGAGAATTTCAGCGTATGCAGCCAAGAAGACAAACGGGGAGAGGTGGAGGTTACCATGGAGGCTATCAGGGCACTGAATCAGGATCTTGGGTCAGTCAGCCAAGTGTCAGAGTCAGAAAGAACATAAATACTACAGGACCTGATGGTCGAACACTTACATGTAAGTCCTGTGGATCTTATCGCCACTTATTACCTGCATGCCCAGACAGCTGGGAAAACATGGCAAAAATTCATATAACTGAGGAAGAACATGCTGTACTGTTTACAGGGTATGATACTGAGGAGGTTCGGCGCCTGGGTATTGATGCACAGAACTGTGCAGTGTTAGATAGTGCTTGCAGTAGCACGGTTTGCGGTGATAAATGGATAAACAACTACATCCAATCTCTAGACAGCAATGACAGGCTCAAAGTGAAACAAAATGATGGTCAGCGTGTGTTTAAGTTTGGAGGGGGTACATGCTTAAAGTCAAAGGGAGAATATAGCTTGCCAGCAGTGATTGCAGGTAAAAAGGTAATGTTAAAGACTGATGTGGTGGAATCAGACATTCCACTGTTGCTTTCCAGAACAGCTATGAAGAAAGCTGGCATCAAAATGGATCTTGAGAATGATACTGCCACTATCATGGGGAAAGAGGTGGCCTTGAATTTGACAACATCCGGACACTATTGCATACCTATAGATAAATCGGATGAGGTACCAGTTGAGAATGTGTGTACTGTCAGACTTGAAAATTTGAGCAATCAGGAGCGATATAAGACATTACTGAAATTACACAGGCAATTTGCTCACCCAGCAAAGAAAAGACTGATAGCTTTATTAAAAGATGCTGGAGTATGGCAGGAAAAATATGAGGGAACAATGGCAGAGATAGAAGAGAAATGTGAACTCTGCAAAGTTTATGCTAAAACTCCATCCAGACCAATTGTCGGTATGCCCATGGCTACAAAGTTTAATGAAAAAGTTTCAATGGACCTGAAGCACTGGAATGGCCGTTGGATATTACACATTATAGACATGTGGTCAAGGTACACTGTGTCTATCTTCATTGACAGAAAGAAGCCAAGCTACATAATTGATGCCTTAATGACACACTGGATTGGAAAGTTTGGTATTATGGGAGCACTAATGACAGACAATGGTGGTGAGTTTAGCTCTGATGAAATGAGGGAGATAACGTCAATATTGAATGTTCAACTGTGTACAACATCTGGAGAGAGCCCCTTCCAGAACGGCTTATGTGAAAGGGTACATGCCATAACAGACATGATGCTGGTCAAATTGGAGGCTGAGTATGGTAAGATAAATCCCCAGACATTACTTTCTTGGGCAAATATGGCCAGAAATTCATTGCAAATGTGGAACGGCTATAGCAGTCATCAGCTTGTCTTTGGAGAAAATCCTAATCTGCCAAATATAATGAGTGACAATCTGCCAGCGCTAGAAGGATCAACAAGCAGTGAGATATTTGCTAAACACTTGAATGCATTACATGCCGCCCGAAAACTATTTATCCAGTCAGAAGCTGATGAAAGGGTAAGAAGGGCTCTAAGATACAAAGTTAGAGCTTCAGAGCAGGTGTTTGAAAATGGAGATAGAGTCTTTTACAAGCGTGAAGGAAAGGAGCGTTGGCTTGGGCCTGGAAAAGTGGTCTTTCAAGACGGGAAGATTGTTTTTGTCAGACATGGGGGCATCTTTGTTAGAGTCTCACCAAACAGGTTACAGAAGGTGAATGGCTACTTGACAGATGATGACAAAACAGATACTGAGAAGGATATGCAAGATAATAGCAAGAAGGAAGAGGATAGAGACTCTGAGAACAGTGTATCTGAAGAAATACCAAAGGCAACAGCAGAAATAGATAGAGACAATACACCATCAAGCCAAATGAACATGAAAGCACTAAAAGTCAATGATAAGATCCAGTACAAATTACCAAATACTGATGACTGGATAAGAGCCACAGTGATAGGGAGAGCTGGTAAAGCAACAGGCAGAAACAGAAACTGGTATAACATTAAAGAACATACCACTGAAGAGAAGAAAAGTGTGAATCTGGAGGATGTACAGTGGGAAAAGATCACAGACAATGCTAATGTTAACATAGTTCTGAAACAGTACAAAGACTGCAGTGCAGCTACAGCAGCAAAACTAACAGAGCTACAAAAACTGAAGGACTTTGACACATATGAAGAGATTAAAAATTGTGGCCAATACACCCTGTCTACAAGATGGGTGATCACAGAAAAAGATGGACAGTTAAAGGCAAGATTGGTAGTAAGAGGCTTTGAAGAAGAATTTTTCATGCCAAGAGACAGCCCGACTATTGGAAAGGGTACTATGAGAACTTTTCTGGCTATAGCTTCAAGTAAAAACTGGATCGTGAAAACAACTGATATAAAATCTGCTTTCCTGCAGGGCAGAGAACTCAGACGTGACGTTTACATTAAACCTCCAAAAGAAAGTGAAACAGACAGGAGTATAGTATGGAAACTGAAACATGGGCTGTATGGGCTAAAGGATGGTGCAAGACAGTTTTATCTTAGTGTAAAGGAGGAATTACTTAAGCTGGGGTTTAACATGTGTGAAATAGATCCAGCCATGTTCTATTTACATAGAGGGGAAAAACTCAGTGGAATCCTGTGTTGCCACGTTGATGATTTTCTTCACGCGGGTGATGAGAATTTTGAAAATATGATGATCACATTGAGGAAAAGGTTTGTGGCTGGAAAAATTGAGGAAAGGGACTTCAAATACATAGGTTTTAGAATCACACAAGACAAAAATGGAATAGTCCTAGATCAGTCAAAATATGTGGAAAATACTACCAATAAAGCAATTGATCCAAAAAGAGCACTGGCTAAACAAGATTTACTAACACCAGAGGAACAAACTGAGTACAGACAGCTGATTGGGACAAATGAATTGGGCCGTGCAAGGGACAAGACCAGATATGGCTTTTGAGCTGATAGACCTTAGTACAAAATTGAAACAGGGTAACATAAATGATCTGGCAAGAGCTATAAAGGTTGTGAATAGGTTAAAAGATGTCAGGTTTATAATTTCGTTCCCAACTCTGAGCAGCAAGACAAGTGACTGGAAGATAGTCGTATTCACCGATGCATCCTTATGCAACATCAACGACGGAACAGGCAGTACAGGAGGACATATTGTTTGGTTGGTAGATTGCCATGGAAAATGTTGCCCACTGTTTTGGCATGCAGGTAAAATAAAGAGGGTTGTTCGATCAACGATTGCAGCAGAAACACTAAGTTTACAAGAAGGACTTGAATGCAGCTTTTATTACAGAAAAATGATTGAAAACATTTTGGGTATACCTGACAAAACAATACCTATTATCGCATATGTAGATAATAAGAGTGTAATAGAGGCTGTTTATTCAACAAAGCTAGTCGATGACAAACGTCTTCGGGTTGACATTGCTGCAATAAGTGAGTGTCTGGCAAGAAATGAAATTTGTGAAATTAAGTGGTGTCCTGGTAAAGTCCACTTGGCTGACTGTCTGACAAAACGAGGAGCAGCAGGATACAACCTACTTCAAGTACTGAAAGAAGGGAGATTGCCAGAGGACTTTATTTAATCACTGCTAAAGACTTGGTGTATTGTTTCTGATAACCCATTGTTTTCTTTCTTTCTTTAACTTTGTTTTCTATATAACTGTCAATAACTTACATTGCTTTATATTAATTTCTGTTTCATGATTTTAATTTTTTAACTTTGGTAATTTCTGATGAACAGGAAAACACAAACAAAACAGAAAAGTATAATTAATGTTAATTTCATGTAATTTGGATTCTGAGCTTTTTAAGTAATTGATTAGCATAATTTTAGTACTCTTCTTTAGGAAACCATTTTAAGTGACGTCATGTGACATCATGACGTCACAATTGCAACCATGACTACGTGAATGGGTTGTAGGAACTTGTGAAGTACATTATGGAGTCTTATTAAAGTGACAGCTAAATATCAGTGTTTGTTGGATTAACACTGATGAGATATTACTTGTTTTTTTTTTTTTGTTTTTTTTTTTTACGTATAAAACATGAATAGAAATAAAACAAAACAAAGCAATTAGAATCAGATTTGAAGACCCTAAAGATTCTGAAAATATGCTTAATAATGTATACCCCTGTATATCCTACTTTACCTTATATGGGACTACATGGCATAGACTTGTTAACACATTTACACTGAGTGGACTCTTCTGCTACTACATGTATTTGGACCAGTCTATTTCCAAATAGCAGCAGGGTGTCTGGTCAGATTTTATTATTACTACGTTTTATAGACATTCCTGAAGTCAATGCAAACCATGTAGACCCTGATCAGACACAGCATTCTGCAGCATCTGATCTTGGTCTGCACTGTTTGCCAATTACCCTTTAGCGGGTCTCCAGACTAAAATGGGTTGAGGTAATCAGCAGACTGAACAAAAACATACCAAAAGATGCTGGCATTCTTGGAATAGCTAGAGGTAATAAGTCATCAAATGTCGCATCTAAAATCTGAAATTAACAAGAAACATTTGTAACAGATAAAAGCTAAAAGAAAACAAAGTTATCATTTCAAAGTGAATTTAACTAATAATTACAACTGACGATTCAGATAAAGCCAATTAAGTGAATAGGTTGAGTGATAAATTTAAGACAATTTTTGCACAATTAGAATATGATGTATTACTCTGATATTAGAATTATTAGAAGCTAATCTTTTAGCTATGACGTGTGTTTGAGTTGGAGTTTTATGCCCCTGTTAATACTGTTAAGGTCATGTTGAGTTGGTCAGTTAACCTTCTCACACTTTTCCCAAGCAGTACACTACAACCTCTTTATAAAACGGTTTGTTATAACATGATTTTGGATATAACAAAGTTCAAAGATGGATCCTAAAAATGTATAGATTTTATTTAAAAAAAGACTAAAATGCTCTTTTTTCAATATAATCCATACATTTTTTGTTTGGGTATAACATGGTTGTTTAACTAACACAGTTTATGCTGTGGACCCCAACAATAGTGTTATAAAGAGGTTGTGGTGTAGCTGTGCACTAACGTTCAGCATCCATGATAATAATTTCATGCAATAACAATCAAGGTAATTCTGCTTAGCTTGAGCTGCATAGTGTTTTCTCTCCCTCTCACATACGCATACAGAGAGAGAGAGAGAGCGTGACAAACACACACACAAAAATCATAATAATCCTATATATATCTTTCAACATCTTAATTCCTTACAATACACACACACAAACATATGCAGAAAAGTGACATCCAGGCTTTCTGTGATTGGAGAGCACATATTTATTACATTTTATTATGTCACAAAAGGTTTATTATTACTTAACAAACTCCCACATGATCCTTTACAGGGCTGTTAAGATAGTCCAACAGAAAATAATCCTAAGCAGACTGGTTAGTGTTTGGATATGATCTGCAGTGTATAATGTCAGACCAGGATCTGCAACATATTTACCCTAAATATTCACAGCTAGAGAGAGAGAGAGAGAGAGAGAGAGAGAGAGAGAGAGAGAAAGATAAGCGTACACAATATAATAAAACAGTTGGTGCACTGGTAGTTATGACAAAAAGATTGACATTTTCAAGTAAAGCAACAGGTGAAAACTGACATTCTAAAAGATTCTGAAAGCAGAGTAGGGTATTACTTACTACAGCTTTTATATCGGGATAATTCATAGCTGCCCATGTAGCCGGATAGCCACCTATAGACCAGGCATACATTATTATATTGTCAGGAGTAAAGCCTAGTTTATGTATACTATACTGCATCACAGAATCTATAGCATTCTGCTCTTGGGATGGAAATGGAACACCCTGAAAAACAAGACAAAATTCATAGCTCCAGATAAGCCACTTTCTTTCAAACCAAAAAAAAAGGACATTTTTCTAATTTCTGCACAAAAACATACATTAAGGGTACTCATTAAAATTGTTTTGATGAGGCACTTCTAATGAGTACCCATTACATATTTTTGGGCAGAAATAATAAACAAAAATGTGAAATGATAATATCCCTACAATATTGTATCATGGGGGGCAACTCCATAAAAAAGAAACTAAATTTGCTCTTTAGCAATACCAAACCAATTCTCTACAATATCAATGCACATAGCAAGTTTGATGAAAATCCATTGATATTTATTAAAGTTATCATCTGAAAATGAAGTTTTTTAAAAGTAAAACATATTTTAACGAGTAATACTTAACCTATAGATAATGTGCTATTCTATTCTGTTTTCACACCTTCCACAGAAAAAACGACCTTTCAGTCGTTAATTAAAGTCTTAAACCAGAAGGTCCCTTAGGCAGTTACCTGTGTGACGTAACTCTTCCCGCTCAATTGACCACGTGTCAGTTTCTTTTATGTGTAAAACAATAGACACAATTAGGAGAGATAAGCGAGGGTGGGCGGAGGGAGATAATTGATTATCTATAGGTTAAGTATTACTCGTTAAAATATGTTTTACTTTTAAAAAACTTCATTTTAACTTCATAATACATTAACCTATAGATAATGTGCTAGAATTTGCAGAATAGGAGGGAGGTGCTCTCCTAATTCTAACACCAATAATATCTCACCACTTCTGGTTAAGACTCAGGAAACTCAAAGGAATCAGATACATTCTAATTCTATATTTAATAGAAAGAATGGTCTAGATTCACAAAATAGCTTTAAGGTGTTATGATCTAACAACCTTATATATATTAGTAGACTCTAGAGGAAGCCAGTTCTTAAGTCTCAGAGACCTAACATCGGCCCCCCCCTCTTTTTTTCTTTTTGGGAAACAACAATTGGCTTCAAAAAGAAAAGGGAGTCATTGAGACATAACATAAATATTCCATCGCAAAGTAAGCTAGGAATATAGAAAATATTTTGAAAACAAAATTTGTAAAACAAAAAGCCAAGACCATACACTGTAAGTAGTCTATGTAGGATCTTGAATAAATAAGGAAAAGTCTACTCGGTGGAGTTTCCTATAGATAACTGACATATGTAGATATTTTGGATAAAATTCTAGATATGTGAAGCTATGTAATTGTAATAGTCTAAGCTATTAGAATTATAAACTAATTAAATTCTGTTAATTGGAGCGACAGGACAGTTTCCGATGAACAGACACAGACTTAAAATAACCATAATGTGTAATTATTTCCCTTGATCAAATTAAAGAAGGGGAGATAATAAAAGTAGATGGAGTTAACTTAACTATAACTAAGTTATCCATCAGAAGAAAAAAAGGTATAGACAAACATAATGGTTAAAACTATTGCTAGACTAATTGTATAACGAATTTTTAGTCAAGCAATAAAATAATACAGAGTT
Organism: Anodontia alba; assembly: GCA_964016985.1. Taxonomy (NCBI): domain Eukaryota; kingdom Metazoa; phylum Mollusca; class Bivalvia; order Lucinida; family Lucinidae; genus Anodontia; species Anodontia alba. Next base: position 7,641,194 of record OZ024821.1, read on the forward strand.
TGCATATAACTGCTGGGAAGAAAAAAACAACTTAAACCATTGACAATTAGTTTTGTCATAGACATATAAAAGCGTTTGATGTCCTGACAAAAAAATAAAGAATAAACTGTCAACATCATAACTAAAGAGTTTGACAGACAATAAAAGAGATAAGAATAAGGTTGATCGCAGCAAACTGTATGACGGTCATAGTTTGGCTAAATCTTACCGTATTGATAAGATTAAGCAATAATAAATAAGCTGGATAGAATCTTTCTATACCAGAAGATTGCCATGAAAAGTACTCCTGAGTAAATAATCATGGAAATCAAGAAATGTTAAAAATCCACTTTGATACGAATCAAAATGTTCATAAAAAGAGAAGGACTCAGAGAAAAAGTAATAGTGTGATAATCTCTGAAGAAAGATTATACAATAATACTGATTATTAATCTCAAAAAACACTTAATTTAAAAGTTAAGAGATAGTATTACTATTCTATACGCATATTTAAGAATAGTAAGAAATATATTAATACTAAATAAAAATTATACTACTGAACAAAATTCCCGCTATAAATCATAGGTTAAGCGTAACTATTATTTAAGCAAGGAATTATTAAACATATAACTCTCTATAAAATCACTGCCCAGAAATTTTATAGATAAACATTCAATCAAATTTTTAGAATTGAATATTAATAGAATAAAATCTATGTCTGCATAATTGGTAATTCCTGAAATATCAAATTACGTACTCGCAAATGAGTTCAGGAAGAAAATACATATATATATACTCTCGAGATCTATGTGTAAACCATAGAGAGTAATAATATTATTACCGCGATCCCTGACGGAAGGGTAAAAACATGTATATGAAAGAGATAATAATTAATTTAACGTCATATAGGTTTAAGATAAAATTTGTTTAATCTTTAACCAATATGCAGCAACAGTGACTCGATATTCTGTATTCGTACGTAGAAAAGGAGTACTTAGTCATTAGAATTTTGAATGATTGAAATAGAGATAATGGGATCTAAAAGGATGTATCTCCATGAACTGAATCGAAGGATAATATCCATTCTAAAAAACTAGGGCTTGTTTTAGGCTTAGTTTAACAAGCGTAGAATTGAATTATTTTCAAGTATTCATGAAGTCGTTATGCTCTGAATACTGAGAAAAAAGTTAAAATATTGTTTAGGAAATAAAAAAGTGACTGTTCCACAATGTTAGCTAGATTTAAACCTGGAACGTAGCGAGAAGGTCAATCTAATTTAAAAGTAAGATGAGAAAGATAAATAATGAAGATAGATATATAAATATCGGAATAATATATTATCTCCAACAATTATCAAATAATCTGAATGTTTAAAGGCATAAATACTACTCGAAAGTTTATTTACCGAATGTATAATCGGAGAAAACTTTCAGTATGTTCAAAAACGTATCACAAAAGTAAGATCTGACCAGGAACGTAGGTGCAGCACTTACTAAGTTGTGAAGTTAATATAAACATATTTTATATTATAAATTGAAGCAGTGCATTTCAAAAACATCGACATCTTGAAATGACTTATTGTGTGGAAAAATAAATAAATATCCAGTTTCGGAAAGATATTTATCTATATATATAGACCATTTTTGATGCGGACTGGAAATCAAGATATTAATCTTTGCATTATTCGCAAACTGAACTTGAACTCTTAGCGAGAATTACTATGATCCCTTTAACGAATGTAAACATAAAGGAGGGGTAAAGAGATAATTAAGAGTGTCTTAATTCTTTACCGGCTCGTAATTAAGGATGTTTTCCCTTTTGTCTAAGCCTAGACTATAGATTGATTAATATAATTATAATAATATCTGCTATTATGAGGTAAACTCTCGTTAATTAACCTCTAAGCATATATCAAAAATATATATCAACATAATCTAGAGCTTCGGTAAGTTTAGAGGAAGGAAATGATTGACTTTGGCAGTTTCTGAATAGTTACAAAGTCAATAAAACAAAATATCAAAAGGAAAGTATTGTATATAAAATCTAATTTAGGCAATAATAATCTGTCACGTACTGAATAAATAATGCCTTTACTAAATATGTATCCATTGTCAATACCAAAGTGCAAGAAAATTTTGATTGACATGGACTCTAGTTATAAATAAAATATTAGAGGTATAGAGCTAGTCGAAGCAAAACTATTCCTCAATAAGATAAAGTAGACCTATAATATACGAGGATTAATTGGGTCTAGAATTATAATCATAATAAAATTATTATTCCAATATGAAGAATCCTCAGCGTAATAGATTCTTACTGAGGCAAAAATATCTGGTATATTGCTATCGTAGTCTTAAATGATCCAGAAGAAAAAATAAAACAGGCAAAGTAAAGAACGTATCGAATTATATCTATGCCTAAATATAAGATTTTTTTCTTATTTATTATTTTATAGCAGAGTTTAGACAGAGCACGACTGACCTAGACTCTTATATAATCAATCAAAAGATAGTATAAAATAGAATAATAGCTTATCGGATCAACTATTTTCCATGTAGAAAAGGCAAAAGGAAAATATGTACCTCAACTAGAATTTTAAATCGTAGTAATCTAGAGAGGTAGTGAATAAATAAATAAACTGTTAATTTATTTATCTGGTTGGTGTAAATTTCCGATACCTTAAGAATGAAAAATTAATAGAAAGTAGAAAAGATCGATTGCTACTTTCTTGTCAATTTACTCCTTAGATTACATGCTGATTACATATCGGAGCATGTAGAAGAAAAACAGGGGAGGAAAGAAGAAAAATTTTTATATTTCGTGTATATTTTTCTTCTTATAAATAACGATAGTTTTATAGTTCACCTTTGCCCTAGAGCCGAATAAGGTGAATATGTAAGAAGTTAATCTCTTTGTAGCGAACAAACGAGATATAATTATAGCTGGAAGTATCTTCTACACTTAGTGAATGAATTGCGAATTTGATCGTAACCGATAATTCTTAATTCATTTTCAATAATAAATATATATATAGAATTTAAGTCAAGTTCAAAAGTAACTGGACAGAATTCAACAATATAAATGGCTACTAGGTATTAGAACCCATCGCTGTCATTCAATAACCTATAATCCAAGACTATACATGTCTATAGTGGTTATATATGAATATATGTTGAGCCTGGAACACACTAGTAATCCGACACAAAGTCTACGAAACTACTGCCCGGTGGAATTTCGTTAGAATGACCTGGCACTACTCTACGAAGTGCCTCCCGATGAAATTTTCGTTAGAGCCGGAATTTAAACGCTGTCTAGCGAATTAAAGAGATAAACATCATTTGAATGACCTGGCACTAGTCTACGAACTGCTGCCCGGTAAGAATTTTGTTATAGTCGGAAGTTTAACTCTTTCTAGCGGATAAAAGAGATAAAACATAAGTTAATTTAAAATATGAATGGAATTACACACCTATAATAAATCAATGGAATATTAAAAATTCTAGTCTGATTTGGGAAAGACTGTACAGAATTTTTTGTATAAAAAGTTATTATGTATTTCACTTAATAACCTATATCCATTGACTTAAACGTGAATGGAGCTCTATGAACGATAATAGATTGTTCGGGAATTAGTAATCATTATTTTGACACTAGTTACCCGACACAATGACCGGACACTAATATTCGTAACTGTTGCCCGGTAAAGTTACAAGAAATTTGACAAATTGATCGGATAGTAGTATTCGTAACTCTAGTCCGATGAAAAAGGGAGATTATATATGAAAACTGAGCGGGCACAAGTATTCGAAACTTTTTCCCGAAGATAATTAATTATAAGGCAAAAATTGACCAGACACTTTCTGTAAAAGTTTGCCTGGTGAAAAATCAGAAATAATATAATAATATGACCGGGTATAAGTATCAGAAATATTACTGATACTTTGCCCAGTGAAAAAATTTTTTTTTTTTTTTAATAATTAGACATAATGACCGGAAGTTAGTATACGTGACTATTTTGTCCGGTGAAATATGTCAGAAACTAAGTCTTTCCAGAAAATAATTAAATTATTGACTGGAGACTAGTTGACTGGTGACTGGTGACTGGGTGACTGGTGACTGGTGACTGGGTGACTGGTGACTGGGTGACTGGTGACTGGTGACTGGTGCCTGGTTGACTGGCACCTGGATGACTGGTGACTGGTGCCTGGTTGACTGGCACCTGATTGACTGGTGACTGGTGAAGCTGATTGACTGGAGCCTGGGTGACTGGTGACTGGTGACTGGATGACTGGTGACTGGTGACTGGTGGACTTAGACTTTATAGGATACTAAGTACCCAAAGATGCCACCTTGATGGGTCTTACCCCGGCAGTATAGCCATATGGGGTGGGGCTCCCATCAGTAAAGAATTGTCTTATAACCCATCAAGGGTTGACAAGTTCTTTACAATCAGCTTCTCCACCATGAGAATCTTTAGCCAACTGAAGATCTCTGCAAACAAAAGTCCAGGAAAAAAAACATATCGTAATTGCTGAATAACCTGGAACGAAAAGAACAAAAATATTCTGCATATATAAACACGACTATCGAACCGATCGCGCACGAGCGTTGTGCCGAAAAGCGAGAGTCGCCAAAACGCATGTGGAAAAAGACCAGTCAAAAATACATGCAATCGAAAATTGAAAATTTTAAATAATAACACAGAAAGTGAAAGGAGTGATAAATAAACAAAAGAAACACAAGGATACATAAATTTATCCGTGAGGAAAGAAATAATCCAAATTTCTATCACAGGTAAATAATCCTTGTTGAATTTCTTTGTCCACAGAAAAGAAACTGACACGTGGTCAATTGAGCGGGAAGAGTTACGTCACACAGGTAACTGCCTAAGGGACCTTCTGGTTTAAGACTTTAATTAACGACTGAAAGGTCGTTTTTTCTGTGGAAGGTGTGAAAACAGAATAGAATAGCACATTATCTATAGGTTAATGTATTATGAAGTTAAAATATGATGATGTCGAGGCAGATAACTGTCAAAAGTTAACGAAATCTGCCCATTAGCAGTCCCAAACCAGATCTCCACAATATCAATATACAAGCCAAGTTTGGTGAAAATCCATTGATATTTACTCAAGTTATCATCCAGATATGAAAAATTGGACAGGTCTTGGGCAAATAACACTGTCAAAAATTGGCGACATTTGCCCATTAGCACTCTAAAACCAGATCTCCACAATATCAATGCACATACCAAGTTTGGTGAAAATCCATTAAAGTTTACTAAAGTTATCATCTGGAAACAATAATTCAGACGGGGGACATCTGATAGACAGATGGACAAAGGGACAGGCACACGGACAGCCAGCATGAAACCATAATACCCTGCCACTATCCTGTGGCTGGGTATAAAAATTATTTTCTTGATACTTCTCTTCTCTGGAGGTACAATAATTTACTACATTGTAATTCTAAGTGTAGATACATGTGGGTAGGAGGCAAACAAGTTATACAGATTATTTTTTTCTGAGCATTTTTTAAACACAACATGTTGCCATGCCAAAGCAGAATTTCAAATACATGTCCATGGACTTTCTTCCCCAACAATTCTTCTTAAATTGGATCATATTTTAACAGGAAGCCTAATTTCTTGGCAGTGAAAGTGAGGCAGGCATAAATTCTGATGAAAACTGGGCTGTCACCCTTAAAGTGCCAATTACAACAGATGCAGACCACTTTCTAAAGTAAGTGCTTTTAATCTTTCTGAAAAAAGAAAGGCTTAAAATTTCATGCAAATTGTCTGCTAGGCAAAATCATAACAGGCAGACATTTCATAAAATATCAAGTTTTATGTTCTCTATAAAACAGAATGTTGTCTTTCAATTTTGAATGACACTTTAATACTTGTACTTTTAGCAAATTGATCACATAACTTACTGTACTTCCAGCAAATCCTGGATGATTCCATCCTAATACTGAGTAGCCAAGATCTATCGGTGTTCCCATAGCACCGATCTCATAGAAACCAGCATTTCCTTCACAACATATCACCTGTAATGTATAAATGTGCAACAGCTTACATGAGAACTTTAGGGAAAAAAAATCACCCATTGTATATATGAGCTATGCCATTAGAAAAAAGTTCTTTGGAGCATATACACTGTGACTGAATGCATGCTTGTGTGTGTATATGCATGCATGTGTGTTGTTGGAATTCTACTATGCAGTATTTTCTATGAAAGTTAAATACAGTCGACTCTCGTTATTTCGAACTTCACTGGACCTGATAAAAATGTTCCAGTTATGAGTAATTTGAGACCACCAAATTGTGGTGTCATAGGTAGGAGGACTGTTTGCCCAAATGTGCACATAAGGCATATGTATATGGTTATTCAAATAATTTATGCGTACTTCAGTTTGCACTGTTACTGCACTGTTACTGTTTGTTTTAGGATGGGTAATGGTTCTCTTGGAATTATATCATCAATAAATAATAATAATAATAATAATAATAATAAATAATGGTAGATTTCTCACGTGTTTTGTTGTCTTTTAATTCCTGCAAATTTGAATTTGCACCTAAGCTATAAAAAATTACTGGCTTCTGGGCAACGGTAGCAACATGTCATGAGCTGGTTTGGATTAGCTCCCTTCGCACAGACAACTTGATAAAGAGTTGACTAGTTTTTGCATATGCCTAGAATGCTTACAATATCAGTAAAGGGCAGCTTTAGGCTAGTTTAGATTATCTCCCCTGGCATATACAAACTTTCAGCATGGCAAACTGTGAAGAAAGCTCCTTATGAGCCATCTCATCTGGACCTAAGCTATTTGCATGGGTATCGATATAAGTCTGCAGGTCGTAAGGGCTAACATCGGTACCCATTTGTGCTTTGTCTGTTTCAGGCCCTGCACAACTAAACCTACTAGAAGACTGTGCCACTGTCAAAGACTCAGATTAGCCTGCACGCCCACTTTTTTTCATTGTACGCATGAGCCTTATCTGGGCTTACCAAACAGCATCTCCTGACCAAAGAGTAACAAGCGAAGATTCAGGCTTAGCTACAAGCTGATCTGAGTGGGAGCCTGTTGCAAACTGACTTTTCTTGTAGACTCTATACCATTCAGAACGACAGTACTCAATATTGACTATTATATCCAAACAATAAATTAAAGAAATTCCGTTGACTTATCTTCCATAACACTATTCTGGGCCATCTTTTATCTTACAAATCAATGACATGAAACAGTGTTGAGCGCCTTGTGTCAAATCTGACTTGACACGTATGTGATTTCATAATGGTGGATTTAAGGCATTGAATGTGACGATTGTAATAACCTAGATAAAGGTGAAAATCAAAGTACTGATTAAATTATCAATGGCCTATCATGATTTTCATTAACTGAGAGACAGGCGGTGCTGCATCTTTCATTACTTTTTCCTTCTCTCCATCAATTCGGGATACTCAGTGGTAAAAACTGTAAAAAATATATTTGGGGACTGAAAATGATGGATGAGATAGCTGTTTGTGTTGAGGTTTTACGGCCCAGTCAACCCAATGGGGTCATGTTGCGTGCTGTCAGTTTACCTAACCACACCTTTACTGGACAGGCTTAGTCCTCTAAGCGGTTAACCAGTATTGCGCACATTCTTTCACCAGAAACTGACAACCGTCCTTCTTGAATCAGCAGAAGAGAGAGAATGACTGTAGAAAATATTTCATGAGCAATCTCCAAGAAAGAATGTTGCTGACCTCAGCGGGGGTTGAACCATCGACCTCCTGGTCTCCAGCCGGACGATGCATCCAACAGAGCCAAATATACGTCACACTGACCTACATATATTTTGAGGTCACTCTTCATGTCACATGGAACTAATGTCCAAGGTATGACATTTCTCCATCCGATAGTCTTAGAGATATAAGGCAAAATAACTGGACAATGAAATAAAGGTCATTGAACTGTGAAATGTATATCACCATGACCTTTAAAGCAATGTCACAAGGCAGACTGATGTATCGTCTAGGATGTGTTTACAATGCTAGCGTAACAGAAAAGCATAAAACACTTTACAAGAGATGTCCTAGATTTTGAACCCTAGCCCAACCCCAGGGCATGAACCCAGGGGCCGATACCTATGGACACTTAGACGACCCTTCCAGACATTCCGAATATGAATGCTTGTTGACAAATGACTACTGAGATATAAGCATATGAGAAACTTAAACACAGCAATAGAGCATTTTACAAAGGTGTACTAGATTGTGACCCCTAGCCCCATCCCAGGGCATGAACCCAGAGGTCTGTTCTTATGACCCTACCAAGCAACCACGTTCCAAATATAAATAGTCTGTGGTAAGTGACTGTTGAGATATAAGCAGTTGAAAAACTTTAACTCAGTGTGACGGAAAAGGGAATGCAAACGTGCACCTGCACGAGAACGACCGGGGTAAATACAATAGCTCTCCTTGTACTTTGTACAAGTGAGCTAAAAATGATACAATCAGTTTAAACTTATAAGGTAATACCAAACTTTGTAAAGTTGAGATAAGAAAACATTTTTTGGAGCATATGTTGACAGCATAGGCCCATATTAGCCTGATAGCGTAAGACACGGCACAATTATACCCAGATTAGACTGTCCAGGTGCAGGTCTGGCCAGGACATACTATATTCGCCTTATAAATGATTTGCTCAATGAGAAATGGACTTTTCTCGACACATGTGAATAGTAAGGATCCATTTTCGCTAGTGAAGCCACACAACCGATAAAAGCTCTAGCCACAATATAAACATCGATATATTCTACAGGGTCAACGATTCTGTAAGCTGACAGCGAAGGCCGTGATCAGACTACGCAGATGCACAGGCTGATCTGGGCCTATGCTGTCCTCATATCGCTTCTAATACAGAGTATATGCCCAGAGAGAGAGAAAGAGACACCACCAAGTATTGTTGAGAGAGAGAGAGAGAGAGAGAGAGAGAGAGAGAGAGAGAGAGAGATAGAGAGGGAGGGAAAGAGATCACCACACAGGTGTTAGAAAGACCACCAAATATTGGGGAGAGAGAGAGAGTACACCAAACATTGGTTGGATTATCCAAGCATGCTCTTAGACCATACAAGGTCAAGTGTGCATTTTTGTATATGTAAGGCGTACCCATGCAGGGACCTTTTATCCTGAGTCAGTAATATCTACTCGCTACCGATGCTCTCATCAGTATCGAATAAACGGCTTGCGTGCTTTAGTGTGTACATGCATACTGAAAAAGTACAGTGTGTTGTAGATAGAACTATTTGGTTCAATACACTTCTGCGAGAAGTTAGCGCTAGCTAGCTAGTATTTAAAGTAAACTGCTTTATTTGTAACACATCTGGAATCTTGAAATCTGCTGATCCACACATATCTTATAATATAACATACGGAAATGATTCATACATGTTAAGTGGACATAATAACATGAAGAGGTATAACCTTTCTTCTTTCTTTTTTTTCTTTCTTAACCCTTTCAACCCTGAGCTTCTGAAATAGACTTTTCCATTGTTGTCAAAAGGGTGACAATTGTAAACAGAATGACAAACAGAGTGGATCCAGTTGAGACAGCTCATTATAAGCCGTTTCATCTGGATCTACACTGTTTACAAGTGTATCTGTCTTTGTCTACAGGGCTGAAATTGTTAAGGGACCGAACATTTGATTGTTATGAGGTGGGTCAGTAACAGGGGTTGTAAGATGTCTTCGGTCCTGGATTTTTTTTTCTGTCTGAAAGTTTCTGAATATACACTGGAACCTCTTTAAAAGACAGTTCATTATAAGACACTTTCAAATATAAGACCATTTAAAAGTGGACACCAAAAGTGTGTAGCCAAAGAAAAAGGTATTTTGTTTGTTTGTTTGTTTGTGTTGAGGTTTTACGGCCCAGGCAACCCAATGGGGTCATATCGAGCGAGGTCAGTTTACCTAACCACACGTTTACTGGGCAGGCTTAGTCCTCTAAGCGGTTAACCAGTATTGTGCACATTCTTTCGCCAGAAACTGACAACTACCCTTCTTGAATCAGCGGAAGGGAGAGAATGACCGTAGAAAATATTTCATGATCAATCTCCACGAAAGAATGTTGCCGACCTCGGCGGGGGTTGAACCCGCGACCTCCTGGTCTCCAGTCGGACGACGCATCCAACTGAGCCACCGAGGCCGGCTAAAGAAAAAGGTATAGATTATATAGAAAAATAACCATTTATGGTCATTTTTCTATATAATCTATATATTTTGCTACAATGCAACACCATTGTTTAGATAACACAATGTTTGCTTGGGATTCCAAACAAAAATGTATAGATTATATAGAAAAAATACCAGTTATGGCTATTTTTCTATATAATCTATACATTTTTGTCAGATACAACACAGTCATTTAGCTAACATGGTTTTCACTTTGGACCCCAGCAATAGTGTTATAATGAGGTCTTAGAGTATGTAGAATAACACATACAGATATGAAAGCAATACTGCTTTCAAAACCATCTTACCAATGTTTTGCCTTTAGTATTAGTGGAATGTCTCCTGTCTATGAACATTGTGTCTATCTCATTCTTGTCTTCTGTCAGCAGTTTAGCTCTCTGCCCTTTTTTCTACAATAACAAATCAGAATGATTATTGCATATGTAAAACTGTGAGGACCAGGCTTTTGGGCAGTATTATGCAAACATTTACAACCAAATTTAGGGCTATTTTTATAAAATCTAAGAACTAAACTTATACAATTTTTTAACAAAAAATTAGTCTTTTACAGCTAAACTTTTCAGAAATGTGAGTCCTGGCTCATACTAGGGGCTATCGGAAAATTTCCCTCCTTTACATGCTCCTGTCTGTCCATTTGCGGCTACCTACACACATATTTTTTTTTTTTCTTTTTATTTATGTTTTATGACCCTTTCAAGAATATTTCACTTATATCGAGCCGATCGTTCATCAAAGGTGGCTTTCATATGTGACCTGAGCGAGGCTCGAACCACAGCCTAGAGAAACCTATTGGATTAAACCTACACATATTTTACAGGAAAGAAAACTGCATTTCATCACCTATTAATCAGTCACTTTATTTTCAATGATATACAAAGTTTTGTGCAATTAAAAAAGGCAGGTGTTAGGTCTACCATGGAATTTAAGCTGGAGTAACAGAGATCTGTAATAAAATTCCTGCTTTTAGAGGATGAAAAACCTGGCCACATTTTTTCAAACGTTGCAGAAAAGTTTTTCTAAAACCTGCATACCCCACTTAACCTTTTATAGTTGGGTTTCACAGTTCAGGGAGGGCAAGACAAGCTTGAGGGACAAGCCTAGGCCAGGGACAGCCACGCCTACAATGGTGGGGAATGTTCAGGTTTTTGTCAACACAGATCTCAGAGTGACACTGCAGGTGGTGATTCATCAGTTTAGCATCTGTAAAGCAACCACACATCAGATTTTACACAATAAAAATAGGTGTAAGCATGGTAAGTGCTAGGTGGGTGCCAAAACAGCTGACAGAAGACCAAAAGGCACCCTTGTTGACTCTAGCAAAAGAACATTTGGGGCATTTAAACTATGATGAAAATAAGTTTGTGAACTGTATTGTCATTGGGGATTAAATGTGGGTTCATTATGCTGAGCCTGAAACAAGAGCTCAGTCAAAGCAGTGGAAACCAGCTGGCACCCCACCTACCAAGAAGTTAAAGCTGCCTCCATCTGCTGGCAAGGTTATGCTGGTTGTTTTGGGATTCACCCAGAATAATACCAGTTCATTTCATGCCAAAAGGTTAAACTGTGACTGCTAGATACTATTCAGAAGTAAATTTGACAACACTCAAAACTGAAAAAAATGTGTCCCAGACTAGCCCAGAAAAATGTCCTTCTTTTGGTTGACCATGAGGGGGACTCATACTGCCTCATCTGTAACAGTAGAACTTATCAACTCCTTCAAATGGCAATTGTTGTTCCACCCTCCTTACAGCCCAGACCTTGACTCCTGTGACTTTTATTTGTTTCCAGAATTGGAAACAAATAAGGGACCAGGGCGGCTTTGATTTCAGCCATAAATAGATACCTCAGCAGGTCTTCTTCATGGTTTGCATAATACTAAAGCTCCCATGAAGATGGCAAAAGTGTAGATGTAGTGAGAAATTCTTTGAAAAAGAATAAAAATAATTTTTTGAAAAAAATTTAATGGTTTTTGAGAAAGAGTAAAAAGTCTGGATACTTTCTGACCATCCATCATATAATGCTTACCTGTTCTACCAGGTTCGTTCTGCCCATGATAAGTTGCGGTTCTGAAAAGAACAGAAATCTGCGTTCACTTGAGCTCTGCCATGCCAAAAAGATGACGATATGACATAGTTATGCAGACCTTTTAGGCCTAGATCAGCCTTTGCACCATGATCAACCCTTCCCTGCTCCAATATGCCCTGATGAATTTTTCTTGCATTGTGAGGCTCAGTTAAGGGGAATGGATAAACCTTCAAGGGAAATAACTCTGACAGAAAAATATTTTCTTCTCATCTTGGGCTGGTCTTAAAGCAATAAATGAGTTTTTATGTTTCAAACACTTGGGAGGCAACTGTCTGTCTGCAAAATTAGTCTCCCTTTGCAAAATGATGACAGAGTCACCATAAGGGGACTTGATACACTTGGTAGATTTAGCACCATTACTTAAAGCAGAGACGCCTTTTATGACTTCCTGTTATCTTCTTTGCACACCAAGCCCCTCCTAAAATGTACCTTATGACAGGTATGCCACATGATAGCCCTGATTAGACTGCAAATGCATCAAAGCCCTTTCTGCACAAGAGCACATAACTGCTTCTGTCAGAGTCCAAAAGCATTGAAAAAGCATGAAAATCCTTGTAAATACTTTCCTAGAAATCTAACAAAGAACTCTAAATAGTATTCATCAAATTTAAAATTCGTCATTATGTTAATAAGTCTATATAATGTGTAACCCCATAATATAAAGTAAAAACTGGGATAAGCAGGGTTCTACATTACTGGATTTTCAGAATTTTGCAATTTTAAACCAGCTTTACAATTTGAGGTTATTTTTTAGCCATCTTTTTACTGCATAAATTTTCTTAACGTGCTTCTAGAAACTAAAGACTTCCTCATTTCCCATATTATCTGGTGAAATGACATGGCTTACGTGGCTCTAGGAATGAAGGGTATCAAGACAAATACTTTTTCTTATTTCTCCATAACAACATATGTTGTGAGTAACCATTAGAAGAGCCCCTGTGAGGTGTTTCTAATGAGTACCCATAACATAAGTTTTTGTGGAGAAATAAGAGTAATATCAATATTTTTGGCTAAAGAAATTGACTTATCAAGCGCTTTAGCTAATAAGTATACATTCTGCACACAGGTATGTTAACATACAATTCACTCTTCCTTTTAGAGTAGGCTCCTTTTCAGAAGGGACAAACAGGCCTGACATACCGTATTTGGCCTAATTACCACACATACCCTTATAAGCTCACAGTCAAGCAAATCCATATTCTTAAGATTACAGCCAGTGTACTTTTTTGTTAATTTCTTTATAAAGGCATATGTTGTGGATACCCATTTGAATTGCATCGACTCGTCGATGCAATTCAAATGAGTATCCACAACATATGCTTTTATGAAGAAAATCACAAAAACATCACAAAAACATTGTAGAAGTATCATTTGATACGTCCTTCACTGATCGTGTTTTAAGTGTACATTTAGTATAGGTGGATACATATTTTACTACAAATTTTCCCAGTAATTTTGAAAAACTTAAGCACACGGTGCTGTAATTAGATCAAATACGGTAGAGGCAAATTTAAGGGACACCAATGTCTCTCTAAGATGAAGGTTCAGGGGACATCAGTCAAAAAGGGAACAAGTCTCACATTTTTGAGGGACAAGGAAAACCCGAATTTCTTGACTAGGCAGATTATATAAAAAAGATTTACTTAGATTCTCACCAGGCTGTATGGCTGTTTAAACCTGCCTGATTCTGCAAAGCTCTGGATAAGGCACATTTTTAAACCAAAAAGTATTGATATTTTCTTATTTTTCCATGAAAACATATGTTGTGGAACTCAGTAGGAGTGTCTCAGCATTTTTCTTATTTATTCCATGAAAACATATGTTGTTGGTACTCATTAGAAGCACCTCACTGAGGTGCTTCTAATGAGTACCAACAACATATGATTTCACGGAAGAAAAATATTTACCTGATAATTCCTCGTCTAGAGCTATGCATTCTGAACTGTTTGTATACGTGATAAGGTACTTTCTTGATATGCAATTACAATGTAGTTCAGCTTTTGCAGCACAAGTACATTTTTTTCATAAAAAACTGGCAGTGCATTTAAAATTTTAATGCTTTGATATATAACATCATTTAAATACCTCATTCAGCTTACGGTGCATTTGAACAATTAGGCCCTGATGATAATTCTCTCCTGCTTGGCATTAACTATGATGATGATGAATAATGTGTGTCTTTACATCCTTTTCAACATTATCTAAGGCTTGGTGCACCATGAAGTCACAAGCTGAATTCCACCTCCAGTGGGATTTGACCCCGGGAACTCCTGGTCCTAAGATTGGAGTGGTTACCACTCAGCCACTGGAATGCTTCTTGACTAAGCTATAATTACAATATAGAAGACTGTGTGACTACTTACCAACTAAAGCATTTATAAGAGCAGTTGTTCCTGGATAGGTCATTCTTCTACCAAAAGTGTGGATAGCTAAATAACTATAAACAGAAAAAACAAACATGAAGTGTAACTGAAAAGGACAGCTGCTGATAGTTCTAAATCCTGTTTATTTTCATCTGGAAGAGATCTAGGCTGCTTTCAGTTCACCAAGATCTCCATGGTTACTCGTGAAAAAAAATCACTCTTTCTATTCAGTTGTGACAGTTTTTGATGGACAGTAGTGAATATCCTGAAACTATTCTTGGCACAATCAAAGTGGCAGCCTTTGCAAATAAAATTTTTGTATGCTTGTTCATAATGAAAAATTTGGAAATGTTTACTGGGTTGATATTATACATTTGCTCCCTGATAAAATTAATAATTATTGATACAAGTTATTTGATCTAATATCAAGTCTAGTCAATGATAATAACTGCAAGCCTCTAATTTGATGTCATATTAGAGGGGTTTACAATAAATTTTCAGAAGATGCAAAATATCTTTTGAAAAACTCTCAAGAGTAATTTGCTTTATAAAACACAGCCCTGACATTTTTATATGTAAGCAGGTGGTAAGGCACAATTCAGTTCGATTATGGCTCAAACAATGGAAAGGTATAAAAAATAAATCAAGTATGATAGCAAGTACAAATGTATGATTATAAATCATAAAATAAAAAAAAAAAAAAAAAAAAAGATAAATAAAAGATAAATAAAAGAAAAAAAAAAAACAAATTTGAGAAACATGCATGCCTGCCACGGGAATCAAACCCACAACTTTCTACTTTAAAGGTGACATGCTAACCATTATGCTAGAGGATGTTATCTCCCTTGCTGAGTGCTCTTCAGCTGGAGATCGATATCCTACCAATAATAAATCTAACCTATATGGAAACCTAACCTATATGCCTTCTGGCCTGAAATAGTTCTGTATAACAGATCACTGGCAGACATGCAGAATCTAACTGATGAACATAAAACCTTGATACACATGTATGTTGTTTGGTAGGTTTTGAGTTTAACAGCCCAGTCAGCACTATTCAGGTCATGTGGAGCAGAGTCAATTTACCTGCACACTTTTCCTGGGCAAGCTTAATCCTCTAAGCGGTTAATCAGTACATTTACTTGCGCATATTCTTTTGCCGGAAACTGACAACCACCCTTTGCAAATCAGTGGAAGGGAGAGATGATCATAGAAAATATTTCATGATCAATGTCCACAAAAGAATGTTTCGGGACAGCAAGATCAAACCCAGACCTCCTGATTACCAGTCGGACTGAGCCACCGAGGCCTATATATGTATGTAAAACCTACTGAAAATCATAAAACTCAGACAGACAATATTTGGAATCTCAAACATGCTCCAGACAAGATGGTGTATCAGATGGTATATCAGATAATATATTTCTTATTTCTTCATGAAAAAATATGTTGTGGTACTCATTAGAAGTGCCTCAGTGAGGCACTTCTAATCAGTACCACAACATATTTTTGTGGAGAAATATTAGATTTTGAATAGGAGTTTTATGGCCCAGTCAACACTATTAAGGCCATGTTGAGCCCTTCACTAGATAGGGCACTTGCCAGACCTGAGGAAAAATCCAACTTTTTTTGTTTCTCACCAATGCTATTGGCATAACTATGAATAAAATGCTTTTTTCAACCAAAATGTATTGATATTATTATACTTCTCCAAGAAAACATACATAGTGGGTTCTCACTGGAAGCTGCCTTACTTAGGCAATTCCACTGAGTACCTATAACATATGTTTTCATAGAGAAAAAAGAATATTTATCCCGATACTCACCTTATCTAGAGCTATTTGGATAGGCATTCCAACTGTAACAGTGTGGTGATTCTAATAAGTAGCCAGGACAAGTTTTGGTAGAATTCAAGAATACTCTTCTTAATTTAACCCTGGCATGCTAAACCCAGATATGTCCTGCCTTTGCACACAGTGTAGCTTCAGATCAGTTGGCTTCTGACAAGGTTGGGCGGTAAATTCCACCCCCGGTATTTACCAGTGCTATTTACCGGTATTTACCGGTCTAGAAAATACTCCTAAAGTGGCAAACACTGGCAAATACTGGTCAGTTGAACTGTCACATTGAAATAATAGGGGTGTAACGATACACCTACCTCACGATACGATACGTATTGTGATACTTACCTCACGATACGATACGTATCGTGATACTTTTAATTAGACAGACAGACTGACACACACACAGCCTGGCCATGCTATAAGCTTGTTCAGCTGTTAGATTCTTGGGTTTTGACTCAGGTTTTTGGAGGGTTATTTCTGGGTGTTTCCTTTTCAGATAAGTCGACATATTAGAGGTATTGCCACTACTGTGCAACACTGACCCTTTGCAAATTTTGCAAATACTTTTGGTTTTGTCAGTTTCTCGGACTCCTTTGTCAGACATAATTTGAACAAATCCAAAAGTACTGGCGACTTAAAAGAAGCTGGCGGGTCAACCAAGTTCGGTTCTTTGTCTTTTTGGCCCCTAAACATGCTCATTTTCTCCGCTCTTTCGCTTGAGTTCGCCGGGATCAGCTGTATCAAAAATTTCGAAGGTCAAGGTTATGGATTCGGCCTTAATACATTCATGACAGGAGCGTTCAGCGCCGTAAAAATAACTGTAAACTTAATATTTTTTAGATGTCTGACTTTTTTTTATTTCATTCGAAATCTGTTAATAAGCTAATATAGAACCATGTTATGGAAGATTTAATCATTAAAACAATATTTTTTTCAGGAAAATTGAGATATTTTTATGGGCAGATCAGTCTATTGTTGCGAGTGCTTTTTAGCCAACGGAATACGGTAGTTGTCATAAGGCGAAAGAAGACGCTTACATCGATAATTAATGTATCAATAAAGCAAAGTGAAGTAGGATTCAACATAAAAACAACATTTAAGCAGTTTCTCTGCTATTTTTGTTCTTAATTTTGTCATTCGAAGAAATTTTTTTGGGTGAACCGAACCGAACCGAAATTACCAAAAAACGGACCGTGAACCGAACCGCCAGCTTCGTACTGCGGTGAACAGTACTTTCGGTGAATCGTTACTCCTCTATGAAATAACTACAGAAATCTTAACCAAGTTGGCTTAAAACAATATATAATCAAACTAATTGACTTAAAGATGCTTAGCTAATTTTTATATAAGTATTCATCACCATAAAGAATAAAATATTTCACAATTTAATCATGTTAAAACAGCCAAAAAGTGAATTAATGGCTAAAATTTTTTGAAATTATTTAAAAAATACATATAGTATCTTGAATTAAAAAAAAATCATCTTTATTATTTGGACTTAATTTCAATAGCATAAAAATAAAGGTAAAAAATTACAGATAAAATTCACCTGTGCAACTGGCCTTTGACACCTAATAGCAAGACCATATACATCGTAGTCTAAATTGTTAAAACAACAAGTGTCAAGAAAGTGTTTAAGATAGCAAGGGGCAAGGATAGAAATGATAAAATGTCATAAATTATTTCTTGTTTTATATAAATAAATAGACTATTAAATAAATAAGTTGATACTCGTGTTAAACTGAAGTATAAATATTAAGTCAATTGACCAGTACAATTGAAATTACCCCTATGATGTTGACTGTAGGTTACATGTATTGTATAAATTCCAGAGTGGCGATTCAGTTGACTTATATTTTCCAGTATTTTCCAGTATTTGCTGGCATTTACATGTATCTAATAGTTTATTAAATTTCAGCTATTAAATAAGTTGATACTTGTGTTAAACTTTAGTACAAACATTAAGTCAATTGACAAGTATAACTGAAATAACCCCTATGAATGCTGAATGTAGGTTATTGTATAAATTCCAGGATGGTCAATTCAATCGACCAGTATTTGCCAGTATTTTCCAGTATTTGCCGGTATTTACCAGTAAATACCGCTGACATGGAAAATACTCATATTTGCCAGCATTTTGCCAACCTTGGCTTCTGAAGGTGCTGACTGATCTGGATCTGCGCTGTCTGACATTCAGTAAGTGAATTTGTATCAACAACCTGGATCAAGCAATCTGACTGGTTGAAAATTAGAAGTGGATGTGGCATCTTAATTTATTCAGCATGACAAGGCTTAACAATACATCTAGAAACTTCAATAAAGTTGCTCTGTATATGAAAGAAATAGTAAATAATTAGAGGCTGGCTGGGTTTACATATCTGCATTTTCTCTCTTAAAATATGGCAAACTTATCAAAGAAACATGCATACCTGAATACATCAGACGGTAAGGAAAATAAAGAGAATCTTTCTGACTCTGCCTTCAGATAAGATGGAACCTGCTGTTTCACTTTCTTCGCTTCACTGAAAATGGGATACTTCTAAAGATAATATTAGGTTGTTGTTTCAAAGGTAAAAATATTAACCCATTTATGCAGAGTGGACTCTTGCTATCTCAACCTTTTGGACAGGTCCTTTTCCAAGAGAAGGTTGTCTGGTTGTTGTTTTTTTATAATTATTACTGTTTTATTGAAATTCTAGTATATAACACAAACAGGGTAGACCCTGATCAGATGCTGCAATATGTGTATCCAATCTGTGTCTACACTGTTTGTCATTTATGGGACATTAGGCATAAATGAGTCAACATTTTTCTATTTATATCTGTTTTTATGTAAATGTGAACTAGTTGGAGTTATAAGAAATGAATTTTATTTTATTTTTGTCCATTTTATAGATGTGTAAACACTGGCAAATAACTCATACACATAAATTCAGTCAGTTTGTGAGCAACTCCTGGTATTAAACATTGATAAAATCCACCCAAAATGAAATTGAACTTCATTCCTATGACACATATATAAATACTGGACACCTAAGTGGATGAAAATGAATCAAAATGGATGAAAATGAATGAAAATGAATCATAGAATCATACATACTATAAATACTGAATACCTAAGTGGATGACCTAAGTGGATGAAAATGAATCATAAAATCATACATAATATATCATGAAAAAGAAAAGCAAAAATAATAATAATAATAATTATAATAATAATAATAAAAATAACCAACAAAAACAGCCCACTGATTCTTGTTCAAACACTTTCATATATCAAGAGACAAGCAAAACAATATACACCACAACCTCTTTATAACACTATTGTTGGGGTCCATAGCATAAACCATGTTAGTTAAACAACCATGTTATATCTGAACAAAAATGTATAGATTATATTGAAAAATGACCATTTATGGTCATTTTTCAATATAATCTATTCATTTTTGGGATCCATCTTTGAACCGTTTTATATCCAAAACCGTGTTATAACGAACTGTGTTATAAAGAGGTTGTGGTGTATATTGCTTTCTGTGGGCTTTGCTTGACTGAGATACTACAAATCTTCATTGGAAATTGCAGTAAATTTTGAGAAAAGCAGCTATGAAAGATCCAATGAGATGTATGAGAAGTTAGACAACTAAATGTTTACAATACCGTCTGCACGTGGACCATCTGTTTAAGTATTTCTGTTGTTTGTTTTTTTACTATATATGGCAAGCATATTAAAAAAGATTGCAGTATTTTCTTTTTCTCTTATCTCCCTTGATAACTTAAGTGCAAAGTGCACCAAATACTAAATAGGTCCTCCTAAGTGTAATCATATGTGTTTTTATCATAGGTCCTCAGCAGAATTCAAATCATATTTAACTTTAATGTTTTGCACATCCACATAACTTTAGTAATATTATATATTTTATTATACACAAAATGCTTCTTTTTGAAATTTTGGAAGCAATACATATGACCATGTTCAATATGGGAGATCTCAGGAAAAGAAGGCTATATTTAACAGAGCTGCTAATGATAAAAGTAGAGAAAACCCATAGCTACAGATACGAGGGGGTATCCACATAATATTTTTCTTATTTCTCCACGAAAACAGATGTTGGTACTCATTAGAAGCGCCTTGGCGAGGCGCTTCTAATGAGTACCCACAACATATATTTTCATGGAGAACCACGAAAACATATGTTGTGGGTACTCATTAGAAGCACCTCGGCAAGGGGCTTCTAATGAGTACCCACAACATATGTTTTCATGGAGAAATTAGAAATCAACATTTTTCGGATGAAAAAAGCGCCTTATCTGTTGCTATGGAAACCAATTAATTGGACCTAGTTGTTTACAGAGAGTATTCAGTGGAGTTACATTGTAACTGACTCTTGTTTCCTACTGGATAAAAAGCTAATAAAACTGGGAAATGCTGCTGTGCTATGTTTTGCCAGGTAACAATAAGTAACATCACTGGATTTTAATTTTTTTTTTTTTGCTGTTGTTGTTGTTGTTTTTTTTGTTTTTTTTCAGTTCATGAAAATGAAACAAAACATTAACACTTACCTAATATTCGCTTCCAGCCAAGTCCAATCAATTGGCCAGGCAAAAAATTCAAAGTCATATTGTGAAAGCAGTCTCTGGAATAGGAAAGCAACAATAAGCCATAGCAACATGTATATTTGTGGCATCCGACTTCCATATATACATTAACCTTTTCAACCCCGAGTTATTGACATGGACTCTTCAATCTCTGAATTTGGACATGTCTATTGTGGCAAACAGTGTAGATCCTGAGACAGCTTGTTACAAGCTGTCTCATCTGGATCTGCACTGTTTGCACAGGTATCTGTTTTGGTCTGCAAGGTCAAAAAGAATGTCATTCACATTATGCAATATCATATTTACCCAAAGTACAGGGACAGAACAACCTAAGCAAACTGTACAGACCCAGATCAGATGCTGCATTCTGCTGCCTTTGATCAGGGTCTACAGTCTGTGCCCCTTATCCAGCATTTTTTAGATATATTAATAGTTAGTAATATGGACATACAAATTTTAGGAGAAGTCTGATAAGGAGATAAGATGTCCAGGGTCCAGTTGTTCAAAGCTAACGATGTCGTTAATATACGATTCGTTAAAATTTACATCGAATGATACGCAAATATGCTGAAATTTTTTGCTGAAAAAATGTGAGTAGCTTTTGCAGTGCAAAAGCTACTCACATTTTTTCAGCAAAAAATCAGAATATTGTGTATTGAATCTGCTAAAACAGTTAACGAAATGACCCTTAACGAGCTTGTTAAGCTAACGATGCTTTGAACAACTGGGCCCAGATATTTAAGGTAAATAAGGTAATATTTATAGCTCCAAATAAGGGTTTAACCCATTCAGCCCTACAGTCCAAAACTGATACCTATGCAAACAGTGTAGATCCAAATGAGACGACTTGTAACAAGCCGTCTCATCAGGTCTACACTGTTTACCATTTGATTTTTATTTTAGACTGAAACTCCTATCTGCATCGGTGCACATGTCCAAATTCAAGGATGGAAGACTCCACCTAAGAAACTCGGGGTGAAAGGGCTAGGTGATGATAATTCAAGATACCTTTGGATATTTTGCAGCAAAACTATCGTACGGATCTATAAGGTATGTTTTGTTGTAAACATAACAAAATATTATTTGTTGATGTTTTCTTGCATATTAAACTGAGCTACAGATAACAAGTGTCAGAAGAATCTCCACAAAACATGAGTCACAACATGAGAAAATGTACCTTATGACAGGTGTGCCATATGACGACTCTGATTAGACTGCAAATGCATCAAAGACCTTTCTGCACAAGAGCTCATAACTGCTTCTGTCAGAGTCCAAAAGCATTGTAAAAGCATGAAAATCCTAGTAACACTTTCCTAAAAATCTAACAAAGAACTCTAAATGGTATTCATCAAATTTAAAATTCACCATTATGTTAATAAGTCTATATAATGTGTAACCCCATAATATATAGTAACTAGAGTGTTAACAAGGTTTTCTGCTGATTTGGCCCGGTGACCTAGTTTTTGACTCCAAGTGACCCAGTTTCGAACTTGACCTAGAAATCATCAAGACAAACATGTTGAGCAAGATTCATGATGATTGCTTCAAAAATGTGACCACTAGAGTGTTAACAAGTTTTTCTGCTGATCTGGCCAGGTGACCTAGTTTTTGACCCCAGGTGACCCAGTTTCGAACCTGACCTAAAAATCAACAAGAAAAACATTTTGAGCAAGATTCATGATGATTGCTTAAAAAATGTGACAGCTCAAGTGTTAACAAAGTTTTCTGCTGATTTGGCCAGGTGACCTAGTTTTTGACTCCAAGTGACCCAGTTTCGAACTTGACCTAGAAATCATCAAGACAAACATTTTGAGCAAGACTCATGATGATTGCTTGAAAAATGTGACCGCTAGAGTGTTAACAAGGTTTTCTGCTGATTGGCCCGGTCACCTAGTTTTTGACTCCAAGTGACCCAGTTTCGAACTTGACCTAGAAATCATCAAGACAAACATTTTGAGCAAGATTCATGATGATTGCTTGAAAAATGTGACCGCTAGAGTGTTAACAAGGTTTTCTGCTGATTTGGCCCTGTGACCTAGTTTTTGACTCCAAGTGATCCAGTTTCGAACTTGACCTAGAAATCATCAAAACAAACATTTTGAGCATGATTCATGATGATTGCTTCAAAAAATGTGACCGCTAGAGTGTTAACAAGGTTTTCTGCTGATCAGGCCTGGTGACCTAGTTTTTGACCCCAAGTGACCCAGTTTCGAACTTGACCTAGAAATCATCAAGACAAACATATTGAGCAAGATTCATTTTTGACGACGGACAGAGGGTGATGACAATAGCTCATCCTGAGCTTTTGCTCAGGTGAGCTAAAAACTGGGATAAGCTGGGTTCTACATTATTATTGGATTTTCAGAATTTTGCAACTTTACAATTTGAGGTTATTTTTTAGCCATCTTTTTACTGCATAAATGTTTCTTAACATGCTTCTAGAAACTAAAGCCTTCCTCATTTCCCATATGACATAGCCAACGTGGCTCTAGGAATGAAGGGTATCAAGACAAATACTTTTTCTTATTTCTCCATAAAAACATATGTTGTGAGTACTCATTAGAAGTGCTCCTGTGAGGTGTTTTTAATGAGTACCCATAATGTAAGAGTTTGTGGAGAAATAAGAGCAGTATCAATATTTTTGGCTAAAGAAATGGACTTTTCTGATGCTTTAGCTAATAAGTATATATTCCACACACAGGTATGTTAACATACAACCCAGTCTCGTTATCTTCACTTCGCTTTTCTTGAATAACTACATGTACTTATCTAAAATGTAAATCTGGTCCCTGTTTTAAGGTGCAAATCTAACAACAGGTAACAAAATATTGTGGAAAAGAGGAGAAATTGCTCCTTTTCACAATATTTTCAATATATCTCTAACTTCAGAAATCGAATTACATATCCATTTGTGAAATGTGTTTTTTGGAATTATTATTTCCTCAATTCTGCAAATTTGATATGATGAGGTATGGATATCTCAAAGTATTTTAGAGAGTCCCTTGGACTTTGAGATAAAAAGAGTGGACTGTAATAAGCAAAACTGTTGAAGTTCATGAGATTTTCATTTGATTAAATGCTGTATATAATTAAATACTAAGATAATTTTCTTTTTGTTTAGAAAGAAAACACCACAGGGGAATTTCAAAACATTATTTTTCAGGGTCTATTACCATGTTTTGCTGTGTGAAGGATTTCTGAGCTG
Source organism: Anodontia alba (assembly GCA_964016985.1). Lineage (NCBI taxonomy): Eukaryota > Metazoa > Mollusca > Bivalvia > Lucinida > Lucinidae > Anodontia > Anodontia alba. Next base: position 7,665,501 of record OZ024821.1, read on the forward strand.
TCATCAATACAGATATAAATGTGACATAATCACAGTTCATCCATCTGCCAATACCTGAGAAAGAAACATACCATATCAATGTTTGTGTTGAGATTTTACAGCCCGGTCAACCCAAATGAGGTCATCGCAGTCAGTTTACCTAACCATGATTTAACTGGGCAGGCTTAGTCCTCTAAGCGGTTAACCAGTATTGTGCACATTCTTTTGCCAGAAACTGCCAACTGCCCTTCTTGAATCAGCAGAAGGTAGAGAATGACCATAGAAAATATTTTATGATCAATCTCCACGAAAGAATGTTGCTGACCCGGCACCATATCAATGTACCATAGCTCCATATAAAGTACTTTTTCAACCAAAAAGTACTGATATTTTTCTTATTTTTCCACAATAACATATGTTGTTGAATCCCATTAGAAGTGCCTCAGCTTTCTTTATTTCTCCACAAAAATGTATGATGAAGGTACTCATTTGAAGTGCCCCACATTATTATTTCTGTTACCAAGCATGTAGTAGGATGAGAAATCATACCCTCAAGTACTGTATAAAAGCTTCACTACACAGTACACAACATAAATTTTATGTGAGTTACTACCAAGTGAGGGCATAAATACTTAACCTCATCAAGCTCCTTCATCTTAACCATTTATAATATAAGACAGAACATACATCCAGTTAAAAAAAAGTGTCTCTTATAAAATCATGCAATTATCCTGACATTAACCCTTGTCATGCAGTATTGATTAAGATGCCACATCCACTTCTAATTGTCAGCCAATAAGATTGCTTGATCTAAGTAGTTGATACAAATTCACATTCTTAATGACAAACAGTGTAGATCCAGATCAGTTGGCTTCTGAAGAAGCCAACTGATCTGGATCTACACTGTTTGCAAAGGCAGGGCACATCCAGGTTCAGCAGAACCAGGATCAAATGAATAGTTTCTGTGTTTTTTTTTTTTTTTTTTTTTTTTTTTTTTTTTTTCAGTTTATATTTACTGTATTTACCCTAAGTATTTGGAAATATATATCCTATGTATTTCTGATAGACAGACCTGAGCAAACAGTGTAGACCCATGTCAGACACAGCATAATGCAGCACCGAGGTTATAAAACGTTTTTCATGCTCAACTCAGCTAAGCATGAAATTTTTCATGCTAATAAATCTCAAATTACTAACAACTGCCAGTTCTTTCTTGCTAAACATAGCTGAGCATGAAATTTTCTCTGCTAATAAATATGAAAATGCCAACTAAAGTTGGCATTTTCATATTTATTAGCAGAGAAAATTTCATGCTCAGCTATGTTTAGCTTAAGTTGGCATCTTCATATTTATTATTTCATGCTCAGCTGAGTTAAGCATGAAAAAAGTTTTATAACCGCGGGGCCTGATTAGGGTCTGCACTATTTGCCACTCATTCAGCAATTTTTGGACACATCAACAGACTGTAAAGGGGCACGTAGTAAAAGGGGCATGTTCAAACATACTTCAGATAAGAGGGGGTATCTATCTAATATTTTTCTTGTTTCTCAACAAAAATATATGTTGTGGGTACTGGAAAGATATGCCTCTTTGAGGCACTTCTAATGAGTAGCCACAATCTATATTTTTGTGGAGAAGTAAGAAAATATCAGCATTTTATTTTATTTATATTATTTTATTTTGAAAAAAAAATTGCCTTATCTAGAGCTGTGTTCAAAATTACCAAAAAAACCCAAAAAACTAACAAACGAAAACATCTATGGTAGGGAGTAAAAGTGTCAAAATATTTTGGGTAAATAAGGCATACCTCTCATGACAATAGCTGTAAAATATATAGTTGAAGCATAGGCTATAAATCTTCCTAGACTTGCTAGACCATCAGTGGTGAAATATCCTGAAATAAAAGGCAATAGCTGTTAGATACATAGTAGAAACAGAGGCTCTAAATCTTCTTAGACTTGCTAGACCATCAGTGGTGAAATATCCTGAAATACAAGACCTGTTGCCATACAGGACAGCTCGCATGAACTTGCTAGACCATCAGTGATGAAATATCCTGAAATACAAGACCTGTTGCCATACAGGACAGCTCACATGAACTCGTGCTTGTCAATTAAATAAAGAAATAATGAGATCCTAAAAATTTTGACGTAAAATTTTAACATGATAATTCTAAGTCTGTGTCATGACCTAGGGTGGTGGGGACGGTACTACGCAAAATTTTGGATCAACATGTATAATCATACCAAAGATGAATCAAATCAATGATAAGGCTAGGAAATAATGAGGTCTTAAAAACTTTAACGAAAACTTTACATTTGTGGACGCCGACGCCAACACCAACGCTGTGGGCAGTACAATAGCTCTCCTTTGTTCAGACGAGCTAAACAGGCAATAGCTGTCTGATCCATAGTAGAAATATAGGCTCTAAATCTTCCTAGCCTTGCTGGACCATCAGTAGCGCAATATCCCAAAATGAAAGGCAATAGCCAGATAAGAATCAGAATTTTTACTGGTGATACGTCTAATGGCAGTTATTCACCAGGACCTGTGATATGGGAAGTTAGTCCCTAGAGGGGACTAACTTATAAGAGGGGGTATAAGAGAGGGTAATATTGTTCTTATTGCTCCATAAAAATAAATGTTGTAGTACTTATTAGAAGCACCTCATGGAGGTGCTTCTAATAAGTACTACATTTGTTTTTATGGAGAAATAAGAAAAAATACTGATACTTTTCAGTTAGAAAAAAATGCCTTATCTGGAGCAATGATGAATATATAAACTATAAATCTTCCTAGACTTGCTAGACCATCACATAAGGACAAGTAATGTAAGAAATAAATGTGCCCCAATGCTTTGAGCAATAGGGTATTTTTCTTATTTTCCCTAGAAAGTCAGGTTTGCCATTTCATGCATTTCCCTTAAGGGGCAATCTGCATGAAATGCCAAACATAAAAAAATAATTCAAATGTTGTTTGCTGAAATTGTTTATCCAGCGTGTTTAGCATTATGATTAAGCAGAAAAGGCAGATAAGCGTCACACTGATAACATCACAACACTAATACCATCTACAGTCGAACTTCAATGGCTAGAACACCTTTGGGACCATGGAAAATTGTTCGAGCCATGGGTAGTTCGAGCCAATGAAGGTTATTCATGGTGCCAGGTCGGGAAGCAAATATCGCTAATTCTGGGAAATTTATCGATCTTCTACACAGTAACTGTATGTTGAGTGTACTCATTAGAATTGCCTTGAAGAGGCAATTCTAATGAGTACAAACAACATACAATTTCATAATGAAATAAGAAAGCTTCCTTAAATATTTGTTTTCTTGATCTATCGGAAGAATTTTGTAGGGTCTCAAAACCGAGTTCGAATTAGCCATGGTGAACGAGGCATCGGTGTTCGAGCTATTGTGATTGGACTGTAGAATAATTGGATCCTGAAGAATATGGTGAGCAGCAATATTCTGATCAGACTGAGTAAAGAGACAGGCTAAGTGGATCTTCACTGTTCACATATGGGAAAATGAATGTTTCCTTAAAAGGACAACTGATTGATTTGAGGTTTTATGGCCCAGTCAACCCATTAGGATCATGTTTAGTCAGTAAGTTTACCTAACCACACTTTTCCACTGTGTCCTCTAAGCAGTTAACCAGTATTCATGCACATTTTTTTGCTATAGACTGACAATTGCATTTCTTGAATCAGCTGAAGGGAAAGAATGACCCTAGAAAATATTTCATTATCAATCTCCATGAAAGACTGTTGCCGGACCTGACAGGGATCAAACCTGCGACCTCCTGATCAGCAGTCAGACAGGCATCCGACTGAGCCACCAAAGCCACTCCCCACAAGGACAAACAGCACATTTCATTAACAAGCTTATGTATATGTACCCCCAAGTTTACCTATGATATATAGTAAAAACAGGGAATACATGGGCCTACATTATAAGGGGAATTTTCAGAATTTTGCAGTTTTCATACCAGCTTTTCATTTGAGTCAGATTTTTATGACTGAGTCAACACTCTTAAGGTCATGTTGAATTGGTCAGTTAGCCCACTCAAACTTTTCCAGTGTAGACTTAGTCCACTTGAACTGTGACTTGAAATTGCAGCCCCTGGATCTGCCATAAGAAGTGCTACCAACTGCGCTATGGTGCCAGACCAGCTTTTCAATTTGCTTATTACTTCTAGCAACTTTGTTTTACTGTATAAATCTGTCTTAATGAGCTTAAATAACCAAATTCTTCATCATTTCTTCTTTTATATGGTGAAAACTGCATAGCTTACATAACTCCAAATAAGAGGGATATTAACCCTTGTCAAGCTGAATAAATTGAGATGCCACACCCACTTCTAATTCTCAGCCAATCAGATTACTTGAACCAGGCTTTTTATACAAATTCACATACTTAATGACAAACAGTGCAGATCTGAATCTACACTGTTTGCAAAGGCAGGGTATATCTGGGATCAGCAGGACAAGGGTTAAGACAAATATATTATTTCTTCATAAAAATGTATATTATGGGAAGACATTAGATTCTGCAGATAAGGAGCAAATAAAAATTGATATTTTCTAATTTCTCCATGAAAACATATGCTGTGGGTGCTCATTAGAAGTCTCTTGCCAACAAACATATGTTTTCATGGAGAAACAGGGAAAAATACATTCCTGTGCCCCTCTTATCTGAAGCTATGAAAGGTCTCAATTAGTTTTCTGTTCAAAATTTTGTATCCTTACCTCTCCTGTATAAGATTCCCAGTATGAATGGTGATGTCCAATATGACAGACCCCAACAGAATCGAAGCTGAAAGTGAAAGATAAAATGCACAAAATGTGAAATCTTCAAACGTCATGCTAAAATAACATGTACAAATATGATGTCAATTGAAACTTGGACCCAATATACACTGGACTAGTAACTATGGTACAGGTCTTGTATTTATTGGAAATATGTTGTCATGGCTGAGTTTTCATAATTTTGTATGGTGAAGTTTAAATGCTCATATCTCATTTATTTCTCTAAATATCTGAGATCTGTTTTCAAAAAGCAATAGTTCAATATATTACCTTTAAGACTGCAGCATTATAATTAAGGAAAATCAAACATTTTTTGTAAACATCAACAAGAAATCTAGGTACCCATTTTAGCTAGCTATTTTTGGCACTTTTAGCAGAAAATCATGAGAAATTCACCCAAAATGATGGTATAACTTCAATTTTATTAATTGTGACTTAACTTTTTTCAACCAAACCTACTAAAAACAATTTATTACAACTTCGGTTATTATCCAAAATCATTTTTAATGACCACAGTGCTGTAAAATAGCACTAATATAAAGCCAAGACAACATATATGGGCAGTTCCGTTAGTGACAAGTCCGGGTATTATTAGGTCCAAGATTGAAAGTTGGTTTTGTGAATGAGAGAACCAATGAAGGTTTATATCAAACTTTCTAATAATAACCTGTGCTCCTAGCCTGACAGTTGCAGCTTGTTCAGGGATGTGGAAATACCATGCCCAATTTGACCCATTTCCCTGAGGACAAGTACGACATTTCAATATACTTGCTGGGACACAAGGACTTCACATAATTTTCTTATTTCTCAAAGTAAACAGGTGTTAAAGGTACTCATTAAAAGTGCCTCACTTAGATATTTCTTATTTCTCTATGAAAACATATGGTGTGGGTACTCATTGAGGCACTTCTAATGAGTATCCCCAATATACATTTTCTTCAATAAGAAAAATATCAATCTGCGGGCATGTAAATCTTGGTTGGACAAGTAGTTTTTGACCATTTACTTATCCATGGACAAGTATTAAAATTTTTAATTCCACAACCCCGGCTTGTCTGTAGAAACAACTGATGTTGTAATAAAAACATGTACTTGTGAATAACAAAAGCTTTGGTCAAGCTGCATGGATGCACCGGATGATGAATTAACCCTTGTCCTGCTGAACCCGGATATGTCCTTTTTTGCAAACAGTGTAGATCCAGATCAGTTGGCTTCTGAAGAAGCCAACTGATCTGGATCTGCACTGCTTGCCACTGAGTATGTGAATTTATATCAACAATCTGGATCAAGTAATCTGATTGGCTAAAAATTAGATGTGGGTGTGGCAACTTAATTTATTCAGCAGGACCAGGGTTAAAAGTTAAAAATGTTACATTACATAAACATGAAACCTTCTCTCAAGAGGTGGTAGTTAATCAGAAATGATCATGGTTTCCACTGCATTTTCAAACTGGGGATAAATCTGCTCTGTTTTCTTATTTTTGTACCCCTAATGATTAGCAGCATATAGAGATTCACTTCTATTTTAAGTGTACAAGACAAATTTTGGCGATAGAACACCCTCTACAGAGGGTAAATAGCAATGTTGATTATGCAAGAACATCATATTTGATACTTTTAATACTTCAAAAAACAAAACATATGTTTTGAATTGTTAGAATTGCCTCAATGATCAAATTTTCTGTTGGCCCATCAAAATTTTTAAAAATTCTCAGAAATGAATAGGAAATGAGTCATTGGCCCATACTAATTTTGAGCCAGAAATATCCCTGCTGATTTATCCATCAAAACTAAATGTAGTGGGTACACATTACACAAATAAAAGTGCCTCAAATCAGGCACTTCTGATCAGTACTCACGGCATACATTTGTGTTGAAAACTAAAGAGAATTTGTTGGCTGAACAAAAACATCTTATCTAGAGCTATGCCCAGTTGTGTGTCTGTGCAACACGAAAACATGCCTATATAATTTTGACCCCCTTGAACCCCACTTTTATATAGTAAAACTGGGGTTGACGGGGGTATACATTATTTTTCTTATTTCTGCTCAAAAACATAGATTGTGGGTACTCGTTAGAACCACCTCATTGTGGTGGTTCTATCAAGTACCCACAATCTATGTTTGGTGCAGAAATATGAAAAATGTCTGAATTTTTTATCTGAAAAATTTCATTTTTTGGTGGTGAAATTTTCAATATATTTGAATAGGCATGTTTTCATAATGGTGTCTGGACTCTGATATGCATGAAACACTTACTGTGGTAATAAATTTGTTCCCCGCTGACTCAAGAGTATTTGGCTGGTAATCCCATCCCTGAAAGAAAAGATATTATTGCCATTGTTAGACATAATCTATAAATCAACAAAATCCCTTATCATCAATGCAAACATATTATAACCTAAGTCTTGTCATGCTGAATAAAATGAGATGCTATGCCCACTTCTAATTTTCAGTCAATCAGAAGCCAACTGATCTGGATCTATACTGTTTGCAAAGCAGGGTATATCCAGGTGAAGGACCAGGGTTTCAGCATAAGACTGAACGTGTTAAGCATGTGCAAAAAGTGGTGGTAAATTATAAAACATGTTAATTTCAGTTACGAGACATGCTAGGTTATCATTACGGAGAAGTACCCTGACCAAGTGGGGAAGAAGCTGACCAGGATGGGGGAAGAAACTGACTAGTTTTGTTTCTTCCCACCCTCAACCACCATCCCCCCCCCACCCCCCACCACCCCCACCCCAACCAAGACTTTTTTCAGCATAAAGGAATTTAGCAAAATTATATTGTAGGACTCCTAATTTTGGCAGAAAATGGCTTTGGGACTCCTATTTTCAAAATCCTGGTGCAGACTCCAAATGTCTATTAAATATGTTGCTTTATCCTTATTTTGAATTTTTCTCAAGACAGCTGTAAGAGAAATACTTTTATGGTATTAAATGATATACTAGTAGCCCATGACTAATTGACTATCTTGCATTGTGAAAATATGGTGTGCTTCTGAAGAAATGAACAAATTGCCAAATCTGTATCATCGACTGTTTGCCTTTTTGCCGACGATTGTTTATTGTACAGGACAATAAAAAACATAGATGACCACCTAAAACTACAACAAGATCTATTATCTCTAGAAAAATGGGTCCAAAACTAAGGAATGAGATTCAATGTGAAAAAAGTGTTATCTTATGAGTATAAACAACAGATCTTCACTTTTACAACTTAGATAACCACATTTTAAAACAGGTACAACAAAATCCATATCCAGGACTTACATTGTCTGATGATTTAAAATGGGAAGCCCATATTCAGAAAATCACAAAAAGAGCTAATTCAACAATGGCCAGTGCTCCAGCTAGGTTTTGAGGGCAGAGGGGTGCTGGTTAGGGCACTTTTTGCATGGTCATACAAGAATGAGGGCACTGTGCGTTATTTGATGTGCTTAGTATCAAGACATGTTACAAAATATAATGCCATTCCACAATAATGCCTCAAACTGGAATACACATAAACTTTAAACATTGATAACTTTTTAAATTTTGATCCGATTTTCATGAAATTTTCATCAGAATGTAGGGTTTTGTGTCTGGAGTTGAAATAAGGCAGGAGGTAGCTTAAGAAGGGCTGAGGGGTGGCAGGAAAGGGCAAGAGGGGCAGCCTGCATCTCTATATAGGGCTAGCTGGAGCACTGATGGCTTTTCTTAGAAAATGTGCCCTCAGTCATGTAAGAAAACAGTATCTATCTCACTACTTTGATCTATATTAGACTACAGTGCAATTATTTGGGATCCTTATTAAGCTAAAGACATTGATAAACTCGAACGGTGAAAAGACAAGCTCTAAGATTCATAACCAGGGATTACAGATCACGTGAGGAAGGCTGTGTAACTCAAATGCTGGCAAACTTGGAGTTAACCCCACTAAAAGAAAGACGCAGCATGTCGCCTCATCTTCTTTTATAAAGTGCTTGAGGGGTTGGTACCGCCTATCCCACCTGAAGATTTCCATAAACCAAACTGCCAAAAAAAGACAGATAAGGGGTAAGAAATATAAAAAACTTTGTGTCAGAATCAATGATTGAAACACAGACCATTAATTATGATAAGTGCTTTGTAACTGACAATGCAAAAACAGCAGTTCAGAAATTCTTCTTTTTATTAGGACTGTGGATGGTGTGGCTAGGTTTACCTCTCTGGTGAGAGCTAGGGACTAACTTCCCATATCACAGGTCCTGATGAATGAATGCCATTAGATGTATCCCCAGTAAAAATTCTGATATGTGTAAAGAATAGTACAGTAGAGTGGAATCAGCTTGATTGTGATATCGTGCATAAAGAGATAATAGAGAGCTTCAAGGCTTCTCTCAATCAGTGTTACTAACATTGCTCATTCTACCTCTTTCCCAGTGTATCATACCAGGCCCTACACCGTCATGACCGTATTGTCAAACAGAAACAGAAATGCTTGTGCCCATACCTCTATGAGGGTTCAGGACAACTCGGCCCAAAGACAAGTCAGCCCAGGACAACTCGGCCCATAAAAAAGTCGTCCCAATTTCAGAAGACAACTCGGCCCAAATTGCAGAAGACCACTCGGCAAACAAGAGCTGTCGGAGGACAGCGAGCTCACCTGCTGGGTACATTTTATATTGTAACATTTTTATCATTAAGCCATATAATATAGGTCACACTGACCTAGATGTATTTGTATGTAAATCATTTTGTCACTTAGATATAATAATCCAGGTATGACAATTCTCCATGAAATAGTAATCAAAGATATAAGGCAAAATCACTGAACCATGAAATATAGGTCACAATGACCTAGATATAGTAAGTGGTCATTCATTGGGTCACATGGAAGTAATATCCCAGGTGTGACATTTATCCAACAAATAGTATTCAAGATATAAGGCAAAATCACTGAACCATGAAATATAGGTCACACCAACAGAGATATATTTTGACGTCAATAATCGGGTCACAAGGAACTAATATCCCAGGTGTGACATTTATCCAACAAATAGTATTCAAGCTATAAGGCAAAATCACTGAACCATGAAATATAGGTCACAATGACCTAGATATAGTAAGTGGTCATTCATTGGGTCACATGGAACTAATATCCCAGGTGTGACATTTATCCAACAAATAGTATTCAAGATATAAGGCAAAATCATTGAACCATGAAATATAGGTCACAATGACCTAGATATAGTAAGAGGTCATTCATTGGGTCACATGGAACTAATATCCCAGGTGTGACATTTATCCAACAAATAGTATTCAAGATATAAGGCAAAATCACTGAACCATGAAATATAGGTCACAATGACCTAGATATAGTAAGTGGTCATTCATTGGGTCACATGGAACTAATATCCCAGGTGTGACATTTATCCAACAAATAGTATTCAAGATATATAAGGCAAAATCACTGAACCATGAAATATAGGTCACAATGACCTAGATATAGTAAGTGGTCATTCATTGGGTCACATTGAAGTAATATCCCAGGTGTGACATTTAACCAACAAAAAGTATTCAAAATATAAGGCAAAATCACTGAACCATGAAATATAGGTCACAATGACCTAGATATAGTAAGTGGTCATTCATTGGGTCACATGGAAGTAATATCCCAGGTGTGACATTTATCCAACAAATAGTATTCAAGATATAAGGCAAAATCACTGGACCGTGAAATCTAGGTGACCTTGACCGTAAAATGTAGGTCACCATGACCTTCACTCTCTTACACTTAAACTGATGTCACATAGTTAGCTGATGTATAACCAGTTGTGTCTATAACCTGTAGGCATATAAGATTTTACAAATGTGTCCTAGATTTTGACCCCTAGCCCCACCCCAAGGCCCACCCTGAGGTATGAACCCAGGGGTATGTTCTTTTGGAATCTCAGAAGACTCGTCCAGGTACCCAAATTCTAAATATGAATGCTCTATGAGGAGTGAAAGTCAAGATATAAGAATTTGAAAAACTTTAACACAGTATTATAAAGGTGTCCTAGATTCTGACCCCTAGCCCCACCCAGGAGCATGAACCCAGGGGTTTATTCTCTTGGAATCTCAGAAGACCCTCCAAGGTACCTAAGTTCCAAATTTGATGCCTCTGTGAGGAGTGACTGTTGAGATATAAGCATTTGAAAAACTTAAACACAGTGTGACGGGAACGGGAACGCAAACGCAAATGCAAACGCAAACGCAAACGTGGACGACCGGGGTGACTACAATAGCTCTCCTTGTACTTCGTACAGGCGAGCTAATAAAAATCAGACCAGGCACCTCTTAATGTATTAAAATAATTGGATCTTGGCACTTTTATTGCTCTGTAACTGATGAGTTCAGATAGCGAAACAAATTTGATCACAAGCTAAGGAAGATAAATATACATATCAGAAGATGAATATCACTTTGTAATTGAATGTAGCAGATATCTTGACCTCAGAAATAATTATATAGCTCAGTACTATTGGAAAAAGCCTAGTATGTACTAATTTGTGGAACTTATTAATTCAACTAACATGTTTATTTGTTTGTGTTGAGGTTTTACGGCCCAGTCAACCCAACAGGGTCCTGTCGAGCGAGGTCAGTTTACTAACCACACGTTTACTGGGCAGGCTTGGTCCTCTAAGCGGTTAACCAGTATTGTGCACATTCTTTCGCCAACTGACAACATGAACTGCTTGCGTAAACTGAGTTTATTTATCTATTATATAGAAACTTATATGCTCATAGACTGATGGGGTATTACGTATTATGGATAACATCAACAGTATTTTTAACAATATTGGACAAAAGAGAGCTTGCTACTTCCTAGGTAGGGACAGACCCAATCAGGTAATAGCTGGCTCCTGGCATCCATATTTATGCTTTTTCTCTCTCTTCAACATAAGTCGATTCTTGGTTTGATATTTTTATTCATTTATCTTTTTTTATTTTTATTTTTTATTTATTTTTGTTTGTTTGCTTTGTCTTGTTTTGTATTGACATATATTTTGTGTCAATATTTACTCTCTGTCAAACAATTTTAATGAAATGGTAGACCCTAAACTTTAGGCTTGTTCCTATATTTTGTTTTCATCAGGAGCGAGCCTCTTGGACTGGGTTTGTACATAGTAAACTAAAATATTGCCAACCATTGCCATCCGTTTCTTTGCTTAAAGAAAAGGGCGGTTAATATATTAATATAAACTATGATGCATATATACATATGAGCAATGCAGCAGTTAAAGTAGTTTGTGGGAGATTGTATTTATAGCAGTCATTAAGAAATTTTGTTTTTGGTTGATTAATTTCACATCGTCTTTGCTTTAATATTTGTTTTGCTGTGCTACTTCTTCAAACATTATATACATCTTCTCTGCAGCCGTTACAATTTACTCATGTATTACATGTATCTATGTTGTTATGTCAGTGCGTAAGAAGGATACTATGGCCATATACACACATATTGTTATCGCCATCACATTATATGTATATATTTGTATCCCCATGGTCTTCATAGCCTTTTGGAATTTTGAATAAAACTTCTTCTTCATATAACTGCATCCTACCCATCAGTCTCAAAACAAATGAGCCACACCAGTAGCCATTTCCTTAAAAACTATTGGCTTGTATTCATACAGATCATGTTGGTAAATAAAAGAAATTATTTAAACAAAAGCTGGCAATTTGTTATTGTTCAAACTTACTAATCATTAACCCTTCTCAGTTAAAGGATGACACCTTACACTTTTGTTGCGAATTGACTCTTAGTAAATTTCAGTGCTGGTTGTTAATTAATCAATTAGCTTAACATATGATTAAATCAAACATCGAAATAGTTAAGTTTGAAGTAAATAATTAAAGGAGATTAACCGCTGATTAAAGGTGGTTAGCCGCTGATTACCATCTTTCATGAAAGTCTCTTATAATGTTTCTTTTTTTTTCACTTTTTTCATGATAGATAGATAGATAGATAGATAGATAGATAGATAGATAGATAGATAGATAGATAGATAGATAGATAGATAGATAGAATAGATAGATAGATGGGTGAGTTGGATGGATCTCACACACTTTTGTTTTCAACACTGAATAAATTTTCAGTCACTTACATTATGCTGATATAACCATCAGATGTCAATTAAGTTAGAATACGTACTTTAGCGATCTGATCTAAGATATCTGCATATACTTTTTATTCATCAGGTACAGAGCAATAAAAGTACCACCATCCAATTATTTTTAATACATTAAGAGGTGCCTGGTCTGACTTTCATGGGCCAAGGGTCTTCTAAAGTTGGGGCGATTTGGGCTGAGTTGTCTTCTGATATTGGTACGACTTTGGCCAAGTTGTCTTGGGCTGACTTTTTTATGGGCCGAGTTTTCCTGGGCCGAGTTGTCCGTAACTCCTCTATGATACCTCTAAGATGGTTGTTGGGCTAGCAAGGAGCTATTTCCTTTTTATGCCCCTCGTTGTTCTGGAATCGTTCAGTCACTTATAACGATAGGGTATGTTCTTAAAACTTGCATAGAATCCTTTTTCGTGTCCAGGTATAAAACTTAACAATTCATTGAAATATGTATTTGCCACATATTACTGGTATATAGTACTGACAGCGAGCAGAGCTGTACGGTAGAGAATATGATCAAGGAAAAGTAACATACAACGATATATACTTTCAGCAGTAATCCCTCTGACCAATTTTCTTCCGTTTTTTCTTCCTGGAAGTTGTCACCAGAAGTTGGTGGTCTTGATTATGGGTCTCACTAATAAGCATCACGAAGTGACCAAACGAGTGTCAATAAGTGTCACGAACATATTTTGCTAATTATTTTTATTATTTATTATTGATTTACATAATATTTTTATATACTGATATTCATTCCTTAATGATGCTGTGAAGGACTTTTGAAGAGTTCAGATATAGATCTGCGCTGTGCTCGCATTTAGCCTAAGCCTATTTTCATATTACATGACTTCATGTTTCCAGTGTTGATCTAATTTCGATTTGACCAGCCTGATCGATATTCTGGATTAGCAACCTTTAAATACGACATAAGGCTTTTGAACAAATTCAAAAATATTTTGTTTAATTTATTGTAACTTTACCGCTTTGTTTTCACTACGAAAAATACGGAAAAGCCTTGGGCCGTTGAGAATATGCCAAAAGGTTGCCATTTTGTTTGAATCTGTGTCAATTGAATGCTTTGAACACTTGCTTCTATCGGGAATAGAATAGAATAGAATAGAATTTATTGAATTGCACAGTTATACCCAGCAAGTGGGTTAAAGGCAAATGACATGCAATATACACAATTACATTGAATATAAATACATGAACATTAACATTCTCACACTTTCACCCATCCACATACACACATTATTGCATTGTAAATGATGATGAAAGTTGAGTTCATAAGTGGTTTGGAGATTCAAGACTCATGATAGAAAAACAAATTCATTTTGTATTTTATTATATGGAAATCAATGAAATATAGAAGATTATCAATGACATATAACGCATATGTTACATATATCGGGATGTCTGAACGGTTCCGGGGCGTTTAGGCCTTGGGTCGTTTCGGCCAATTTGTGGGGTGGGAGGGGGGGGGGGGGGGGGGGAGCGGAAGGTCGTATTGGCCTCGGTTCGTGGGTGGTTTCGGCTATGGATCGTTTCGGCCCTGAGACGTAGGTAGGGTATCATGGGCTTATAAGATGGACAGAAGTACAGTCGGACGGATGGTGCCAGGATAGATAGATAGACAGACAGACAGACAGACAGACAGACAGACAGACAGACAGACAGACAGACAGACAGATAGATAGATAGATAGATAGATAGATAGATAGATAGGTAGGTAGGTAGGTAGGTAGGTAGGTAGGTAGGTAGGTAGGTAGGTAGGTAGGTAGGTAGGTAGGTAGGTAGGTAGGTAGGTAGGTAGGTAGGTAGGTAGGTAGGTAGAGGTTGTCTTTCATCCTTGATTTAACTGATTAATGAAAAGCGGCAATCATTATTGATGTATATGTTTACATTCAAAAGGCTTTTGAAATAAGAAATGTAGCAATACATGATTTCTCATACACTGTTGTGGAGTTATGAGAAATATTTTTATGCTATCTTCTGAAATATAAAATTTATTTTCATATTAACAAATGTCGACTTGTACTTGCTGAATGTTTCTCGTGAAAGATCAACCAGAATTATGTAATTTACTACTTAAATTGGTATGACCCCAAAAAATTTGGCAGGGGTGTGGCTAAGACTAGAAATTAAATACTACGAGGGTGAGTCAATAAGTAACCAGCCTATCCCATTTCCGATGGACCGAGACGGTCACGATTTTCATGCTTTGTTTCAGTATATGTTTTATACATGGGTACAAAATTGCACACGTATCGAGTCATTCTTTAATAAGATATTGAATGTCAAACATGGCTAGTGATGCAAAGGCATGCTCTTCATCTAAAGGTGAGTACCGTGCTGTAATTCGGTACTTGTATTTAAAAGGTAAAACAAGCAAGGAAATACACGGCTAGTTAGCCGACGTTTATGGGTCTTCTGCACCATCTTATGCTCAGGTTAAATTCTGGGTAGGGGAATTCAAACGCGGTAGAACGTCTTTAGAAGATGAAGCCATATCTGGACGCCCACTGGATGCCACCGACGAAGAAATGTGTAAGAAAGTTCGGGATCTGGTATACTCTGATAGGCGAATTCAGGTGGAAGAAATAGCGCAGGCATTAGGCATTTCACATGGTAGCGTTTCAACAATCTTACATGATCGTTTAGGTATGCGCAAGCAACAGCCCGTTGGATCCCCAAATCCCTTAGCGATGAGCAAATGGCAACCAGAGCATCAGTATGCAGCGCCTTGTTGAAGCGTTTTAGGTCAAAAGATGATTTTCTTTTGCGTCTGGTGACTGTAGATGAGACTTGGGTTCATTATTATGAGCCAGAGAATAAAGCTCTGAGTCGTCAGTGGGTAGGGCCTGGGTCTCCGAGGCCAAAGAAGTTCAAGACGCAACCATCTGCTGTTAAGGTGATGGCCACAGTATTTTGGGGCGCAAAAGGCGTTATTATGTTGGACTGTTTACCCAAGAGAAGTACAATAACTGGAGTGTACTATGCAAACTTGTTAGACCAGCTGAGAACCGCCATCCGTGAAAAACGCCGAGGTAAACTCTCTAAAGGTGTTTTGCTGCAACAAGACAACGCGAGAGTCCACACTTGCAAAGTTGCCATGGATGCTATAGAGCGAAACGGGTATGAATTAATACCACATCCTGCCTATTCGTCTGACCTAGCTCCCAGCGACTTCTTCCAATTCACAAACTTGAAAAAGGATATCCGTGGACTTCATTTCCGGTCTGATGAAGAAGTCATGACGGCAGTTGAGGAGTGGGTCAGTGGAAAGGACCCTGACTTTTTCAGTTCTGGGCTGATGGCACTTGAACACCATTGGTCTAAGTGCATCACACTAGAGGGCAATTACATCGAAAAAGAAGAGGTGGATCTCAACCGGAAATAAGTAAGGCTGGTTACTTATTGACTCAACCTCGTATTATATGTATTTTAAATACTTTCACTTTCTCTAGCATTCATTTCAGATATATCCAGTAGAATCCGCATGAATACATATGATATATCTAGTACAATCCGCATTATATGATACCTGTACTCATGTTGCTATATTATTATTAGCTTTATTATTTTTACACGATGAGCTTGTATATGCTTAAGTGTTGAATTAATTTCTGTTCTGTTCTGTTTATTTTGATACTTGGTAATCGATTTATCAAGTACTCTCTTGCACAGAGATTTGCTAACTCAATTTTTTCGTAGACAAAAAAGGTAAGAGAAAAGTCCAGGGAGTGCCGCTCTGTTTTATCTTCCACCATTTCATTGATAATTGCTCACCCCGCAGCCATTTATAATCAAAGGAGTCCCCTTCAGCAGAACAGCCTATCAGAGCACCTGTAACAACCAAACCACTTAGCTACTATGTGATACAAACACAAATCATCTGCTATCAGTTTATTTGTTACGTAGAGCAACAGATCAGGTAGGTATTTGGTGATAATTTCGGGATAATTTTCGTAAGTTCTCTATAAAATAGATGTTGTAGGTATTCATTAGAAACGAGGCAATTCTAATGAATGGCGAAATAGATAGTCTTAAGGCGAAATAGATAGAATTATCCCTAAATCACAAAATAATAATAATAATGAATGGGGTGAAAATTCAGCGCGTAATTGAAACGGAGTGGAAATTGTAGGCGCTGCTAGTTGAGCGTAATTATCAAGGTGAGAAAACTCGGGCCTGTAGTTAGTCTTTCATCTTTAGTGATAAGCCAGGTAGTAATCACTTAAAGACACATATTCCATTGCGTAACATCCTAATGACCCCATGAGTGAAATATACAGATAACAGATCATACATCTGTGAAGACCTATGACCTCAAACAGGTAGGGGCCACATATGGGGAAATCAGTTTTTAGCAGACGATAAATGGCTTGAAGTATAAAAAAAGTTTTTATTCATTTATCCATTTAGAACTATTTTGATAAAGTATAGAATTTGAAGATTAAATATTTATAACGTAATTTATTCAAAATCACTTAGATAGTTTTTTTTTTTTAATTTATCTATTTATTCTTTTTTTTTTAATTTATCTGCTTATTTATTTATTTATTTTTAATCAGAAATTAAACATTTAATCCATTATAACATACAATCCATCATAACTATGCAAGAACTTTAAGGAATAAACTTGCTTTCACTATCCAGTGAAATTTAAATTATTCAAAACCATTTTAAAATATAAAATTTCATTTAAAAAGTGATGAAATGTATTAGGTATCTGAGATGTACATATTATTTTGTTCTTAATTTAAAATTTGTGATAATAGATTGGGTAAATAAAACAACGTCTGGCATTTCTTTGTTGCTCAATCATTAATGAAGAACATAGACTTAGAAAACAAAACATTTAAGCACAAAATGTTTTGTTTTATGACAACTCTGATAACAATTTCGATTTTTTGAAGTGTTCATCTTTTACCTAATACATAACTCTAAAAGTAAATAAAGAAACAGATAAAAAAATACTATTATTATTATTTTTTATTTATTTATTTATTTATTTATTTATTTATTTATTTATTTATTTATTTTTTTTTTTTTATTCATTTTTTTTTTTTTTTTTTTGACAACTCTGAAAATTAAGAATTCATCTGTTCACTTTATAATTCAATAAGAATACATAAAAGTAAAAAAAAAAAAAAAAAAAAAAAAAAAACAGAAAAAAAAAAAAAACAACAAACAAATGCATAATTGAATTTAGATATTTCTTATAAAACAATCAATAAAATTTATAATTAAATCAAATATTCATATAGTTTAGCTAAAACAATGAACACTTTATCAGATTACATTCATTTCCCCCTTTCTGACCCCACCTAAACAGACTTCAGACAGTGATAATCTCCTCATAATCACTTAGATAAGACCAGCCTTTGATGTGAGCCACCACAATCAGAGCAGTATATTGTGTGCAATCATGATGGACCACCCAGCCAAGAGGCAGAGAATATGTGTCTTTAAATGAATTGTGAAAACTCGTGCGTGTAAATTAAATAGGGTTTGTTTGACGTTTGACTTTGTCGGCGAATGGTAGCCGAACAGTCCTTAAAATATACAAAAAACAGAAGGACATGACCTTAATAATGATTAGTGGGCCGTTAAACTCCAAACCAGCTACCTAAAATTACCTAAAAATTATTTTTTATCTGTAAAGCACTAGGCAAGTCTGTAACGACAACATTCTAAAATAAACTATCTGTTTTTTTTTTCTAAGAAAATCTCAGAAAGCATCCTACTAAATCTTTAGTGGGCCGTTATCGGCACTTCAGGGTAGCTGACGGACCGAGAACGGCCGCTTTATAAGAATGCTAGTTGGGATATAAGTCTTAACATTTCTTGTGAAATGAAATGTCAAGACTATTTTCTTTGAAAAAAAAAAAAATAAATAAAATAAATAAAATTTTTCGAATGTTGTCTGTCCCAAATGTTGTTGTGTACTTTAAGGGTTAAAGTGCTTATTATGTGTTATAAAGAAATTACTGTGCGGTTAAATAGTCTTTAGTGTGACAACTAATAGTATACACTATGACTCCGAGACGAACTGCTGCACAACACAAGTAAACGATGTTCGTGCAGTCTGACCAGGCCTTTTTTGTAGCCAGCATACAGAATTGATGGATACTGTTATCCAACTCCAATCAGACCCTGTTACGCATTTATTGGTGTAAAGCGCTTATAAAGCTTGACAATTTATATGAATCGTCCGCTAGACAGCCGATTCACATGAAATGTCAAGCCTTATTTTCTTTTGAAAAGTAATTTTAATGCTTAATATATAATATAGGCTATCTTAGACAAAACACTTAACAGAAAAAGGTTATACCCTTGCTTTAGTCTGGCTCCAGTCTCCAATGACCACAACCAGATAATCACGACCTATGATACCACCAGACTACATCAAATAACCAAACTATTGCTTAACCTATAAAACCTAACCTAGAGGGACTTCGAAAAAATCAGACCGAAACGACCCACCAAATTGGCCGAAACGACCCAGGGCCGAAACAAACTAGGCCGAAATAACCCAGGCCGAAACGACCCAGGGTAGAAATGACAGGGCCGAAACGACCCCGGGAACGGTTTAAACAGCAGAAAAGACCGGGGAGACTAAAAAAAGACGCTAAAAGAGACAAAAAGGCGCAACAGGCGACAGACCCATTTAATTTGACAGTCTATCAAATTTATGTTATAACATATATTTACATTTTATATTAAATTGCCGACTCATAAAATGGGTCTTTTTGCTATATAATGTATCGTCTAAAAATTCTGCTCCTTTAGAAGTCTGTCTGGTTCTTATAATTGTTTCCTTTAGATTTTTTAAGATTTAAGAAAGTTTTTTTATTATGCTTATTATTAATATGAATTTAGGCACTGCCTAGAAACGGGCATGGCAATTGCTTAATTTTCAAAGTTAGCCAAAAAGTATTATTGTTTTTGTTGATGCAAAAAAGGTAAGAGTGACAGGGTCACAATCTGTAACGATGCAGAAAAAAAAATACACTAGACTGGCTCTATTTTTTTTTATTACGATTCCCGCAGGATGTCATCTTGATCAGCTTCTAATGAGCATCTCTTCAACGTTGACCAACATTATTGAAATTGTCAAGAATAAATATTTATATTCCGACTGGTTCTATAGCGTTACGATTATCAGTAGACGCTTTGAGTTATAGTATCTGATATGCTTCTGACGAATTGAGATGAAAGCGCCAGGTGAATCATTCAAAATTAGACGTCATTTTTTTTTTTTTTTTTTTTTTTTGTTCATTTTTTGCATTATGTGCTGAAAAATGTATTGAAAATAATGTGATATATTTCTTGCAATTTAAAAGCATCTCAAAAGATTCAAGAAAAAATATCATTTTAAGAAAATACCTGTTTCTAGCCACTTTTAATTTGCGAGATAGGTAACTTTGGCACGGATCAGCTGAAAGACATGAGCCGGATACAGTGGTGAAAAAAAAAGTAAGAAAAAGTTTCATGCGTGTTAACTATAGGCGTGCAGGCCAACGTTGCCTGCTGCGGTTGATGCCGGCGAAGCCGTTTGCAACGTTGTCCATGCCCGTATTATTATCATTATTGTAATTAAAGGGGATATTGCTGTCAGAAAAAAAAAACACAAAAAACGGCATGCTATATGCATAAAAAGACGAAATAAATGCCGAGCTGAAAGAAAGATGCTAAAAAGAAGCAAAAAGACGCAAAATGACAATAAAATATAGCGAAAAGACCCATTTTATGAGTAGACACTGTTGAAAATATGTTATAACATATCATTACATCTTATATCTTTTTGTTTGTAATAAAAACAGTTATTTTAAATACATTTAAAGTTAAAGACCTACATTAGCTGAGAAAATTGATGCAAATTGTATATAAAACGATTGAAAATTAAGAAAATTATGGGTATTTGAAGATTTCAAACAAGGCTGTCATGGGCGCCGCCATTGTTGTGAGTTTGTGACGTCATTAGTTCCTAATTAAATACGCATAAACTGAATAACTCACGCATCCAAAAAACATCAAATGCTATCTTTTTGCATATGTCTTCTTTGGTATAATAGCAACTTATTTTCCCCAAAATTGCATTGTTTTCTGTCTAACAGAAAGTTTTATTAATAAGTCACTTTAGAATGTTTCAGCCACTCATTAAATATCCAAAATGGCAGCGCCCATGTTGACATTAACAAAAGCTAAAAACTCCAATAACTTCCTCATTTCTTGATGGATTTTGATAAAAACTTGCAACAAAATGTTCAGTCTGTAAATATCTTGAACATCAAACATATTTTATAGTTTGTGAGTGTTTCTCTTTAAGATCAGCATATGAATCCGCACAGTCTTAACAGTCTGATATCATGATTTAGTCTTTTTATCATACTTTAGCGTCCTTTTTGTATACTCTTGAGCGTCCTTTTGGTATATTCTTGTGTTTATTTTTTTTTATTTTTTTTTCTCTCTCATTTATTGCGTCTTTTAGCGAGTATAGCATGGGCGTTTCCTGTTAGTCAGAGCCTTTTTAAAAACGATCGTATTTATAATCAAAAGCTTTTGTAACCATTTTAAGGCTTTACATTATAAGAAACATTTCAACATGTGAAACATACTATTTTAGAAATGTTGGCGGGAGGCGCTAGCTTTTGCTATCTTCTTGAGTCTTTTCCCACCTTTTTGCTCATTTATTGCATCTTTTTGCGGGTATAGCACGTGCGTTTCCTCATAGTCAGAATTTTTTAAAGTAACGTATAAATATTAATTACCTTTTGTAACCAGTTAAACATCTTAAAGTATAAGAACCACTTCAACATGTAAAACAGACAGACTATTTTAGAAATGTTGGTGGGAGGCGCTATCCCCGGGTGCGCTAGCTGACTTATTATAATTTATTTAGAATATCAATACTTATTTTACAGGCATAAAACTTGGATATAAGATGTAATTACATGTTATAACATATTCTTAATATACTGTCGATTGACAAATTAGGTCTTTTTGCTATATTTTATCGTCTTTTTGCGCATTTTTGCGTCTTTCCGGTCCTTTCAGCCATACACCGCCCCCTTCCCCCCGCAAGAAAAAAAGAAAAAGATCCGCGGTATATTAGCCATACCCCACCTTGCTTTATTTTGACAAAAATGTGGTTTTAATTTATTTTTCCTGTATAATGATTGTATTAATTTCCAACAGTAGCTCCGTTTTTACTTTAATGACACTGAACTGATGCACAACAGAAATAGAGCTGTTAAAACTAAATAAAACAGATTTTATCAGTTCAACAGACGGTTTTAAACCCGATTCTTATAATACCCCCCAAAATACCAAGAATTCGATAGACCCAAAAAATAGTTTCGAAAGTGACCCCCTCCCCCTCCCTCTAAAAAAAAAAAAAAAAAAAAAACTGCAAATGGCCACTTCCCTCACCCCCCCACCCACGCTCCCCCCCCCCCCCCCCCCCGCCCCCCACACCCCGCAAAAAAAAAGGAAAAAAGTAAAATTCTAAATTCTAAACCCCAAAAATAATCCTAGCATATATAGTAGGCAATATTCAGAGTACCCCCCCCCCCACCCCACACACACACACCCCTGGGACCCGGAGACGCTGGGTCCGGTACTGTATCCGGAGACACTTCCTTACCCTTACCCTTACTGGCGTTTAACCTGGCTGGGTATGCGCAGGTTCCTGGATCCCAACATGGAGATAAAATTGGAAGGTTATTTTATTGGGAATTGATTTCCTGGCGAATGGTGTAGACCCCGATTATTCGCGGCATATTGCGGCGTCTTGTATGGGTAAACATTATTAGCTCCGTCTCAACATGGAGATATATTTGGATAGTTGTTTTCGAAAGGTTTCGGTTCCTCGCGGATGGTGTAGACCCCGATTAGGCGCAACAAATTGCGGCGTCTGATCTGGGTGGACATTATTTGCTGCCTCTCATTATAGATATACATTTAAATGGTATTTTGCTGGTTTATTTTTTTGTTTATTTTTGTCTCCTAGCGGTTGGTGTAGGTCCGGACTAGGCGCGGCGAGTTGCAGCGTCTGGCCTGGGTATGCACTTCTTGCTGGATCCAAACATGGAGATAAATTTGAATGGTTATTTCATTGAAAATTTCTGGTCCTTTGGCGGATGGTGTAGACCCCGATAGGGCGCGGCATATTGCGGCGTCTGATCCGGGTAGACACTCTTCGCTGCACATTGAGATAAAAGTGGATAACCGTTTTGCTGAGAAGTTTCGGTTTCTCGTGGATGGTGTAGATCCCGATTAGGCGCAGCAAATTGCGGCGTCTGGTCTGGGTAGACATTGTTCGCTGCCTCTCAGTATAGAGATAAAGTAAAATGGTATTTTGCTGATTTGTTTGTTTCCTAGCGGTTGGTGTAGGTCCGGACATGGCGCAGCAGGTTGCGGCGATGGTCTGGGTATGCATTTTTTGCTGGGTACCAACATGGAGATGAATTTGAATGATTATTTCGTTGAAAATGTTTGGTACTTTGGCGGATGGTGTAGGCCCCGATAGGCGCAGCAAGTTGCGGCGTCTGATCCGGGTAGACACTATTCGCTGCACATTGAGATAAAAATGGATAGCTGTTCTGCTGAGAATTGTTGGCTTTTTGCGAGGGGTGTAGACCTTGATTTGGCGCAGCGGGTTGAGGCGTCTGATCTGGGTGGGCATTGTTCGCTGTATCCCAGCATGAAGATAAAATTGGATGGTCATTTTGCAGAGAATTGTTGGTTTCCCGCGGATGGTGTGTGCCCTGATTGGACGCGGCAGGTTGCGGCGTTTGACCTGGGTATGCACTGGTTGGTGTGTCCTTGCGTGGAGATAGATGTACATAGTTATTTTGATAAGCATTGTTGATTTCGTCGCGATGGGGTAGGCCCTGACTAGGCACAGCGGGTTTCTGTGTCTGGCCGGGGTGGGCACTTTCTGCGGCGTCTCCTTATTGTGTATAGCAGATTCTATAGTATGTTGTGCTGATAAAATCGCAAGTAGGTGCACAAGGGAGGTAAATATTTTAGCCTTACGCGCATGAAAACTTAAAAACTGGTCTAAGAGAAGCAACTCTCACAGTACTCAGGTACCGCGGCGTATGATATTTGTTTGCGGAGGGGTTAGGGCTGGGCGACTCATGTGGATCGTCTGGCTAGTAGGCGATTCACATGAGGCGCTGAGCCTTGTCTCTGATGAAAAACAAGGGGGATGATATTTGTTAAGTTTGTTTACTTGTAGTTTTGCATTGCGGTTTTAAGGCTGAAAAGTTGCTTCGATTGTACCAATCTTTTGCGTTTACCCTAGTTCTTTCTTTCCATTTCTTACTCCCTATTTCTCATCAGTTTTGCCGGCAGTTTAATTAACTGATGATGTTACTGACTTTGACCTATACATGTTTAAACTGGTTCAAATATAATTTCTTGATTGTCAGGATTTCTTATTTCCAAGGATTTCTGTATGCTGTGTGTGTGTGTTTGTCTCAGTACAAAACATATTCATCAAACTATGTTTGTACAATTTTCGACATGCTGTTTTTGTATAGTCTCTATTTTTGCATATTTCTGCTTCTTTCTGTCTTTATTTTTTCCTACTAATAAAGTGAGTTTAGGTGCCACCAAATGTCCGGCTCTTCACTATGAGATAAATGCGCAGCTGGCCCGTATTTGTGGTTGCAATATCTGCATCCTAACAGGTGATGGGTGTTGACCTGGAAACATACAGGTCAGCTGTCGGCATGTTTAATAATAAAATACAGGCAACGTTCCTTAAGTACATTATATATGAAATGCCATTATATTTACATCTTTTATTCTATTTTATAGGACTTTTTAGATTGATTCACTCTGTAGCTGATACCGTAGTCACATTTGCCTTGTCCAGCATTCTAAATCTGCACTTTTCGTTAGTTGTACTATTAATTACTCTCATGTCTGGTGATATTTCAGAAAACCCAGGACCCTCATCACATAGTAGTACAAATAATATAAGTTTGTCAATTATGCATTTAAATATTCGTAGTATACGTAAAAAAATGAATTTATTGAGGAAACATTAAGTGATTTCAATATACTCTGTTTTACTGAAACGCATCTGGATAACAATGTACCTAATGAAGATCTGTTTATAGAAGGATTTCAAAATGTACCATTTAGAAAAGACGTATCGCCCCATTCGTCTGGATTACTTACTTACATTGGAGCAGGTCTAACAGCAATTCAAAGGTTCGACTTGGAAGCAAATTTAGATGAATCTCTCTGGATAGAAATAAAACAGAAGGGCGACTCTATTTTACTTTGTAACATATATAGACCACCAGGCACTCCTGTTTCCTTTTGGCATCGTCTGAATGTATCAATTGAGAAAGCTCTTGATGCCTCTAAACGTATAATTATTGTCGGAGATTTAAATGAAGATCAACTGAATGTTCAGAATTATTATGTTAAAGATATATTAACTATTAATAACCTTGTTAATACTATTGAGGTACCAACTAGGGTTACAACGACATCAGCTACTCTCCTCGATCTGATAATAGTCCCAGATTCCGAAAAAATACTTGACTCGGGTGTTATCGAAATTAACCCCGCAGTTAGTGACCACTCTGCAACATACATTCTAGTAGATTTTAGCTATAAACACGAACAATCTTTTAATCGGAAAGTATTTATTTATAAACATGGGGACTATGACCGTTTAAATTATTTAATTTCCAACACTGACTGGAATTTTATTAACGAAGGAAATGTAGATTTAGCCTGCGAGCAGTTCACATCAAAATTTATGGAGTTAATCCATGAATGTGTTCCGAATAAAGTTGTGCTTATCCGCCCAAATGATAAACCTTGGTATGATTCTACCATACGTTCATATACAAGAAGACGCGACCGATTAAAACGGAAAGCAGTTAAAACAACCCGAACAGAAGATTGGCGCAAGTATAAAAACATGCGTAATAAAGTTAACAATTTGAAAAAGTACGCAAAAGAAAGATTTTTTAATAATATTGAAAACACTCTTATTGAAACTTCTGATCTCAATCCAAAAGCTTATTGACAACTTTTAAGACATTTTATTAAAACTAATAAGAATTCAGAAGTTATACCCCCATTAAAGTCTATCAAAGAAAATGGTGAAGTAACGCTCGCTTTTTCCGACGTTGAAAAAGCTAACTTACTCAACGACTATTTTGCATCCATTTCCACGCTGAATGAAGTGAACGCTACTTTGCCTACTTTTAGTCTAAAAACACAGAATAGTTTAAATAATATACAAATACAGGAATCAGAAATCATAGATGTTATAAAAACGTTAATTACAAATAAAGCCTGTGGAGAAGATCAAATCTCCCACTTTATATTAAAGAAAACAAGTTATACCGTAGCAATACCATTAAAAATGTTATTCAATAGGTCTTTAAGCGAATGTCATTTCCCCTCACAATGGAAATCGGGTATGGTAATGCCCCTCCTTAAGAAATCTCCTTCCGAGTCACCTTCCAACTATAGGCCTATTTCATTACTTAGCTGTGTTGGAAAGTTGCAAGAACGTATCATATTTAAGCATATTTTTAATTTCTTTTTAACTAATAACCTTATACACAGACACCAGTCAGGCTTTTTGCCTGGTCATTCTACAGTTTATCAACTTATCGATCTGTATAATCAAATTGTCCAGAGCATTGATGCGAAACAGTATACCTGTATGGTCTTTTGTGACGTTTCAAAAGCATTTGATCGTGTTTGGCATAAGGGCCTATTATTTAAATTACAGCAGAATGGAATAACTGGAAAATTATTGAATTGGATATCAAGTTATTTATCAGAAAGAAAGCAAAGGGTTTTCGTTGGCTCATCAATGTCGTCCCCGAGGGTTATAAAAGCCGGAGTACCCCAGGGAACCGTTCTTGGCCCCCTATTTTTCTTAGTTTATATTAATGATATAGTTGAAAATTTATTGAGTATTGTACGACTGTTTGCTGACGATACGTCGTTAGCTTGTTCCTCTGCAAGCATACGTGATATAGAGGGCATTTTAAATCATGACTTGCTTGTATTGTCCACTTGGAGGAAGCAATGGTTGGTTGATTTTAATCCCAGTAAAACAGAAGCGATTATATTTTCTTGTAATGACGCATATTATTTTCCGAATCTTATATTCGAAGACGTTTTGGTTAATTTTGTTGAAAGTCATAAGCATCTAGGGCTTACTCTTTCTAGTAACGCCAAGTGGCATGCGCATATAGAAAACATTATTACATCTGTATCAAAATTATTAGGAATTATGAGAGCCGTTAAATACAAATTGAGTAGGAAAGCTTTAAATAATATCTATATTTCTTACATTCGACCTATCCTGGAGTATGCAGCTGTGGTTTGGGACGGCTGTACAGCATATGAAAAAACTCGACTTGAGCGAATACAGTATGAAGCAGCCAGAATTGTTACAGGACTAACGAGATCTGTTTCTATCGATAAACTCATAAAAGAAATAGGATGGTTGTCATTATCAGATAGGCGTTTGTTTCAAAAGGCTGTGCTTATGTATAAAATCATAAATGGCCTGGCGCCAGAATACATTTCTAATATCATGCCGCCGTTTGTGTCAGAGAGAACAGAATATAGTCTGAGAAATGCAGCCGACATTTCTGTCTTAAGTAGAAGAACAGAAATCTATTCTAGATCATTTTTTCCCTCTTCCGTTGACTACTGGAATAAGTTACCTTTGTCAGTAAGAAGCGCCGACTCTCTCAGTGCTTTTAAACAATTACTTAAGAGATCTATTTTTAGGAGTCCTGAAATCCCAAATTATTTTGTTTCAGGCCAACGCATAAGTTCTGTCTATCATTGTAGAATAAGAAATAATTGTAGCAATCTAAATGACGACTTATTCAATAATCATCTTAAACCAACAGCTGCATGTGACTGTGGTTTTGAGAGTGAGAATGCTGAACACTACTTTTTCTTCTGCAATAGATTCATCCAGCAACGGACTAGTCTATTCCAGGCCATCCGTAAATTTCAGCCTGTCGGTATACGTCTTCTCCTATACGGTTCTCCTGATCTCTCTGATGACGACAACGTTGAACTTTTTTCTTACGTCCAACATTTTATAAAAGAAACAAATCGATTTTGAAACGGAAAACCAAATTTAAATACTGTAAACATGTAAGTAGCCTGTTATATCTATTAAAGTTTTATCGAAGCTTGGTTTGGTGACCCCCGCTCACTACTCATCCTTCTTAGTTTCATTTTTATCCTGAAACTAGATTCCTATAGAACTAATTTCTTATCATTGTACACCGTTCTTCTTTTCTTTTCTCTAGTTATTTTCTTCTTTCTATAGCTCTACTTGCGACCGCTCAATGTTTTGTTGATTATAAATTAATTTTGTATGCATGTAAACACGCGAACTCGGACTCTCCAGACGCTGTATATTGTTTGATCTTATATAATTTTATCTTCTTTCTTCTTTCTGTACTAGCATCTGGACAATCGGAATTCTAGTGTCTACATAATAAGAGTTACTAAATGCCATAAACTTTGTATGTTATATTTTGTTTTGGGGAGGACCTTTTCTAATGTTGTGAGAACTTGTGGTCCAACCCACTTGCTATATGATTATTTGGCAATAAAATATGATTAAACTAAAAACTTACCCTTACCATTAATGTTTACGGGCGCTCGTAGATTATTCTGCGTTACCGTAAAATCTAAGAGATTTTCTTTTTTTTTTTTTTTTTTTTTTACAATGCAACCGATTCAACTTATTCAACTCCGCTACATTTCGTGCCATTGCGACACTGGAGGATGGTTGAAGCTGGGAAACAAGGGGAAAAATGTTTGCAATCGTTTGGATGATCGGATTAAATCGTAATTGGACTGCTTCGGCGATAATCGGCATTTGCAACTTAAACTGCATGTATGTCCAAAATTTTGCCATTTAACATCTTTTCGAAAGAGGTCAGCGTGTTATCAAATGATTCGATTAACAGATGTATAAAATAACATTTTGTTACCATAAGTTGAATTGCATGTCATTTCCTCTGACATTTTTAAACAGTAGATTCATAGCAGTGACAGCAGTCATGGGTCTCCTTAGGCCAGACTGTGTGTGTGTGATTTGGTTCAGAGGAGATGGCGCCTTTATTGGGGACCTCCTTTAATGGACACTCCCTGAAATCTGGACCTTTATAAGTGAAAAATACACTATCATGGACAAGGAGCCCTCCTCAAAATCGCGTTCAGTCTTTGGGATAAAAAAAATGTGTGGATGAATTCGTACCTCAATTAAGTCTTTCAAAGGTCCGTCATACCATACCATAAATGCCAGCGTGTTGTTTTTAACTTCTCACTCTCAGCTTGTTTCTGACTTAACATTATAACCCTGTCATCTTTTATTCTATCTATCTTCCAATAATGCTTAACCCATTTCTGGGACTTCTAGCATGTGGCATAGCATGTTATTTTACCTTCACTAACATTTTATGGGAACTTTTTAGTTTTATAATGCTTCTTCAAGATTACATTGCACTGATACGCATTTGTACCTAATCCCTGTGAGGGGGTAATGCAGTATACATACATACATACATACATACATACATACATACATACATACATACATACATACATGCATGCATGCATGCATACATATACATACATACATACATACATACATACATACATACATACATACATGCAACATGTCATTATTCAAAAGAGCTGTCATTGCTTGCAAGTAAGCAACTGAACCAGCCGGATGGCATTCCAACCAATCACCACACTCCTCCCTTTGCAACCTTTGAAAGCCTGGCATCAATGGGTCTATCATCCATTGGAGTATAGCCTGTTCCATCCTTGTGTAATGGCATCAACTGAATATATCAGTTTCTACCTCACCCTGTACACACATGATCACATCACAAATATCTAGTAATTTTAAGGAGAAAAAGTGTGCCCAATATAGGACTTGATCCCCTGCTTCTGTAGACTGATGAAGATTTTCTTATTTCTCTATGAAAATGTATGTTGTGAGTACTTACTAGAAGCATGTAGTGAGTACCCATAACATATGTTTTTGTGAAGAAATAAGGTAACTGATTTTCTGGATATTCCTCTTATCTGGAATAATGTTCAGACAACATACATTTTCATGGAGAAATAACTCTTTTTCATCCAGTGATTGCTTCCACCTATGAAAAAAAGACCAAACAAGGTAACCAATCCAGACCACGTGTACAGCACAGCTCCAGATAAGGCACCTTCTTCAGCTAAAAAGTATTGATATTTTTCTCATTTCACACAAGAATATATGCTATGGGTACTCATTAGAAGCATCTCAGTGATTTGCTTCTAATGAGTACACACAACATATATTTTAGTGTAGAAATAAGGAACATATTTACCTGATACTCCCTCTTATCTGGAGCTATGGTACAAACAAAGGTCCTATAGGATCTGTGGTGTCAAACATCCTGTTGTTGATGTGAGCAGCCATTTCCTAATTAGATAAGGCACCATTCATTAGCAATCCTGAGGCTAGCGAAATTATAGTAGCTCTTTTATGCCATGGTCTTACCTCAGCAGTGTCCTGGCAGTACTGTTGATATGCCAGGTTTTCGTTTTCCAGAAACAGTAAAGGCATTTTTTACTGTAAATTTGTAAATGTCCTAAAATCTTGTAAACCAAAGTTTCTGACCCAACTACATATGCAAATATGCAAGTAGTGCAGACCCAGATCAGACTGCTCCCGGGTGGGGGTGGGGTGCGGGGAGGTGGAGGGGGACGCTTGCTGGTTAGCCTGGTACGGATGTGTGAACAAAAAAAAAAAAGGATGAGAAAGGGTGGTTTTCCTTTCAAGCTGGGCAGTGCGCAGTGCTGTCATCATTTAGGGTACAAGAAAAATGGTATTTTAGTGGGAAAAGGGTATGGTTCCACGAGTCTGCTAAAAACACTGTGATTAGGGGATAAAATAAAATCTGGTTCCCAAATACACTGAGGAACATTTACCTGAAACAACCTCCGTAAGTAGTTTTGCCTTTCTCCCAGCATTTCTAAATTTAGATACACCTTTGATGCCTATTAATGAGTAGAAGCTTGTGAATATCTTCTCTAAACTCTATAGGAAAGGGGTACTTTTTCTTATTATTACAGTGAAAAGGGTTACTTTTTTTAGAGAACATAGTGAAAAGGGTAGCAATTCTTAATATTTCAAACACACTGTTTAGGGTATGTTTTGCAATGCTTTGTTCAAGCAACGGTACCAAGCTGACCAGCAAGCTACCCCACTAGGACTGCTCCTGAAGCCAGATCAGATGACTCCTGAAGGAGCAGTCTGATCAGACTCTACATTGTTTACCATTCCACTATTTTAAGAAACAACAGCATAAAAAGCAAAATTTAGACCAATAAAGTATGGAATAAAGTGTTTGAAACTTAAGGACAGTTACCGTAATTAATTGAAATATTTTGTTTGCATACTCATGTACATTTGTGCAATCTGATTAGGGTCTACACTGATCTGTAACATATTGTTAGAGTATAGAGTTTAAAGATGTAGATGCAAACAGACTAGACCCTATTCTGGCTGCATGGATGTGCTGGCTGATATGAGCTGACACTGGTCACATGTCGTATGGTTGATTTCTGTTGGGAGGGGCTCAGTTGTTTTTAGGTTACCCTTTGTCCTGCTGGTCCCAGATAAGCTCTACCCATGCAAACAGTGTAGAGCCAGACCAGTTGGCTTCTTCAGAAGCCAGTTGATCTGGATCTACATTGTTTGTCATTAAGTATGTTAATCTGTATCAACAATCTGGATCAAGTACCGTATTTACCCTAAGTATTCGGACACCTCAACTCCTTACCATATATGTTCTAACATTTGAACCAGTACAATTCACTACCCCATGTTGTGTCTAAAAATTGCTGGATGAGTGGCAAACAGTATAGACCCAGATGAGACGCCGCATTCTGCGGCCTCTCATCTGGGTCTAAACTGTTTGCTCAGGCCTGTCTGTCCGAATACATATGGTAAATACGGTAGTCTGAATATCTGAAAATAGAAGTATGCTTGGCATCTTAATTTATTCAGCATGGCAAGGGTAAAAAAGGTCTCTGTTCTTGGACTGTGCTCTTACCGTACCCTGTGTTATTATTCAGGATGAGTGCTGTACGTCCAGGACTGGTGATGCGTGCTGTGAGGGTAGCACAATTTGGTGGCCCAGAGGTCTTGAAAGTTGAAAATAATGTCCCTGTTCCACAACCAGCTGAAGGCCAGGTAAGTATTTGTAAGAGTAAGTTCAGTAACACAATTTGGGCCATGCCATGCAAAAACATATCTTTGGGCATATGCCAACAGCGAAGGCCCAGATCAGCCTGCACTTCCATGCAGTCTGATCAGGGCAGGGGTTTCACTAACTTTTTTGGGTGCCAGGAGTCCAGGCAAAATAGGCGGGGTAGTTTCTATGTTTTCTGTATTGACTCCATTCAAAGAAATCGAAAGTAGCCAGGGGATAATGCCTAAGTAGGAAAAGAAAATCTCCGGCCACGGTTCCTTAATGAAACCCCTGTCAGGGTCTTCACTGTCTGCTGCCAGAATCATTGGCTGCTATAGATAGACTGTATCAATGGAGAGCAAAGGCCCAGATGAGACCTGGTGCATGTGCAGGTCCAAGGATTTTTTTGCTTGATAGTGCAGGTGTGTTGACACTTGATAATAATATTCCACTTTCACAACTGACTGAAGGACAGGTATTTATGTGTAGGAGTATCACAGTTCAGATGCCCAGAGGTCTTAACCCTTGTCCTGCTGAACCCAGATATGCTTCTTTACAAACAGTGTAGATCCATATCAGTTGGCTTCTGAAGGCTTTGGTCAGGGTCTACATTGTTTGCCACTCATGCAGCTACTTTTAGACACATCAACATGTAGTAATATGGATTTGTTTACCTTTTATTAAAAGTATGATAAGGAATGGTAGTCAGTACTTTGAATATATAGGGCACTATATATTGGTGGCCTAGAGGTCTTGAAAGAGGAAATTGATAATTCTCATTCTATAATCACAAACCAGATGAAAGACATTTTCTTTTTGTATTGTATACATGCAGGCATGTTATTTCACATGTGTATGCCCTTGCTTGTGTGCATGCATGTTACTGTACATAGCTCCAGATAAGGCGCTTATTTCTTCCAAAATCCAATGATATTTTCCTATTTCTCTACAGAAACATATGTTATTGTACTCATTAGAAGTGCCTCACTGAGGCAGTTCTAATGAGTACCTACAACATATATTTTCATGGAAAAATAAGAAAAATATTATGTGGAAACCCCCTTATCTGGAGCTATCATATATATGCTTATTTTTCTACAAATATTTACATAGCTTGAGATAAGGTCTATTTTCAGCCAAAACTATTGAGCATTTCCTTCATAAATATATGTATTGTGGTACTCATTAGAAGTGCTTCTCCTTGGCATTTCTTATGAGTACCCACAACATAAGTGTTACACTGAACATATTGGCTTTAGTGCAAATGGTGACAAAATTAATTTCTGAATCATAGCTCTAGACAGAAGGATATCAGATAAGATAGTTTTTCTTGTTTCTCTACTTATAAATGTTTTGCTTTTTTTCTCCACTAAAACATATGTTGCAGATATTCATACTCACCAGAAGTGCCTCTATGAGGCACTTCTGGTGAGTATAAATACCCACAACATATGTTTAATGGAGTGGGGAAAAATAAAAAAAAAATATCAGCACCTTTGTTTGAAAAAAGGGTCTTATCAAGGATACCTTCCCTCATGCTACACCTC
Organism: Anodontia alba; assembly: GCA_964016985.1. Taxonomy (NCBI): domain Eukaryota; kingdom Metazoa; phylum Mollusca; class Bivalvia; order Lucinida; family Lucinidae; genus Anodontia; species Anodontia alba. Next base: position 7,699,258 of record OZ024821.1, read on the forward strand.
GTTATTTTCAGGTTCTGGTTGAAGTAAAAGCCACTGGCATTAATCCAGTAGATACATATATCCGCGCTGGTACCTATGCTCTTAAGCCACAGTTGCCATACATTCCTGGATCTGACATGGCAGGCACAGTCAAAGCTGTTGGACCTGCTGTCACTAGATTTAAGGTTAGTGAGAACCAAATACTGAAGGCAGTCAGCGACTAGTTACCGTATGTCACAGATGAAAATAACTTTCAAGAGGGATAACCAGAATATTTTTTTTTCATTTTGTTGTTGAAAACAGCTGTTGGAATACTCATTAGTCTCCTTGCCAATTTAACTCTAACAAGTAACCACAAGTATTGTTTCATGCAGAAATAAGAAAAAATATTGATGTTTTATTGTAAAAAAATACAACAACATCATGTTAACCCTTGTCATGCTGAATAAATTAAAATACCACGCCTGCTTCTAATTTCCAGCCAGTCAGATTACTTGATCCATGTTTTTGATAGAAATTCACATATTTAATGACAAACAGTGCAGATCCAGAACAGTTGGCTTCTTCAGAAGCCAACTGATCTGGATCTACACTGTTTGCTAAGGTATGTCGTGTTCAGCAAGAGAAGGGTTAAGACATGTATGTGAAATGTATACTTCCAAGCTCTAGATAAGTCTTTTTTCAACCATAATATATTGACACTTCTTATTTCTCCACAAAATACATCTTGTGGATGCTTAATACAAGTTCTTCTCATACCTCTAGATAAGAGTGGGTATCAGGGCAATATTTTTCTTATTTCTCCACAATCACATATGTTATGGTACTCATTAGAAGCACCTCGCTGAGGTGCTTCTACTCATTAGAAGCACCTCGCTGAGGTGCTTCTAATGAGTACCCACAACATATGTTTTCATTGAGAAATAAGAAAAATATCAATACTTTGGATCGAAAAAAGCATCTTATCCAGAGCTATGGTTTCTATCATATCTAGAGCCATGCAAGCCATGCCATGACATTTCCATTATATATACATGTACTTGAATGTCAAACCTTTTAGGGCATCACTGATAACGTATGCTGAAAAAAAGCCCTTTCCACATGACATTTTTTACCTGGTACTCCTTTCCATTTTTTGTGGAACACAGGGCCCTAGATGAAAGAGGTATTTATATTCATTTATATTATTAACACACATTTTTTAAGAATTGCCTCTCTGAGGTTTTTATTATGAGTATTACAGGCAGTGGCTAGTTTAGCTAGCTCAACAATAGTCCACTATTCTCCACTTACCTTTGGCAGTGATTACCTTTGAACTTAGTTCAATTTTCACTAAGTTTTCGACCGAGGTTAGTAGGAGATCCAGTGGACATAATAACATGATGTTCCTGCTCACACATAAATCAATTCTACTTCCACAGTTGTGTCACTAAGCACAGTAACAGTTTGAGCAATACTGGCTTGCCATATTTTCTTGTAAAACATATTATATTCAATCTAATTGCTGCTCTGTGCACTTAGGTTTTCAAAATTATTCCAAAGACTTTGTAATAAAATATTAACTTAATAAGGGCACACTTTAAAGAAAGATTAGCAGAAGACTCCATGAGGGCTATATTTAATGATGCTTATGAGATTTGATTTTCTGCTTTTCTTGATAAAAGCTTATGTTGCTGGTACTCATTTGAATTGCCTGACTTATTGAGGCTATTTTAATGAGTATCTTTAACATATTTGTTAATAAAGAAGTAGATAAAAATACACAGACTGTAATCTGAAGACTAAGAAATTGCTTGACTGTGCACTTACAAGGATGTACGTGGTACTTATGTTGAATACAGTTTAAAGTTAGAATCTTCTGCTTATAATTTAAAAACAGCAGATAATCTAATGTGTGGGTTTTCAAATACCATATTTACCCTTAGTATTGGGACACCTTATCTCCTTACCATACTTGCTCTAAAATTTGAAAAATTCTATTTTACTTATTTTACTACCTGTTGATGTGTCTAAAATAGTGCTGGGTGACTGTGAGTGGCAAACAGTGTAGATCCTGACCAGATGCTGCATTCAGCAGCATCTGATCTGGGTCCACACTGTTTGCTCAGGCCTGCCTGTCCCAATAGTTAGGGTTATTACTATATATCAGTCGAACATTTGGCTGAACATTCTGAATGTATGTGGATCTAGTTTTCTAGGTATGAAGTGAATTTATCTTTGTTTTCAAGGAAACAGGTGATGTATATTTATATATGTACATGTACATATCATCTTTATTTTATATGTTTATCATCAACTTTCTGCTTGACACTGAAATAGTTTGGTAGCATGCAACTAATTATGTTTCACAATTGCTAATCAAAAAATATTACTTTAAATTGCATAGACTGATGATATCTGGCTAAATATTTTCCTAGCTTGCAGCCATGGCAACCAGAGTCCATATGTCCAATATGGAGTACAAGACTAATTGGCACAGTCATATCCACTACAGTACAATGTGGATTCGAACTAAGCTGGTTAAAGTACATGTACTTATTTAGGCATTCAGCCAGTGCTTTTTAGACACATGGCAGTAATGGTGTGTGAATATTTAGTGTAAGTTGTGATATTTTATATCAGTTTGTACTATTACAGCCAGGAGATAGAGTGTATGCTGTAAGAAGTCTTAGTGGTGCCTATGCAGAATTTGCTGTTGCTGATGAAAATATGATGGGACATCTGGATGAGAAACTAACATTTGAAGAGGGAGCTGGTATAGGAATTCCATGTTATACAGCTTATAGAGCTGTAGTTACTAAGTAGGTTTATAAAATCACATGGTTATCATAAGTACATGTAGTAGCTTCAAATTGCAAATGTACTTAAGGCAAGTGAGAGAAAGCAGAAAAGCGAGCTTTTATCACATTCTATTGCAAATGAAAAATAAAAATGAAATTCAAAACTATTAATTTAGGTAACATTTAGGGCTGAGATTTCACAAGAACGCAAAATATGGAGGAAAATTTCCTTGTCTGTGTAATTGAATATGTGGAGCCATGCTTTGGTGCTGTAAGCTATATTGTATCCAGATTGTAAAGATTTGTGTCCGAATATTCCATTATTGCAAAAAGTGTAGACCCAGATCAGACACCACAGAATTTGGCCACTCAGCCAACAATTTTACACACATTCACTGGTAGTAAAATAGACTAGTTGAAGAGAAGTATATGACATGACCCCATTAGGTTGACTGGGCCGTAAAATCTCAACACAAACAAACTATCTGAGTACCTAAGATATATGTGGTAGTTTTTATGCTATAAATTAACTTTAGTATCTTCCTTTGATTTCAGGGGCAAAGCAGAGGCTGGCCAGTCTATTCTGATACATGGAGCAAGTGGAGCTGTTAGTACTTAATATCTTTCTGTAATATGGGCTGTGTGAAGTGAGAAGGGGTTTGAGAACATATGCTTTCAGAATTACTCTAAATGTTTGTGTAGATTGGACAGAGATGTTTTTGAGTTTTGAACTTGATTCTAAAGGTTTTAGCCTCCTGAAACTTCATCTGTGTATTCAGCTAACTACCCCTGGTCATCTCCCACAAAAGTAGTTGCTTCTCCTAAAACTGTATAAATTCCACTTAAGACAGACTGAACAAATAAGAAAATCAGGATCTGCACTGCAAGCCATTCAGGTAACTTTTTAGACACATCTGTAGATAGTCAGATGATATTGTTCAGTTTTTAGGATTAGTATGGTATGTGGTTATGACATCCAAATGTTTAAAGTCATGAGAAGCAACTCTTTCAAAATCGTTTGGCTTCCCTTCTGAAAAAGGGTCTACTCTAAAAGGAAAGAAGTTGCTCCTCTTGCTAGACCTCTTTTCAGAAGGGGCTTGATATGCAGGAAAGAAGACAGGAAGTCACAAAAGTTGTCTCCCTTGTAATATATGGCAGATTATTTAATAAATGTAACAAATCCCCTTAAAGTACATTTGTTTTGTGTGAAGCACCTTTTGCGTATGAGCCAGCACATGACAAAACCTACAATCAGACCTGTGAGACCAGCAGAGACTCAGATCAGCCTGTACATCAACCCAGTATGGCAAGGGTTCTGGTTTAGCCCTCTTTGATTATCCCGGATGCTGCAGAAAGCACATGCTATCAGCGAAGACTCTGAGGTTTTGTTGTGTGCTGGCTCATTTGTTTTGTGTGAAGCACCTTTTGCATATTTGATTTATTGTCTGAATATCTTTTTCATCTGAATCTTGTTTCATATTTCATTTTCACATTTGCAGGTGGGATTAGCTTGTATTCAGATTGCCAAGGCAAGAGGGCTGACAGTTTTAGGTACTGCTGGTACCCAGGAGGGCATGGATCTTGTTCTAAAACAAGGGGCAACAGCTGCATTCAACCACAGACAGGAGGGATATACAGATAAAATATTGGTAATTTACTGATAACATTTTCATAATGTAACTACATGTATACCCAGCAATATAGGGATCACCCATGGTTTTTCATGCATTAACATTTGCCAGATCCCGAGGAAGCTGTTTCAACGTGAGGCCGCTAGTCCAAGTGTTCAAAGAGCTTCCGAGGGACCCGGCAAATGTTATTGCAATGAAATAACCATGGATGATCATTGTTCTTGCATAACTTACTATTCCAATGGCAAATTGTGACGAAAACGCCCCAAAGCTCCATATAAACTCTACAACTGCGACGGCAAACCAACATGGCAGCTAGTTCAAATTGTTGTTTACAGTGGCGCCAGTTGCACAATCCTCTGACGTCATCATAAAATTCAAAAATGCTACATTCAGGGCAATAACTTACATCGCTCAATGTAATGTAAACAAAGCAAGGCCCATCTTGTGATATCAAAAGTTCAAAATCCATGTTCAAACAGCGCATGAATTTCATGATTTGTATATAGGTTTTGTTGTTTGAACAGGGCTTCTGGTCCATTCAAGAATAGCTTCAAACAGCTATGTTCATTGGATTTTATACAAGAAGTTGCTTTGACGCTGCTGTGACGCCATGACGTGGCTGTGACATCAAAACAATGTTATAACAATGTTGTATGTTAGCTGGGTATGCAAAGTTCAAATCTTCACCCATAGCTCCAGATAAGGTGTGTCTCTTAACCAAAAAGCATCAATATTTTTCTTATTTTTCCATGGAAACATATGTTGTGGTATTAATTAGAAGCGCCCCAGTGACATGCTTCTAATGAATACCCACAATGTATGTTTATATGGAGAAAAATATTTACTTGACACCTGTATAATTTTGACCCCCTTAAATCACACTTTTATGTAGTAAAACTGGGGTTTACAGGGGTATACATTATTTTTCTTAGTTTGTTAGAAAACATAAATTGTGGGTACTCATTAGAACTGCCTTGCTGAAGCCGTTTGAATGAGTACCCGTAATCTATGTTTTGAGCAGAAATATAAAAAAATATCAGAAGTTTTTATCTGAAAATTTTCAGTTTTTGGTGGTGAAATTCTCTGTATATTTGAATAGGCATGTTTTCATAATGATACCCCTCTTACCTGGAGCTATGTTCACCGAAAGTCTTCTTGTTTGTACATTATGTATCTGATGGTTTCATAAGTGTCTGTGGCCAATAGATTTGTTGAACTAGGTCTCTTTAGAATCCGTTGTGTAAATAAAGCAACAGGTGTGTCATGGTGTATAAATTTGGTATACCTGTTGGAAATCTGAATTTTTGTCCATCTTGACCATATTATCACAACACAGTTTTTCCCAGTCCATCTTCACGCCAAGATGTATACACATAAAATGAAGTCATATGATTCTGCAAATTTTGGCTTTTTGCAAGGTTGCCTGCAGAGGACCCACGGGTGCACTGCGTAACAGAATAGTCATAGTTTGAACAAAGATGGGTCAGTATATATAATTTGGACCATTGCTGTCAGCAAATAGAGTGTAGCTTGTTGCAGTTCATTTGTAATCTGTATAGGACATTCTGTGTATGGTATACAGATCCGGCAGTCAGGTTTGTATGTACAAACAGACTAGACTTCTAATGTAGTATCAGGTCAGGGTCTTTACTATAAGTAAGTGGCATTAGACAGATGCTTTGAATATCATGGCTTACCTTATTCACTCTAAATATTTGGACAACTTAACTGCTTGCCATATATATCTTAAAATTTGAACAGCTCCATTTTGCTACCTGTTGATACATGTATGTCTAAAAGCTGTGAATGAGAGCCAAACACTATACACCCTGGTCAGAAACCATATCTTATATGGGTCTACACTGTTTGCCCAGGCCTGACTGTCCAGTTACTTAGGAGCCAGTGGATTACAAAACCAACAAAATGGAGGTGTGCCCAGCAAAGATCAGCCTGGGCATCTGCCCAGTCTGATCAGAGTCTTTGCTGTGCATTAAATGGGTAGCTAAGGACTCAAGCTTTCTTCATGCCAACAGCAAAGACTCTGATCAGACTGGGCAGATGCCCAGGCTGATCTGAGTCTCTGCTGGGCGCACATGCCATTTTGTTGGTTTTGTCATGTGCTAGCTCCAAGGCTAAATATGGTACATGTGTTTTGCCACACAGGAAGCCACAAATGGTAAAGGACCAGATGTGATTATAGAGATGTTGGCCAATGTGAATTTAGAAAAAGACCTTCAGCTTGTTAATAAAGATGGTATTATTGTGGTAAGTGTTTTCGTCTTATTTTTACATGAGTGCAGATAAATGGTATAAACAATCTTCTTTTGTAAAATAGCATATGACTGTACCTTTCTGGGCCCATTTATTCAAAACTTTGAAGTTGTTAGCTAGTGCGAGATTAAAGTAACTATCTTAAAATATGGCAAATGCATTGATATTTTTTGCTGAAAAAATGTGAGTAGCTTTTGTATTGCAAAAGCTACTCACATTTTTACAGCAAAACTATCAATGTATTTAAAAATACATGTACCTTAGCTACTACAGTTAATGAGTGTCATTAAAGAGCTTGTTAAGCTAATGATGCTTTGAACAACTAGGCCCTGGATATGAATTACGGCAGAAAGAGATGTTTTTGTTTCTTTGCTTCTTAGTTTTTCCACTTGTGTCTAGTTCTTTAAGGGACTGAATGCACTTACTAAATTTTCCCTCATTTATTACAAGATAGGCAATTTTTATAACTTCTTGTTTGCTTTACTGCATCAAAGTCACTCTAAGAACTGGTTTACTTTAAAAGAAAAGAATTTGCTCCCATGGGGAGCAAAATTCTTTTCTTTTAAAGTAGACCCCTTTTAGAAGGGATACTCAAACTATTGACGGAATTGACCCTGAAAGCAAAGGCATTTCCCTTTAAGCATTATCAACTATTTTAACTAATGATAGTTTTAAGTACACTGATTTTTTTTTTTAGGAAAAAAACATGGGAGTAGTGCATCGTATCTGATCAGTGTTTACACTCTTTGCCCATCCCCCAACAATTTTTAGGTACATCAAGAGGTAGTGAAACTGATTTGTTGAAATTGTAGGGCAGGTATGGTAAGATTGATTGTGTTGCGGTTAACAACATATCAACCCTTGTGGGTCATTTTGTGTCATCTCCCAGAGGAAGGGAGAATAGAGATAGTAGAGGAGATGGAAGAGAGGGACAGGGGAGAAAGAGGAAAATTAATGAAAATGAAGAAACAGAAGAAATAAAAACATTCCCCTTCTACCCTTACCTGCTGCAAGGATAGCAGGCCTTGCCCAACTTTAATCCTATCTGACTTGTACACCCCAGTGCCGTAAGATACGCGACACCGTGGCCGCACCCACCTACCCCCAGTATGGTAAAAAGTTAAGGTTAAGGTGTCCGTATATTTAAAAGTAAATATAGTATTTAATGTGTCTAAATATTTACGTTGACTGGCAAACATTGCAGATCCAGATCAAAAATGTAGATCCAGATCAAACTGCCCCTTCTGTTTGATCTGGATTGACATTATTTACTCAAGCATCTTTAACCTACACCTCTCTCTTAGCTAATTCAGCGGATGAGAAACTGATAATATTTTTCTTATTTTTTCCCAGGAAATACGCTTTAAGATTGCATGCAAATTGTCTCCTAAGCATTATCACTACAGTAACATGATCTGATGCTCTGTGTCACATCCAATAGAATTAGATGTTCTCAGATCATGGGACCACATGAGATACTTTCATGTTTCCAGAGATACGGGAACATCCACAAGCAGTGATATAGTTACCATGTTTCATTACAATGTAGTAACAATGTGTTTAGTATATACTTTGGAAACTTACCATTAAAGCTCCATCATCTCAGCAGTGGATGACATTCACTTTTTTTTTTCAAGAAAAAGGGCTTAACTTTTCATGCAAATGATGTACTATGCAGAGAATTTGCATGCAACGCCAATAGATCCAAAAACAGAATGACCCTGGAGAACAATAATTACTCACAAAACTAAAACCAGATGGACTATCAAGTTTTTTGGGCCGTACTAGCTAGATTCTGCCAATTAGTCTTATTTTCCTGGAAAAAATAGAATGTCATTTGCTACAACTTTAAAGTGTGCTTTCAAGGTAGATATGGATTTAATTAATTTGATTTTAGCATTAAATATTGGGGCCCAGTTGTTCAAAGCTAACGATATCGTTACTTAATGATTCGTTAAAATTTACATCGAGTGATACGCAAATATGTTGAAATTTTTTGCTGAAAAAATGTGAGTAGCTTTTGCAGTGCAAAAGCTACTCACATTTTTTCAGCAAAAAATATCAGAATATTGTATATTGAATCTGCTAAAACAGTTAACGAAATGACCCTTAACAAGCTCGTTAAACTAATGATGCTTTGAACAACTGAGCCCTGCTTGTTGCATATAAAGATGTGTGGGAATGTTACATGCAAGTTGTCTCCACTTAGTAATGTCAGTGGCTAAGAATGTGTGGTATAGATCTGGAAAAATCAAGACTTTAATCTGATCCAGCTTTTTCGATAGAAATAATCTTAACTGTGTAAAAACAGTATTATTGACATGTATATAATAAATGTATGTTTCTAACAGGTTGTTGGAAATCGTGGTACAATTGAGATCAACCCACGGATAACTATGCAGAAAGAATGTATTGTTACTGGTATGCTGCTAGGAAATGCATCTTCGGTATGTCACCATTCTCTTTCTTTGAAACTACTTTGGTTATTTTTGTGTACCCTTAGGTGATTGGCAGCCGTGGTTCGGTTGACTTCAATCCTAGGGCTGTTATGCTGAAGGAAAGCAATATAACTGGAATGAGCTTGATGGTGATTCCAACGGTATGTTTTGTCATTTTAAAATTTCTATTTCTTGAATCATTCTTATTTTATAGTTATATTTTTAGCTGATCGCTTTATAATAAAAGTCTGCCCTGTAACATAACATACATCATCAATATCTGCACAGATCAATACATGATCTGCAAGCTGTGATTACAAATCTTATGTATGCATGGCTTGAAAATGCATCTTGTTTTAACCAAAGGTGCTGATATTTTCTCCATGAAAACACATTGTGGGAACTCATTAGAGCTCCTTGGTGAGGCACTTCAAATGAGACCTACAACATACATTTTCAGGGAGAATTTAGAAAAATACTGTTTATTTTAGCTTACACTTTGTAGGGATGTTTAGTCCCTACCCTCTTATCTGGAGTTATAGATATGGACTGGAGAGGAGGCATCTGTCAAAAGCCACCTTATTTATTAGTAATAACTAGTCAAAAGCCACCTTATTTATTAGAAAATATCCATATTATTAGCAGTGTTACTGTAAACTTTATAGTGCAATAATGCTTTCTTCATTCCTGCTCATTGTTCCCCTTTTATGGCCAGAATTTGTCTAAATCAGAGCAGAATACAAGTCTGAAGTTCGAATTCTGAATTATTTCATTGGGTACTGATATCAGAAACACCTTAAGGGCAAAATATACTTTTTCAAGGAGAGACAACTCTACCAAAACAGTTTTTGCCTCTTTTCTGAAAAAGGATCTTCTCTAAAAGGAAAGATGAGTAAACATGAAAAGCGATCAACTCTTAAAGGAAAGGGACGCAAATTCTTTCTTTTTAGAGTAGACCCCTTTTTTAGACAGGGAATGACATGGAGGAAAGCAAACAGGAAGTCATAAAAGTTGTTGCTGTTGTCAAAAATGGCAGAAAGTCTCTCAAGTGTATCCATTCCCCTTAATTATGCACACACTCAGAAAAGAGTGAGGGTATACTGGATCTGTCCTGTCGGTGATCCACCAGTCCATCATTTCTTTACTCTGAATTACATAGCTCCAGATCTGGCACTTTTTTTTAGTTGAATGCAAAAGTACTGCCATTTTTCTTATTACTCCACAAAAACATAATGTTGTGGTACTCACGAGAAGCACCTCACTAAGGCAGTTCTAATGAGTACCCACATCATATGTTTTTGTGGAGGAGTAGGAAAAAAATATTATGTGGATACCCTCTTTTATCTGGAGCTATGGAATTAATGTAGTGGGGATCCACTAACAATTCTAGTAGAGCAGGGAAACAGCATTTCCTACACTTGTGTGTGTGTGCCCAGTGTAGATTCAGATCAGCCTGTGCATCTGTACAAGCTGCTCAGTGTCTTCATTGTCTGCCTGAAGATGCTTGGGATCCTTGGCTGCCCACTTACTGTCAAGCTAAGACTCTGATCAGGCGGCATAGATGTGCAGGCTGATCCGAGTCTTTGCTAGGCACATGGTCAATCTTGTAGGAAATACTATGTCCCGACTCAGTAATTAATTGTTTTATCCTACAGAGTGATTTTGAGAAGATGCATGAAGCAATAGCAGAGGGAATGAAGGCTGGATGGTTGCGGCCACATATTGGTAAAGAGTACAGTCTGGAGGAGGCAGCACTGGCACATGATGAGGTCATAAATTCAGGAAAAACACTTGGGAAAAGGATTTTTAAGCTGTGATATGTTACAAATTAATTCAAATAATCAGTATTATGAAATGAATTGTTTAAATATTATACAATTTACAAGCAATGCACAAGCTAGATAATTTAGATTTCTATTATATAAACTGTTGAGTTAACCTTTACCAATCTGTTGGCAAAGTTAGCCACAAATTGATGATAGCTTTCCTTATTTTTCCAAGACAATAGGCTTTGACATTTCATGCAAACTGTCAGCTCTGGCAAAGCCTTTTTTCTTGGAATAATAAGAAAAACATTTCAAAATGTGATCTGCTGAATTTTTTCCCAGCATGTGAAGTGCTATTTAATTTAATAGAGGGCATCACCCATTAAGAATGAAATTAGACAGAGGTCTTAAACATTAAAATCTGATGATACTTTGTGGAATTCAGATTTCTTATACATGTAGTTTGAAAGATACCCAATATACCCAGGTATTGGGACAGATAAGCCAGAGTAAACAGAGTAGACTTAGGTCACACACCACAAAAATGTTGCCTCTGAGCAGGGTTTATACTGTTTGCCAATTACCCAGCCGTTTTCAGGGCCCAGTTGTTCAAAGCTAACGACATCGTTAGTTAACGATTCGTTAAAATTTACATCGCATGATATGCAGATCAGCTGAATTTTTTTGCTGAAAAAATGTGAGTAGCTTTTGCAGTGCAAAAGCTACTCACATTTTTTCAGCAAAATATATCAAATATTGTGCATTGAATCTGCTAAAACAGTTAACGAAATGATCCTTAACGAGCTTGTTAAGCTAACGACGCTTTGAACAACTGGGCCCTGATATATTAACAGGTCGTAAAGAGGAATTTTAAGATGGGTATGATAAGGAGTTGAGGTGTACCAGTATTTAGGGCAAATATGGTATTAAACAACATTCAAACCATTCAGAATGACAGTCAGTTTCAAGCAATGCAGCATGCCATTTCAAACTAATAATCATATGACCCAAGTTTTGAAATACTAATTAAACGAAACAGTTTTAACTAAACTTGATAACGTTTACATATTTTCATAGTATGGTCATTGTATCTTTGTTTAATGTTTCAACTTTGCATTTACTCGTTTACCGTCATACATGTACATGTATCTACAAATTTACATTGTCACATCTTCTGAACACTACTGGATTGGGGCTATTTTATTTTTTTATATGCCTCCTCACTCCTCGTACCCACCTGCGAGAAGAAGTGGTTCTTACTCATCTATGTATAAATCATACTAGATTCACACATTCTTATCTACTCAAGTGAGAAGATCAGCCACTTTGCATAAGCTGTAATGAGCCATTTATGGTGAGGCGTTTTCTGATCGACTGCATTGCATTCTCTCATGTGCGATGTCGATTTTTCCAAACAAATGACTTGAGATACTGATTTCGTGATTTTCCAGTTGATAACACACTAATGATTTTAAAATACATGAATCTTTTTAATAAAATATAACTATTTTCATTTTTAAATTTGTTCTAGTTTTACATTTTCGTGCATATAGGACTTATCATTATAGTCGTTTCATTACAAAACCAAGTTAATACACCGCGACCTCTTTATAACACTATTGTTGGGGTCCATCGCATAAACCGTGTTAGTTAAACAACCGTGTTATATCCATACAAAAATGTATAGATTATATTGAAAAATGACCATTTGGTCATTTTTCAATATAATCTATGCATTTTTGGGATCCATTTTTGAACTGTGTTATATCCAAAGCCGTGTTATAACAAACTGTGTTATAAAGAGGTTGAAGTGTACACCATTTTGACGCAAATGACCCTCATCATTATCATAGTACCGCCCCGACACACACACACAAACTGTGTTTGTGGTGATGGGGGTATACGGTTTTCAAAGTCTGTCCATCCGTCGGTCTGTCAGGTTTTGGTTCTAGCAGGGTATCTAATAAACACTACTTATTGACCTCAAACAGATTTATTTTTTAAGTCCTGACTAATTTGATGCAGTTATTTCTTAAACAGCTGTTTGTGTCCATTTTACTGGTATTGTAATCCCAAAATTGCCTTCTACATAATTATGCACTGTCACATATTCCAGTTAGTCAAGTGCCATGAAATGAATACTTTTTACAACAGTTGTTCCTCATTTTAATATAAAGTGAGCCACATCATAAAGAAACCTGCCTTCTGTGATAAGCTAATAACATATTTACACTAAGTCAACCCCCCGCCGAGGTCGGCAACATTCTTTCGTGGAGATTGATCATGAAATATTTTCTATGGTCATTCTATCCCTTCCGCTGATTCAACATCACGAAAACGTGCCTATATAATATTGACCCCCTTAAACCCCACTTTAATACAGTAAAACTGGGGTTCACAGGGGTATACATTATTTTTCTTATTTCTGCTCAAAAACATAGATTGTGGGTACTCGTTAGAACTGCCTCGCCGAGGTGGTTCTAATGAGTACTCACAATCTATGTTTTGAGCAGAAATATGAAAACTATCAGACTTTTTTATCTGAAAATTTTCAGTTTTTTGAGGTGAAATTTTGTATATGTTTGTATAGGCATGTTTTCGTAATGAGAAGGGCAGTTGCCAGTTTCTGGCGAAAGAATGTGCACAATACTGGTTAACCACTTAGAGGACTAAGCCTGCCCAGTAAACGTGTGGTTAGGTAAACTGACCGCGCTTGACATGACCCCATTGGGTTGACTGGGCCGTAAAACTTCAACACAAATGAAAACATGCCTATTCAAATATAATGAAAATTTCACCACAAAAAAACTGAAAGTTTTCAGATAAAAATTCTGATATTTTTTATATTTCTGCTCCAAACATAGATTGTTGGTACTCGTTAGAACCGCCTTGCGGAGTTCTTAAGAGTACTCATTTTCTATGTTTTGAGCAGAAATAATAAAAATAATACACCTGTAAACCCCAGTTTTACTATATAAAAGTGCAGTTTAAGGGGGTCAAAATTATATAGATATGTTTTCGTGATGGGAAATTTTACTGCTTATGGATATGTCTCTGAAATACTGTTGGCAAACAGTGTAGATCCTGATCAGATGCTGCAGAATGCATCATCTTATCTGGGTCTACACTGTTTGCTCAGGCATGTCTGTCAGAATACATGGTAAATACATTATTAGCCATATTAGTTTTTTTGCATACGCTGTCTAAACACTGTGTATTTTATTTAGCAAATAGAAATACAAAGGCCAGGCTTGATCCAGAAATAATGTGGTCTGTATGGTTTCCAAGCTTAAATGAGCCTTTATTTCACATACTTTACAAGTACTTCTTAGTACAGACACCAAAATCATATTCTGTTTGATCAGTGATGTTCTGCTTGATAGCAGTGGTCAAAGCATTGAAATAAAAGACGTCGCTGCTTTGAAGACTTATATGCTACATAGAGATTATCATATGGCATTTTTCATGTCATTCCCCATATCAATCCAATGGCCAAAGGCCTGGGGGCTGATTTGAAAAATGCCATGTCATGATCTATTTATCATATATTTGCTATATTTACATCTCCTTTAGTTTTTTCCAACTGTGTTTGTGTTCTTCATACTCTCTACAAATGTGAATTGTATCTAATTCCCCTTTATCTGATCAATTTCCATGCGATGGTACAGTTTTGATGAAGCTTGACAAATGCTTATTTCTTTTCTCGATGGTAATATCAAGATCTAGCAGCTGGTCAGCTGTCACCTTCATTGTCTTTTCACCCATATTTTCTGAAGTTCTGTGCATTTCTTTAATGGCCTCATGTTGTTTATTTACTGACTGATTATCCAAAGAATAATTGCAAATGGCGACTGTTCGGAAGCAGCATTGCTGCCAACAGGAAGATAATTGAGTGTTCTGAAAATTGTATGTCAGAGGTATGATACAGCTTTTGGGGTGCGATAAAGGGTGTGCAATAAGGGTTTTGAGGTGTGATAAAGGGCATGTGATATGGCGTCATGTTCTAATGCCTCATTTTATGTGATACAAGCACGGATGTCAAGTTTGTATCACATATTCAAAAATGAGGTATTTTATAGGAAATACATGATAAATTTAAATATAAGCAGATTATCATTATATCATATCATAATCGGATTTTTTATTAACGTGAAGGTACAGGGGCAACATCCACATCAGTGGGCCCCCTTCCAGATAGCTGGCTTGCTGCACGCATGGCAGATCTCACACCAGATCTCCAGGTACGTCTATCATAAGGGTTGATAGCCGAGAGCTTCCACTCTCCGCAATCCCTCGCTGTCAGCTGCTTCCATTATATTGTAAATATTTTGTTTGTTTGTTTTTTTAAGAGAATAGGACTTGACATTTCATACAAGTCATGTTTGAAATGTCATCAAACTTTCTTGGAAAAATAAAAAATAAAAAAAATGTTAATCGTTTGTTTTCTTCAACTTTTGTCAGTAAGGATTAAGAGTTTTCTGTTATTTTTATGCTATTAGAAACTTAAGAACTAGCCATAACAAATTTATCAGATCCTAGAGCCAAGGGAGTTTTGTGGTACTGTACAATAAAGGATTAGGCAGGTTTGCATTGTCAGTGGCTATCATTGATATTGGTGCTATGCTCATCTTACCATTGTGCAGAAAGTCTTAGCCTTGTGTCTTTGTTCCAGAAATTTTTGTAACCACTTCCAGGGCTTTGATTACAACATTATTGGAGATTAAAGTGTCCATTATGTATTCCGTTTCTTTACAGCTGATATATTCAAACTCACCGGTCTCATATACATTTAAAACTTTAGCGCTTGGGGCCCAAATGTTCAAAACTAACCATGTCATTAGTTAACGTATTGTTAAAACTTTGATCATTAAATATGGCATATACGCTAATATTTTTGCTGAAAAATGTGAAAAGCTACCCACATTTTTTCAGCAAAAATAACCGTGAATTAGATATTGTACTTACTAGAAAAGTTAACATTTTGACCTAATGAGCTCGTTAAGCTAACGATGCTTTGAACAACTGGGCCCAGTATGCTAAATCATCGGATGAAAATTAATGGTAATTTTCTTTTTTTTTCTCAGAAATTGTATTCCTGAATAACTTTGAACAGGGACATATGTTTTATATATTCATGTTTAAAAATAACACAACAAATTGATTTTAAAAAGATGAAAAAAAAATCAGTTTTACCTTATCACAAATGTGAACATTTCAGACCAATCTGTGCATTTGCACAATCTGATCAGAGTCTGTATTCAACTATTCAGTGAGAATGCACAGGTTGATGAGGGTCTAGGTCGTACGCAGATTGCATAAAGGACCTTTATGTTTATTGCACATCATATAATATTTAAGTCCAGCATGTAAATGTTTGAACTATACAATGTTAAATTTATATAGGTTTACATGTTATATATATTTTATATGTTTATACATGATTTGGTGATTGTTATTTGATTAAAATAAACTCTAAAAAATACATTCTTTGAGATTTTCTGCTTCTTTCTTAGTTACATAGTTCTAGATAAGATAGGTTAAATTTTGTCTTGTTTATCCACAAAATTATATGTCGCTGGTAGTCACTAGAATTGCCTTGCTGATGCAATTCAAGTGGGTACCCATAATGCTTTTGTGGAGAAGTATGAAAAATATCAGCACAATTTGGTTGATACAGTCCACCCTCTTTATACTGACACTCGATACAACGACAAAATTCGCTATAATGACAATTTGACTGTCACAAAACCTTCGCTTAAGAGGTAAAAATTAGTCACAAATTATGCAAGAATATTGTAATTGATACTATACAGAAACATATGTTTTGAATATTTGTTAGAATCGCCTCAGGCGATTCTAACAAATGTCCTAAACCTATGTTCTATGAGGAAATAAGAATAAAACCATGTCTTTCTTACATGCCATTCTGTCCATTATGGATTCTTTACAACAGCAAATTCATTATTTTCTTTGGAAACATATGCTGTCATTATAACGAGGGTTCACTATACATGTAAACGTGCCTAACCTAGAGCTACCATGTTCATCCTAAGTTCTGGGACTAATAGGCCAGAGCCAACAGTATAAACCTACGTCAGACACCACAGAATGTAGAATTCAGGGTATACATTTTAGACACATCAGTAGATATTGTAAAATGGACTTGTTCAAATATTAGGACAAGTATGGTAAGGAGTTACGATGGCCCAATTTTACCATTGTCATGCTGAATAAATTAAGATGCCACGCCCACTTCTAATTTTCAGCCAATTAGATTACTTGATCCAGGCTGTTGATATAAATTCACATACTGAATGACAAACAGTGCAGATTCAGATCAGTTGGCTTCTGCAGAAGCCAACTGATCTGGATCTACACTGTTTGCTAAGACAGGGCATACCGTGTTCAGCAAGAGAAGGGTTAAGGCTAAATATGATATGTCAGTAGGTAAACTTTATGTAATAGATATTGGATTTCTGAAACACAACGTAAAAGTGTTTCTGACAATAAAGGAATCAGCTTTCACATAAACACAGCTATAAAAAGAAATGCTTAACCTTTCAACCCTGAGATTCTGAAATAGACTCTTCCATCTCTGCACTTGGACACATCCATTGCTGCCAAAAGGTGACAGTTGTAAATCAAGAACAGAATGGCAAACAGAGTAGATCCTGATGACACGGTGTCTCGTCTGGATCTACACTGTTTGCAAAAGTATCTGCCTTGGTCTTCAGGGCTTAAAAGGTTAATTTAGAGTTCATGTAAAGCCCCATAATTTGTCAGTTTTCCAGATGAAAGGGGGAATCAGGGGTGAGGAGGGGGGTCTATATGTTTTAGGAAGTTTACATGATGTCATTTGCTCTGGCAGACATGTTACCAAATATTTTACTGCATCTTGAGATCATACTCTGCATCCATTTCTTCGGTTTGTGGCTTGTGTATATCTGTCTTGATTTCATCCCGAAAACATGCTTATAATAATTTTGACCCCCATAAACCCCACTTTTATATAGTTAAACTGGGGTTAACAGGGGGTATACATTATTTTTCTTATTTCTGCTCAAAAACATAGATTGTGGGTACTCGTTCGAGTGCCAACAATTTATGTTTTGGGCAAAAATATGAAAGATAGAGTTTTTTATCTGAAAATTTTCAGTTTTTTGAGGTGAAATTTTCCGATATTTGAATAGGCCTGTTTTTGTCATGGTTTGCCCTTCCTCTTGGTATCATTGGTAAATTATGGTCTGTGAGTGTGGCTCTTCTTGGACATCTGTACTATCTTTATGGGCCTCCAATCTCGTCCTTAATTCATATACAGTTCAGCTACAGTAAACGTCCTAAAATTTCGAACACTTTATTCCATACTATTTTGGCCTATTTTTTTTGTTTTTATGCACCTGTTGCTTAATATATTTAGTAGGATGGCAAACAGTGCAGACCTGATCAGACTGCAGACGACATTTTGAAATATCTTCTTATTTTGTCCCCCAGAAAATAGGTTTTGATATTATATGCAAATTGTTTCCTCCTAAGGAAACAACCCACATGTAATATCAAAGCCTATTTTCTGGAGAAAAAAATGATAAAATATCACCAGTTTGCTGTTTGCTGAATCTGCCCGTAGTGTGGTAAAGGTTAATATATAGGAACATTGTGGTGCACATTACGCAGATATGTTATGTGATAATATGAGTGAGATTTGCGAAGTCACAATGATATGCTAAAATAATACACTAAATATCCGGACACATAAACTTTCTGCTATGCTTGTCCTAAAATTTGAACAACTCTAATTCACCACCTGTCGATGTTTCTGAAAACTGGTGGATGAGTGATACTGTTCAATGTATACCCTGATAAGATACCCTGTTCTGGTCCTGTATTTTGCTAGGTACTACCGTATATGCCTTTAATACCTTACCCCCTTACCATGCTTATCATAAAATTTAACCCATTGTATACTGAATAGACTCTCCCATACTATATATTGGAAGAGTCCAATTTCAATTTTAGGTACGTCCGGCTATGAGGTTTACATATTCCTAGAGAAAAATGGCTAAACTATTTGCAAACAGTGGAGACCCTGATCAGACGCCGCATTCTGCGGCGTCCGATCTGGGTCTGCACTGTTTGCCAATTACCCTTTTACGGGTCTCCCGACTACAATGGGTTAAACAACTTTATTGTTTAACCTGTCGACGTGTCCATAAACTGCTTGATGAAAGAAAAACAGTGTTAACCCTTTTGATCAGCTCTGGCCTTCCAAATATTTAGGTATAATACGGTAAAAGAAAGAAATGACATAATTCACACATACATTAATATAAATGCTTATGTTGACTGTAACACTGGTTACATCACTGCTTTTCAGTTATAACATAACCTTCTGTTACATAACCTTCCTCATCTCTCCTTCTTTAGGTGCCTAGATAAGGTTTGCTTCATGTTCATCACGAAAACATGCCTGTATAATTTTGACCCCCTTAAACCCTACTTTTATATAGTAAAACTGGGGTTTACAGGGGTATACATTATTTTTCTTATTTCTGCTCAAAAACATAGATTGTGGGTACTCGTTAGAACCGCCTCGTCGAGGCGGTTCTAACGAGTATTCACAATCTATGTTTTGAGCAGAAATATGAAAAATATTAGATTTTTTTTTATCTGAAATTTTCCTTTTTTGGTGGTAAAATTTTCGATATATTTGAATACGCGTGATTTCGTAATGTGTGGCATTTCCAGGGTATCTTCACATATATATTTTTTCTAGACAGTTAAGTAGGTAAATATGTCTGACAGCGGACATCTAGGACATTTAAGAAGATAATGGAAAGGATTCATAAAATCACCGCACCCAAACGAAAGGCTTGGAATGCACTAAAACGATACAAGTGGGAATGAAGCGAATAACGAGCACTGTGAATGAACCTGACAGATTCTTGGCGCACATTTAGAATATTTTGTGCTACATTTTGTTGAGATTTATTCCTGTTGAAACTATAATTGAGCCAGTGCATGACAAAACCTACAAAATGGCATGTGCGCCCAGCGAAAACTCAGATCAGCCTGGGCATCAATCCAGTCTGATCAGTCTTCGCTGTCTGCATAAAGAAAGTTTGGGTCCTTAACTACATACTGAGCGTACAGCGAACACTCTGATCAGACTGGTCGGATACCCAGGCTGATCTGTGTCTTCGCTCGGCGCACATGCCATTTTGTAGGTTTTGCAATATGATCCATCATTTGATACTTGTATGTTCTGATAAATATAACCAGTTTGTGCTTGGTAAGATTTCCTCGGATGGGGACGGGGTTCCATCCAAGTTTTGCAAGGAGTGTTCCAATAATGCAGAGCTGGTTGTTTTACTAACAATTCTAGTTGCTTGGGTCGATATTGGGTTGCTCTACTTTTCATTGGTTTGTAATATGTACTATCCCTCGTAGTTTGTTTAGGCTGCATAAAATTATGTGTGTTTAGGATAACCCCATCCTACGTAATTTACCAAGTGAAACCTAGCAATTTTTTTTCCCTGTTTTACTTGAATAAATATTTATGCTAAATATTCGGACAAGTAGGTCTGAGCATACAGTATAGACCCTACAGGAGCAGTGTGATCAGGGTCTAAACTGTTTGCCATTCTATCAGTACCTTTAGATACATCTAAGGAAAGTCAGACTTAGCAAAGTCTTAAGCGAGGTAGATGCGAAGTTCAAATATATTTGATAATTATGGTATAATTATACATAAAGAATGTAAAAAAGAAAAAAAAAGAACCCCTACCTACCCCAGCTGGCATTCTTTATAAATCTATAGCGGGCCGTTATCGGCCCGTCAGCTACCCTGACAGGCCGATAACGGCCCGCTATAGATTTATAAAGAATGCCAGCTGGGACCCTACCTATTTTTTTCTAAAATGTTACCCTAAAACACATTTTTTTATTTGTCCTTATTCTTAATCTTGATGCCATTGGTAGGCTATGTTCTGTGATTGTGATCTTCCTGGATATCTTCTTCACGTTTTTGGAACTCTGTAGGGCAGTTGTCCAAGACTACCTCGCTGTGCACAAATAAGGACACTTGCAAACTGTGTCTTTATATCATTATGTTCCTATTTGTTTTAACCCTTTAACCCCTGCGTTCTTGAAATGGTCACTTCCATCTTTGAATTTGGACAGGTCCACTGTTGAAAATAGGAGTTTTAGTCTAAATTGAAAAACAGAATGGAAAACAGTGTAGATCCAGATGATCTCATCTGGATCTATACTGTTTGCATAGGCAACTTTGTTAGTCTACAGGGTTGAAAGGGTTAAATTCGAAAATCTATCGTCTTGGTTTTGTTCATGATGATACTGTATCTGATTTATTTGTTTTGCCCACATGATCACTCGGAACTATACCAAATAAACTATTTTCCAGTTTGTCAATGGAGTTGCCCTTTCAATTTAAGTCTTTATACGCGATTCTGCAGCTGTTTACCGTAAATCAGTTTTTTTTTTTTTTTTGTTTTTTGTTTTTTTTTTGTTTTGTTTTTTGCATATGTGTTTTAAACATTTTTTATTAGTAAGTGATACATGTAACCAATACATGTATTTATTTGACTTAGGTAGCTTAGCTTATTTAGTCCGCGATATTTCTATCTTGCTGTCGGTGTGCAGGACAAGTATTTTAAGGTCAGGATTAGGGATGCGTGCAATCCGAGTTGAACAGTTCGGTGGGCCAGAAGTCTTAAAACTTGAAAATAATGTGCCGGTGCCACAGCCAAATCAAGGCCAGGTAAGACAGTTTCTAATGATTGATATGAGACGTTATGTTTCGCTTGTCAGCCTAGGATCTAAAAACTAACGAAATTGGTTCATTTTACTCTCAACTTAAATCTAGTCAGTATCAACGTCCCTATAAGATTTGATCACAATTCATTCATTTATTTTCAAGGTATTCAACGGAAACGGAATTTCGATGTCAACCAAGGGCCACAATTCTAATGAGAGCAAACGAAATTCCAAAACCACACTATCAATGCCCACGCTTAGCTTCAAGATAATTCATAAAAATACTAAAGTTAGGGAGCGGAAACGAAAGCGCTGACTAATGGACGGTCGGACGGAAACTCGCACGGTATAACATAATACCAAGCCACTATCGTGTGACGGGTATAAAAATCAATTATGTAGTATGCGGGCAACGAAGGCCCAAATCAGTCTGCTCATTCGAACAATTTAAGTGGTGCATTTGTAGCCTGCACACACAGTCAATGGACATTATAGTACCGAGCCTGAGTTTCTGAAGGACCCTTCCGTCTATGGAATTGATTGTGTTCATTATCTCAGTATGGGATGTCGGGTAGACAGAAATCGAAAACAAAATGGGAAACAGAGTAGTAACAAATAAAAAAAAGGCAACCAGTGTAGATCCTGATGAGCCGTTTCATCTGGATCTACACTGTTTGCAAAACGTTTTGGAGTTAAAAGGGTTACTATCGAACGGTATTTGAACACCGTGGTCTAATCTTTAAACAACTTCCTCGGAACCCGGTAAGTAGTACGGGCTCCAATATAAGAAAGTTACTAACCCTACAATCGGAAAAATATACAATTTATTTTGATATTGGAAGACAGTTTGGACATGCCTGTATATAAAACAAGTGTTAAGCAGATAAGTTACATTGCATTTCGCAAAAAAAATGGCATGTTTCTACGAAGGCCCATTTGATTCTTTAACAAATTCCAAGTACACAAAAATCCTGCTTATTCAGATTAATGTCACAGTAAAGAAAGAAAATAATTAAACAAAAAAAAAAAAAAAAAAAAAAGAAAGAAAGACTGTTTATTTTCTCGAGTGCATATGCAACTGTGAAGCAAAAAGTGATACTAAAGCTGTTTTCCGCATTCAAGGGAGCTTATCCTGGTTTACTGCCTAATACCAATATTAAAATTTTGCATGCAAACTGTATTTTTAAAAACACCTTCCACCTTTTTTCCATGTCATGTATTAAAAGTTTCATAGAAATGGATTGACACCTAAAATGTCTGATGTCTGATCCAAAATGGCCGCTCTGATAATCTTGTAAGTTTTTTTTTTTTTTTTTTTTTTTTTTTTGAAATTTTACAATATCGTTTTTATTGACACATTTTAAATTTTACCAGACACCTTTCGGACGTTCGTGCTTATGATTTTACTATTAGATTAATTCGTGTACAATACAATTTTATACTTGTGTAAGTCTCAGAAATACATGCTGAGTGAGTTCTCTGCAAATTTTGTCGTGTCAATAATTTTAAAACATTTGTTGACGGACTACTCTTGGTAAGAAAGTATGAAGACCAAATACAATAAGTCAAACATCACGAAAACACGCCTATATAATTTTGACCCCCTTAAACCCCACTTTTATATAGTAAAACTGGGATGTACAGGGGTATACATTATTTTTATTTCTGCTCAAAAACATAGATTGTGGGTATTCGTTAGAACCGCCTCTGCGACCACAATCTATGTTTTGAGCAGAAATATGAAAAATATTTGAATTTTTTGTCTGAAATTTTTTCAATTTTTCGGTGATTAACTTTTCAGTATATTTGAATAGGCATGGTTTCATAATGATTTTCCGCAAACAAAAATGTTCATCGAAATTCTGTAAAGTACAAGCCGTTTAACAAATTGCGCTAAAACTTTAAAAGATTCAGTGCTCATTTATATCCAGACATTAACTGTACAGATTAATCTATCGCTAGACGGGTGTATTTCTATACTTACAGTTGCTGGGCAAAATTCGGAAACAATACCATGCAAAATGCATGCATTTCGCCAATATGCAATTAGTTTAGGATTGCTATACAGTGGTTTTGTAGCATGCAATATCTCGGCTTTATATTTACAAAAAAAAGAAGAAAAAAATAGCTGCATAGCTGTCCGATATTAGGGCTTTTTTTTTTTTTTTTTTTTTTTTGCTAGATACGAAAAATGAGATACCTGACTAAAATGCATGACAATGCATAATTATGTGCTCCCTCTATAATTTATAGACGTACTGGTGTAATTGTCAATTATAAGTTGCTCTTTAACTTATGAAATATATACCTATTTCGATGATATCTGTCTAGTACCATCAATGGCTAGTTATGTCTGTCAGACCGACAGAGCTTGGACCAATTTCAATTTAATCCTAAGATATCGCCTAAAAGTAAAAGACAGACACCACTTTACAATATTTCTTCAATATCTTTGTTTACTCAATCCAATATTTGACATGTGTGATCTTGTCTTTACCAGGTGTAATCTGCCTAGGAATATATAAAACAAAAATCCACTGCCAACAGTACTCTATGATTCCACACTCCAAAAAGTTCTTAACCCTTGTCATGCTGAATAAAATAAGATGCCACGCCCACTTTTTATTGTCAGCCAATCAGATTACTTGATCCAGGTTGTTAATACAAATTCATATACTGAATGACAAACAGTGCAGATCCAGATCAGTTGGCTTCTTCAGAAGCCAACTGATCTGGATCTACACTGTTTGCAAAGGCAGGATATATCCGGGCTAAGCAGGACCAGGGTTAATTCATAGACGAATAGTATCCATAGAATCATAAATCTGTACATACATACTATGATTCCAACCTGACTGACATCAAGAGGGAAGTGCTCTTTATTGTATAGCTACAAGTATTAGCTTTCACAAAAAAACTTAGTCTACGCTTGGCAAAAATTACATATTAAAACTGATTTTAATACGGAATAGTCTTGGGTTATTTACATGAAAATCTTGGCTAAATCGGCCAAATTCCATAATGCAAAATGTAAATTCGAAAGGTCTAAATGAGATCTCATCTTGTTGGCCTCACAATAAAAAATAACTACAGCTTATTTGCTTCGTTTTCGGGCTTCCTCGTCAAAACTAAAATAAGTAGTTAAGAATATCAATTTTTTGTCAAGCCCTCCCGGGAATGCTATAAATTGCGCTTAGCGGTGTCAGTGCATCCACCTACTTTAAAAGAAAAAATGTCAAAAGAACCGTTGATAAAGTACTGCAATCGTTACCTTTGAGAATATCTACATAAGTGTGGTGTGCCAAAATAGTGCATGTGAATGGAGACCACCTGTATATGTAGGTTTTCAAATAAATATTATTCTTTTCTAATTTATTCAGTGCTCCTACTAGTCCCGGGTTTTATTTGTAGGCAACAAGCATAAGGTCAATTATGCATTTTGGATCAACAGTGGATTCACTTCCGTGTCTCTCCTCATCTCTATGTTGCCATGGGCGTAGACAATAAATATTTAATGATTAGAAATGTGCGATGCGATAAAATCCGAGGAACAAGCGTGCAGATATCACTCGATATCGACATGCTTACTTGATAGTGCATGCTTACTCAGTTGCCTTTGAAAGTTGATGTTGCATGACGTTCGTTTTGATGATGTCATAGGACTATGACGTCACCCCAAATTTGTCCATATTTCTTCAGGTTCAGAATTTTAGATAATAACAATGCTATAAACAACTGAAAGTGACGCAAAATATTTATTTAAGTTATATAATAAAAAGGTTATTGCACTCCTGTTGGTGAATATTGCCCCGCGCTTGGATATCAAAAGACCTTAGCAAGCTCGCGTATATTCATATCCCAACTCAGGAAAATATTCAGCAATATCAGTACACAGCCCCTATAGTGCAGTATGTAACGATTATAACACAGAGGATAAGGCGTAAAAAATAGCTGTGTTTCCACTAACATGCTGAAAAAATGGTCGGTAGGTAGGAGAAACTGTTTTTTATTTTTCTATTTTTTTCTCAAGAAAAGAACAGGGTCGGGCCTGTAATTTTATGAAAATGCAGGTATTTTGTTGAGGGTCGGTGCTTTACTTTTTTTTATTTTGCATTTTTATTGATAAAAAAATAGCAGAGTGGTGTTTGAAAGAGGGTCGGTCGGGTTAGTGGAAATACAGCTATTTTTTTTTTTTTTTTTTTGTTTTACGCCTAACTGAAGGATCGGCCAAGCTGAAACGGTGAGTGCAAATGAGGGTGTAGCAGGTATATATAAGTACACGTAGATAACTTCAAGACCATTACGTCACACGGTCAATACTGAAACTTCATTGCTAAACATGTAAATATACACAAACACACACACACACAAAAAAACACACACAAAAAAAACTTAAAAGTCATCCAGAATGGCGAGGCTTGTGTCAAGTAAATACCTCAAAATGCACTATTACGAAAACACGCCTATCCAAATATATAGAAAATTCACCTTCAAAACCTAAAATTCTTCAGATAAAAAGCTTTGATATTGTTCATATTTCTGCTCAAAATATATATTGAGGGTACTCGTTCGAACCGCCTCGGCGAGGCGGTTCTAACAAGTACCCACATTCTATGTTTTTGAGAAATTAGAAAAAATAATAATTTATACCCCTGTGAACCCCAGTTTTACTATATAAAATTATATAGTCAAAATTATATAGGCATGTTTTCGTAATGCACTTCTGACATGATATATTCTTTATCTCTACACAGATAAATCGGCTTCAACGTGAAAAAAACAACAACAAAAAAACAAAAACAAAAAAAAACGTACCTTCTGACATGTGCTCCCAACAAAGACTCAAATCAGTCTTCGAATCCGCACTCTGATCAAAGTCTTCGTTGTCCGACTGAAGGAACTTTGCATCCGTGTGTATCCAAAATGCACCCAGTGAAGATTCTGATCAAACTTCTGGGCGCACATGTCCAAAGATGCGTTTTCTCACGTTGCGGCTCAATACACTACTCGCACATGGAATATGGACAGCATTGCCATTATGAAAACAAGCCTATCAAATATACTGAAAATTTTACCACCAAAAAATGAAAATTTTCAGATAAAAATTCGGATATTTTTTTTCATATTTCTGCTCAAAACATACATTGTGGGTACTCGTTAGAACCGCCTCGGCGAGGCGGTTCTAAAGAGTACCCACAATCTATGTTTTTGAGCTGAAATAATAAAAATAATGTATACCCCTGCAAACCCCATTTTTGAGAGGTGCTTGAAGGGGTCAAAATTACATAGACTTTTTTCGTGATGACCCCCCTGCACACTATACACAATAACTTCCGCTATTAAGATCATTCGAAAACAAGAGCATTCCGCTGTTAAGACAAGCTGTTGCCAGTACCAATTTTGTTTTAATAGTTTTCTATGTGTATTAAATATTAAGACCGCCCTATTAGTAAGACTACTTTGAGGCAGTATCAAAGGTGGTCTTAACAGAGGAATTTTACTGTACTTTAATCTCCAGGTTCTGGTTGAAGTAAAAGCCATAGGTATTTCCCCGGGTCATACGTATATACGTGCTGGACTTTATGGAAAAAGACCGAAGCAGTTTCCCTATACGCCTGGCGCTGAGATGTCCGGCATAGTGAAAGAAATAGGACCGAATGTCTGTAGCTTCAAGGTTTGTAACATTTGTGTCCACATGCAATGTATACTTTAAACTTTCATTTTGTATTATATGAGTTATCTTATACTCTGATCAGAATGCGATGATGCGCAGGCTGGAGCGAGTCTTCGCTGGGCGCACATGCAATCTTGTTGGAAATGCTATGCCCCGGTGTATTCATGACATATGCAACAATAGGTCCCAAAGCCATTTCGTGATAATTTAAAAATAGAAACTCGTACTGACAGTTTGTCAAGATTACCTCAGGAATTATCGTAGATAACACCTTCTCCGAGTTATCGGACTGTTACCGGGTGATCACGGATAACTCGTGAGAGACCTGGAAAGTTTCTACAGTTCAATTTCATGAGCAAGCATGCATGAGACAGACAAATCTTTGCACCCTTGCAAAGTTTTGAAATTATTTTGGTGCATTTAAATGTTGCCGTTTTTCATTATCGCTTCCATGATTTAATAAGAAATTACACATTTATAGGTGGTTATCATCTGTTTATTTAACCCATGCGACACTAGCCAGCTCCCCCGGGGCTGTTTGCTGATTAGGATGCTGCTGTATATTGATGGTTATAAAGAAAATATATCAGATAATGATATAGGGCTATTGCCCTGAATATTGTCCCGAGTTGGGATATCGAAGGACACGAGCTTGCGAGTGTCCGTAGATATCCAAACAAGGGATAATACTCACCAATATCAGTGCAATAACCCTTTTATTATATAGCTATAAATAGTTTTGCTCGAATAAATGCTTATAGACAAAATTCTGTGAAAATTCTTTATCTGAAAGCAATTCTAACAACAATGCGAAACTGATATTAAAAAGCGATATCAATGCATATTATTTTTGCACCGGTGTGAAATCAGCATTTTTAAATAATTGCAGATTTGCAGTAAACACTAAAATCATTGAACGAAAGGTTAAATCACTATTCAGGTTTAAAAGTAATTGGATACCAGCTTCGCCCATTTTGTTTGCTTGTTCGTTCCGGTTGGTCACGTGACAAAGATGCAATATTCACCGCATATTCGGAATCTTTCCGCGTTGGACATAGAGAAGCACGCAAATGTAACGTGCAGATATCTTGGAATATCGGCAAACTTGCTACTCGGCCTTTTCCCCTTGTATTTATTTAGAAACTATTTAGAGCTAAATAATAATTTGTACTATTTATCTTATTTCTGCTCCAAAACGTATATTGTGGGTACTCGTAAGTACTGCATCAGTTATGGGGTTCTAAGGGTACTCACAATCTATATAAACGAGGCGCTTCTAATGAATACCCTAAATCTATGTTCTGGAACAGAAATAAAAAAGTAATGTATATCCCTGCAAACCCCACATTTTCGTACAATAACCGGGTGGGGGTGGAGGGTTGGTGATGGTGGTTTTTGTGTGTGTGTGTGTGGGGGGGGGGGGGGGGGGGGGTCGGTGGAGGGGGGGAGCTGTTGATCGCTATTGAGCCTAGCATCATTACTATCAAACCATTTAATCCCATCTATATTATCATGTTGTATCAAGGACTTTTACTTTATGTGAAATCACTTATTTATTCATAAACAAAAGCTTATCTATTATCTTCATAGGGCTTATCGTTTTCATTTTATTTACTAATAGCAAATTTCTTAATCATGATGATATCAACGAGGCCCTCCCAGGGGATACCTGTTCCCGTGTTCCCCTGAAATATTTCATCATTTTCCCTTGTTCCTCAAAATCAAAATCTTAATTTTCTATGTTCCCAACTCCCCAAAATTTGTTCCCCTGTTCCCTTCATTTTTAGACTTGTGTTCTGCTGTTCCCCTGAAAGAAATGACATTATTCCCCTGTTCCCTATAACTCCTGGGAGGGCCTCATCAACGAACATTTAATGTATGAGCATTCCTAGTAGCGATCCGAATGATACTGAATAAATACGATCAACATCGATTTTTGCAGCGTTACCGAAAGCCGATTGCTAAAAATAACTGGGTGTACATTCACAGGGTAATGTCCTAAATTATGAATAAATCATGTTTATTTTGCCCATATTTATTTTCATTATATTTCTATAATATTTACATCATTGGAAAGAAGAGACTTCTTTCTTTCCAAATCCGTTTGCACACTTTTTGTAGCTTCATGATATATAAACGTATTTTCTGTTTTAAAACACATACTATAGGCTATATTTATTTTTCTGTATAGGGAATGTAGGGTTATAAATGTACCTTTAATTTGCCTGAACTAAAGATTTTGAATTAAAAGAAAATATATGCACACTGTTCAGAAGACATTGAAAGTATTAGTTGTAAAGAAATATTAAGGTGAACATATATTTGTCATTCAAACCAATGTATTTTGAACCGATACTATCATCGGATGTACAAAGTCCGCATGGGACTCATTGCTGGACATGTCTCCGCCAATTTATCTAATTTCGCAAAATTTCTTTCAGCCGGGTGATAGAGTTTATGTGATAAGGACTGTCGGTGGATCCTACGCAGAATATGCTGTCGCTGAAGAAAACATGGTGAGCCATCTTGACGAAAGTCTAACGTTTGAACAGGGAGCTACTGGGGTATCATACTATACAGCCTACAAGGCAATAATTTTCTGGTAAATGCTATGTTTCCTCCGAAATTGATAATAGCCTTACTAGGAAACAAATTATAACAGAAATATAAGTGGATACCCAGGCAATGCCACAATCACGAAGCACAGCCCTCTCGAGACATCAAAAGAAGGAGAGATAAGGTACAAATAATTACAAAATAAACACCACATATGAAGTCACAGACGCACAAACAGAGAACTGCAACAGAGGAACCGCCTTGTACATTACGAAAACATGCCTGTTCAAATATACTGAAATTGTTACCACACACACACACACACACACACACACACACAAAATAAATAAATAAAAAAATAAATAAATAAATAAAAATAAAAATAAGATAAAAAAAATCTGATATTTTTCATATTTCTGCTTAAAACATAGATTGTGGGTACTTGTTAGAACCGCCTCGGCGAGGCGGTTCTAACGAGTACACACAATCTATGTTTTTTTAGCAAAATAAGAAAAATAATGTATACCCCTGTAAACTCCAGTTTTACTATATAAAAGTGGGGTTTAAGGGGTTCAAAATTATATAGGTGTGTTTTCGTGATGAGTAGTCAATAGTAAAACTACTAAAACTACTGGGAGCTTAAATCAATTTTACTCGCGCGAAATCTCACCCCTAATTCTGTTGCAGCTACAATTTACAAACGTATGTTCGATCCGCGCAGGGATCCTCTACCTCATCTGTGAAATATCATAGAGAAACACATATAATCAAAAACACTGTGATGAAGCAAAGCAAATGGCTCAATGGCGATGTAAAGCCAGAACACAAGAAAACCACAAACAGGACCACGATTAGTCTGACCACAGACATTGATAGTCCAGCGCTGACTAAAGATTGTGGAGGGAGCCGTCATTTAGTTTGAGGACCGACTCTTCGCGCTTTGACTTGCGTACTTCTGCATCCGTTTTATTGCTATTATTATCTCAGCTCCAGATAAGAAGAATGTGCAGAAAAAAAAATCTTATTTCTCCATATTTCTCCAATAAAACATATGTTTATGTATATTGGTATTCATTAGAATCGTCTCGACTTCGCTTATCTCGAATAACCGCTAATCTCGAAGTTAAAATCTGATCCCTGTTTTAATGCGGAAATCTAACAACAGGTAACAAATTATTGTGAAAAGGAGGAGAAATAAGGAGTAATTTCTCCTCTTTTCCACAGTATTTTCAATATATCTCCTCGTAACTTCAGGAATCAAATTACATATTCATTTGTGAAATTTGGTTAATATCGATTCTGCAAATCAGATATGTCGAGGTACGGATATCTTGAAGTACTTCAGAGCGTCCCTTGGACTTCTAGATAACGAGAGTCGACTGTATCAATACTTTTGATTAAAAAAAACCAAAACCTTAGCTGGAGCTATGATTATTAATGTATTTGTGTATGTATAGTATTCTGAAAATATTTTTTACACTATAAAAAAGTTAAAGCAGCTAAAGCAAGATCTCTTTAATTCTGATATAAAAAGAGTGGACAGACTCATTTGCTTTATAAATACATTTATTAATTAAAAAGAGGACAGACGCTTAGAGTTTTAAAACGTACATGTTCCGGCCTTGGTTAGATGCATACTGTATTTGAAAATTACGAAAACACGCCTACATTGTATTCAAATATATTGAAAATTTCACCACCAAAAACTGGAAGTTTTGAGATAAAAATTCTGATATTTTTCATATTTCTGCTCAAAACTTAGATTGTGGATACTCGTTAGAACCACCCCACCGAGGCGGCTTTAACAAGTACCCACAATCTAGGGTTTTAACCGAAGAAATAAGAAAAATAATGTATACCCCTGTAAACCCCAGTTTTACTATATAAAAATGGGGTTTAAGGGGGTCAAAAATATATAGGTATGGTTTCGTGATGATGAAATGATACGGGGTACGAGTAAATAATTGTCTGTTATTTCAGTGGCAAAGCGAAAGCTGGACAGACTATTCTTATACATGGGGCAAGCGGTGGTGTGAGTATTTGATATCATTATAAAAACACGCCTATTCAAATATATAGAAAATTTCACCTCCAAAAACAGAAAATTTTCAGGTAAAAAAACACTGATATTTTTTATATTTCTGCTCGGCGAGGCGGTTCTAACGAATGCCCACGATCTATGTTTTTCGCTAAAACAGATTGAGTTACACGTTAGAACGGCATCGGCGAGGCGGTTCTAACGAGTACTCACATTCTATGTTCTGAACAGAAATAAGAAAAATAATATATATCCCTGTAAACCCATGTTTTACTTTATAAAAGTAGGGTTTAAGGGGATCAAAATTATATAGGCATTTTTTCGTGAGGTGTTGTTTTTATTCGGACTGCGAAAATTTTTCCTATACTTCTTAGGTTTGAACTTCATTTTACTATCTGTTAATATGTCTAAACTTTGCTGGAAGAATGGCAAATAGTGTAGATCATACTCAGACGCAATAATGTAGCAAAAGTGGGTAGGAGTTTCATTTTGTAAATATTTTTCATCCTTGTTTCACAATTTTATTTATTTTTATACCATGCTGGGCTAAATGATTTTGAGTTTTTAAACCAACAATAGCACAGCCTCATAAAAATGACTAAATAATCATTAGTTGCAATGGATAATTATAATGAATAATTAATTACGTGCACTTACTTCAGTGGGATGGAGCGCGACTATAGTTAATTGGCTTTATAATCAATTTATTGACCGGAATCGCGCCGGTCTCTTAATATAGCTTTGAATTTTTATATATGGTAGAGCGTCCGATTAGCTCACAAAGCATTTTTATATTTGCCAAGATCGTCGGTGTATGATATAAGTTTTATAACAAACAATGTTACAAACAGATTAATGTCTGACTTATTTTCATTTCAATCAAGAAATTTCATAAAGCTTAATAAAAGCATACATTAAAGAATCACTTTTTTGTTCTTTTTAACCTGTTACATTGAAAATTTATAAAACTTTAACATGTCTTGTCCCATATCTCTGGGTTAATATGATCAAAATTTGTGCCGGTACTTAGACGTTTACGTCTATATATTTTGTCTTGTTTACTTATATGAAGGGAAAAAATGATAAATTAGAAAAAGGAATTTCAGCACCAACCACACTTACAAACTTGTACAATGCTATGAAGGT
Source organism: Anodontia alba (assembly GCA_964016985.1). Classification (NCBI taxonomy): domain Eukaryota; kingdom Metazoa; phylum Mollusca; class Bivalvia; order Lucinida; family Lucinidae; genus Anodontia; species Anodontia alba. The sequence continues at coordinate 7,732,310 of OZ024821.1, forward strand.
CAGTGCTTAGCTTAATCTATTGCACAACCATTTGACAAACTGGTGATGTACGAGGGACGATAAAAAAGTTCTTGGTCCCTGTACTTTGGGAATGACCAAGAGCAGACATTGTGCCATTATTTCTCAATATAATCTCACTTTGCCTCGATGCACTATCACCATCCTGCTCCAGTTTGCTTATCCCTTCAAAATAGAAACACTCTTCCTGGTCCTCCAAGTACGCTTCAACAACATCTATGACGACCTCAGGATTAAAGTGATGGACCAAAATCTCATCTTGGGTTAAAACTCGACACATAAATTCCTAAGGGTTATCTCCAAAGAGAGACAGGAGATACTTAGAAATATCAGGCTTGCTCTTCTTCTGATCTTTGGTGGTCAACACACTGGGGGCCTATCTAGCTGAGATTTTGGGCATCTCTAAGACATTGCTCAAGATAGACAACTGTCCAAAAACACATGCATGTTTGTCTAGCCATATCATAGAGCAGGCTTCTTTTCTCCCACATAATTTGATTGTGCACAAGCAAAATAGTTTGGTCTGTAGTAGCCTCTGTAGGATGATAAGACTGTTCATAATCTTTCATGCTTTCCCTACCTCTCCCGAATTCTGCAGCCTATTTTTTCACCGTGCTGTAAAAAGGAGACAAATCCTCAAGGGTCTTAATGAGTCGCCATGAATTTCCTTCGGGGATATGCCCTTCTTACAGAAATACTTTATGACTGCTCTAATATTAACTTTGTCCTTTTTCTCAGTTTAACACACCATTCCCCTGTTTGCAGCAAATTTCTACTGAAATCAATAGCTTTGAAATTTTATTCTTTCTACCAAAGACGTTGACTAAGATAAAATTATCAACTGATTTGGGTTTCATTTCAACTTATTCATTTTAAATATTAAGTTTTAAGTAAATTGCAAAGTTTCAATTTTTGATACCTGCCATTTGAGGGGTTGCTACATTCAGCCTCCAAAAAGTCCCTGAAAGTGCTGGTGATGGTGGTATTTTTCCTTGTTTATTTTGCTATGCTAAGCCTGGGCTTTGAATTAAAACAAAATTTAGAAGCCCAGCCATACCCTGAAATGAACCCTTAAGCACCAAAAAGGGTGGAATCACTATGGAGCTCTATGGGAAAAATAATTAGTTCACTGTACCCTACACCTAGAAATGCAGGCTATACGACTTAGAAAATGTGTTACGTAGATATGATGGCGATATCCCCTTTTTAGAAGTTTTATTCCGAATATTAACGCGTAGACTGAGTTAAAATTTCAACAGACATTTCAAAATCTTTTTCTTATTTTTGCGGAAAACCGATTTTCAGCACCAACCACACTTATAAACTTGTACAATGCTATGAAGGTCAGTGCTTAGCTTAATCTATTGCACAACCATTTGACAAACTGGTAATGTACGAGGGACGATAAAAAAGTTCTTGGTCCCTGTACTTTGGGAACGACCAAGAGCAGACATTTTGCCATTATTTCTCAATATAATCTCACTTTGCCTCGATGCACTTTCACCATCCTGCTCAAGTTTGCTTATCCCTTCAAAATAGAAACACTCTTCCTGGTCCTCCAAGTACGCTTCAACAACATCTATGACGACCTCAGGATTAAAGTGATGGACCAAAGTCTCATCTTGGGTCAAAACTCGACACATAAATTCCTCAGGGTTATCTCCAAAGAGAGACAGGAGATACTTAGAAATATCAGGCTTGCTCTTCTTCTGATCTTTGGTGGTCAACACACTGGGTGCCTATCTAGCTGAGATTTTGGGCATCTCTAAGACATTGCTCAAGATAGACAACTGTCCAAAAACACATGCATGTTTGTCTAGCCATATCATAGAGCAGGCTTCTTTTCTCCCACATATTTAGACTGTGCACAAGCACAATAGTTTGGTCTGTAGTAGCCTCTGTAGGACGATAAGACTGTTCATAATCTTTCATGCTTTCCCTACCTCTCCCGAATTCTGCAGCCTATTTTTTCACCGTAGACAAATCCTCAAGGGTCTTAATGTCGTCATGAATTTCCTTCGGGGATATGCCCTTCTTACAGAAATACTTTATGACTGCTCTAATATTAACTTTGTCCTTTTTCTCAGTTTAACACACTTCCCCTGTTTGCAGCAAATTTCTACTGAAATCAATAGCTTTGAAATTTTATTCTTTCTACCAAAGACGTTGACTAAGATAAAATTATCAACTGATTTGGGTTTCATTTCAACTTATTCATTTTAAGTATATCGGGCCGAAAACTTTTCTTGATCGTACCTCGTACATGTACATGTATCTAAAATGTATACACTGTTTGTTCATGGCAGCTTTATCTGTCTGAGTATTTAACCCTTCCCTTGCTAAACACGTCATGCCCTGGCTTAGCAAACAGTGTAGCTTCAGATCAGTTGGCTTCTGAAGAAGCCAACAGATCTGGATCTGAACTGTTTGTCATTAAATATGTGAATTTCTATCAAAAACTCGTATCAAGAAATCTGATTGGCTGGAAATTAGAAGTGGGCGTGGCATCTTAATTTATTCAGCATGGGAATGGTTAAGTTAAATATGAGCCAAGCTACAGCATTTGCTACAAGACTGCGAAACCAGCGAAGACTCGGATCAGCCTGTGCATCTGCGAAGTCCTACCAGAGACTACTGGTTGCATGAAGATGGCTTGAGTCCTTAGATATCCATAGAACTAACAGCGAAGACTCTGATCGGACTGCGCGGATGCGCAGGTTGATCTATTTCTTCGCTCTACGCACATGGAATGCTGTGGCCCGACTTATATTGTATTACTATTCATTTTATGCAGGCCGGAATAGCTTGTGTTCAGATTGCCAAGGCAAGAGGGCTGAAAGTGTATGGTACAGCTGGTACCCAGGAGGGCCTTGACCTTGTTCTTAACAACGGGGCAGCAGCTGCGTTTAACCACAGAGAGGAAGGATATATGGACAAAATATTGGTAAAATTATTGTTCTGATGCATTTGTTCAGTATGAAAAAGTCATGAAAGCGTGACCTTAAAAATACGGTATTAAAGATTGTAGCTGTACTGATAAGGAATAAATGCAAAGAAAATACAATAAAGTACAGTTGACCTTCCCATCGTATTCCTGTTTATGGTTTTCTTGTGTTCTGACTTCAGATCGCCATTGTGCGCTTTGCTTTGTTTCATCACAATGTTTGTGATTCTATATGTTTCACAGTGATGTTTCACACATGAGACAGACGACCCCTAAGCGGACTGACCAAATATTTGTAACTTGGACTTGCATCTGAAGTAAGGGTGAGGTTTCGCACGAGGAAAATTGTTTAGAACCCAATAGTTTTCCTACTGACCGTTCTAAGGCGGTTCCACCACTGTTGCAGTTCTTCTTTGTGCGTTGGTGGAGATTCCCATTTTCTAATCTGTAGTGTGTTTCCAAAGGCAAGCTTTTTTACCTTTATTCACATTTGGTGCTTGTTTTGTTATTATTTGTTTCTCATCTCTTCTTCTTTTGGTGCCTCGGAAACTCTGTGTTTCGTGATTGTGGCATTCTCTGGGTGTCTTCACATATATATTGTTTTCACTATTTCAAACACTGATAACTAAAACTGCTGCTGAAGTCAAACTAAATAAACAGTAATATAAGTTTAGTTTGCTATGTGTTCCTTACTTTTCAACTCATTTTATCTCAAAATACTGTTATCTCAAATCAAAACATCTGGTCCCCTTGGAGTTTAAGATAACTGCAGACTGTACACATAAAACGTTACTTTCAACCTTTCTACAAGAATCATCTGTTTGCTAACGTAGTTATCTGGGCCTAGTTGTTCAAAGCATCGTTAGCTTAACGAGCTCATGTTAACTGTTCTAGTAATACAATATCTAATTCACAGGTATTTTTGCTGAAAAAATGTGAGTAGCTTTTGCTACTCACATTTTTTCAGCAAAAATATTAGCACATATGCCATGTTTAATAGTCAAAGTTTTAACGATACGTTAACTAACGACATCGTTACTTTTGAACGATACGTTAACTAACGACATCGGTACTTTTGAACAACTGGACCCTGTTGTTTGGATGAGGATAATTGCTGGGATTTGACGTAGATCGCATGACAATAGATTTAACCCTGTCAGCCCTGAGTTTCTGAAACAGACTCTTCTATCTCTGCATTTGGACACATCCATTGCTGCCAAAAGGGTGACAATTGTAAATCAAGAACAGAACGGCAAACTGCGTAGATCCTGATAGAATAATCCGTCCCTCGCGATCACAATCTGGCATCACTCGGCAAGCCTGGTGATGCCAGACAGTGATACTCGGGACTAGTTTTTCTATCTACTCCTCACACTTATGATAGATCCTTATGTTATACATAGAAATGCAGGCGATACAACTTAGAAAATGTGTTACGTAGATATGATGGCGATATCCCCATTTTTAGAAGTTTTATTCCGAATATTAACGCTAAGCACTGAGTAAAAATTTCAACAGGCGTTTCAAAATATTTTTCTTATTTTTCCGGAAAACCGAATTTGACATTTCACGCAAAATGCAGAATCCAGGTTTCTCGGAAAAAATAAGAAAAATACCATCAGTTTGTCGTCTGCTGAATAAGCCCAGAGAGTGGTTACGTTTAAAGTCACTGCATTCACTAGATTCTCTAGCGAAACGAATAAAGTGAGCCTCACAAAGAGGAACTGTGTCTTCCGGGCATATGTGAAAGGAATGTCAGATAACCCAACGAAGCTATACAGTCAGAGATATTGCTATACGTTATTGTACTCTACAGTGCCCATTTATTCTGTAAGCGGACTGCAAGGGCCCTGATCAGGCCTTTGCTGTCTGCGAATACCCTAAGGACACCATCACGTTTTACGCGCTTCAAATGTGTTTCCATAGGAAGCTACCGATGCTGATGGACCAGATGTGATTGTAGAGATGCTAGCCAATAAGAATTTAGAAATGGACCTTCAGATTGTCAAAAGATCTGGTATTATTGTGGTAAGATAGTGTATATAATCAGAATGCCTTAAAAATATACAAAATCCAATATAGAAATAGTACATGTATTAAAGATAGAAGCTGTCCAGGAATAGTCACAATCATAAAACATATATATAATTTAGCCAGTTACGATTATGCCTCGAGTATACCTGTGGCGCGAGTCGTATGAAGATATGTTAGCAGGGGCACACATTTTCTACAAGATTGCGAAGTTTCAGATTAGTCTCTGCGCATCCGCGCAGTCTGTTCAGAGTCTTCGCAGAACTCAAGGATCTAAAGTGTCTTCAAGCTGACAGCGAAGACCCTAATCAGACTGTGGATGCAGTCGTGTAGAAAATGCTGTGGCCCGGCTAATATTTACTAAAAATCAGGTGACAATGGTCAATGACTGCTCTTAGTGACCTTGTATAAAATAAGATGATGCTTAAGTTCAGGTGCAAAAAGACTGTTGAGATAGCAAGATATGGAATGTTGATATAACGTTTGACAGGACATTTTCAAAGGGCCTTAATAATGTACTGAAGTCAGAATCCCATACATTGTGCAACTACTAAGTTAACTGATTTTCGACGTTTATCGATAGAATCCAGAAAATGAAATCTTTCAACTAGGCCTTGTTTACGTTGCTAACACAATCTAAATAGCTTATTTCAGAAAGCTACGCGAAGAAAATTGTTCCAATAATTTGTCGAAGTGTAGATTTTGGCTTTAATGTGCTCTCGACCAATCAAGCTGCATTCAGTAGGCCGCGTCAAGCAAAAAAGTGCCTTCGAACATGCGTAAAAAGCGCAGATTCAAATCCATCTTGCCTATGCGCATAGGATCATCCGGGCCTTTGCTTTTCATCCATACATTATGTATTATCCAATGATTCTGTTAGGGGAGAGTGAGGGCTCAGATCAGACTGCGCGGCTCAAATAGGTGTCAGCCGATAGAGCTGGAATTATGACAAATACTTGACAATTTATACTCTTATGGAATATCCGGGTACCAAAATATCGGAGCGACCCGTGGGGTTTGGGGGTGGGGGAAGGGGCGGGACAAGGGAATTGTGTTTAAGCACAAAGTCAAGGAAAGTCAAGAAAAAAATCCCACTAGTAGCTCACATGGGAATCACCATCATCACCGTCTAAAGCCAGGGACTGTCAAAATCCATCATCTGTCTGTCATAATGTTTAGATGTAATTATACATTTTGATATTGATAGATTAAGTCCAGGAATAAACACCAGGTATCAGATGAATTGGTTTTATGTAACTGAAGTTCTTTAGTCCCTTCAACCCTGAGTTTCTGAAATGGACTCTTTCATCCTTGAAATTGGACATGTCTACTTGATGAAATAGGGGTTTTCGTCTAAAACAAAAAGAAAAAAAGAAAAGAAAAAATAAAACCGGCAAACAGTGTAGATCCTGATGAGACTCTCGTTACAAGCCATCTCATTTGGACCTACACTGTTTGCAAAAGTATCTGATTTGGACTGCCGCGCTGAAAGAATTAGGATAGGTTGAGACTATATTCAGATCAGACTTTACATATTGCGAAGCCGGCCTCGGTGGCTCAGTTGGATGCGCCGTCCGACTGGAGACCAGGAGGTCGCAGGTTCAACCCCCGCCGAACATTCTTTCGTGGAGATTGATCATGAAATATTTTCTGCGGTCATTCTCTCTCTTCCACTGATTCAAGAAGGGCAGTTGTCAGTTTCTGGCGAAAGAATGTGCACAATACTGGTTAACCGCTTGGAGGACTAAGCCTGCCCAGTAAACGTGTGGTTAAGTAAACTGACCGCGCTCGACATGACCCAACTGGGTTGACCGGGCCGTAAAACCTCAACACAAACACAAACAAATATATATTGCGAAACATCGAACAATAATTAAAGTTTAGAAAATTTTATTAGTGTATAGTATATAAAAATTCCATAAAATTAGGCATTTTTTTTATATTACAGGTTGTAGGAAGCCGAGGAACAATTGAAATCAACCCTGAAACCATAAAGATGAAAGAATGCATTGTCACTGGCATGCGCCTCTATAATACGTCAGAGGTATGTACCATCACGAAAACATGCCTATATAATTTCGACCCCCTTAAACCCCACTTTTATATAGTAAAACTGGGGTTTACAGGGGTATACATTATTTTTCTTCTTTCTGCTCAAAAACGTAGATTGTGGGTACTCGTTAGAACGAGTACTCACAATCTATGTTTTGAGCAGAAATATGAAAAAATATCAGATTTTTTTATATCTGAAAATTTTCAGTTTTTGGAGGTGAAATTTTCTATATATTGAGGCATGTTTTCGTAATGTCATTTTGAGCCGCAACTCAGCAAACGCACGTGTACCTTCGGACATGTGCGCCCGACAAAGATTCAGATCAGCCTGCGCATTCGCAGTCAGATGAGAATCTTCACTGGCCGCATTTTTGGACAGCCCAGATGCAAATGTTTCTTAATGCCTTCGCAGACTCTAATCAGGTAATGAGGCGATTCTATTAGTACACACAACATGCAATTTTATGATCAAATAAGAAAAATTCCGTAAAATATCCCTAAATATTTTTGTCTAGAGCTATCGGAAAAAAAATCCTATGGCCTCAAAAACGAGTTCGAATCATGATAAATGAGCCATCGGTGTTCGAGTCATTAAAGTTTTATTGTATTCGGTTTTATTAAATATTTTATATATTTAAGCCCATACTTCCCCGATGCATGTAATTACTCAATATTTGATATGGCAAAAGATTTGTTGTTAAAACGTACGTATTTGTAATGGAATGATAATGTATGAAAATGAAAGAAACAAAGGGAAAACACCACTAAATTCTAAATATTGCCATCTAATGTTTTTGAGAGAAATGGACATTCTCAAAGATGACTACTGTTGAGGGAATGCTTCTCCCCGGGAGAAAGTACCTTCCTTTTAAAGTAGCTACCTATTACAAGAAGGTAGTCAAATATGGGGCAAGAGGATCCTTTTCTGCAAGTGTGGTCTCCCTTTAAACAGGTGTTATCTCTTTAATTTGTACCCTTTCACTGTCACAGTAATCATTTAATACATTTATATGAGCCACGACGTCAGAAAACGTACCTTCGGATGTTAGCGCCCAGCGAAGATTCAGCATTCGCTCAGTCTGATCTAAATGTTTGCTGGGCGCATTTTGGATAGTCAAGGATGCAAAGTTTCTTCATGCGGACAACGAAGACTAAATCAGACTGCGCGGATTCGCAGGCTGATTTGAGTCTTCGTTGGGCGCACATGTCAGAAGATACGCATTCTTACCTTAAGGCTAAACTAATATGTATTCTTAGCGATAGCTCAAATTGATGTTTATTTGCAACCAAAATATATTTATCTTTTTCTCAAAAGAGTATGCCATGGGTACTCATTAGAAGCATGCTAATGGTTTTTAGCCTGAGAAAGACGAAAAAACAACAACTATTTTTTTGTATACAAATTATATTAATGACTTGACATTTAAACCACTGATTCTCAAGAAAATGGGACAAGTGGCGTCATAGCTAATCATTAAACGCTTATTTTTTTATGTTTGATGTTTTAATGTTTTAGAGAAAACGGCTCTGAGGAAAAAGGTGCAAATCTTATATTGTCAGGGAAAGTCCAATGCGCAGTTTAAAAAGCCTCGGAGCGATTCAGATCATGATTTGTTTACGATCTTCGATCTTCACAAGAAAGATAATCAGTGATAGTTTTTTTCCTTTCGGTAGTAAGGACATTAACTCCCACTGAGTTGCTCCTTCAGATCATTAAATGTAAACAGAAAAGTAGTTTCTCAATGTTATTTTGCACAAACGAAAATATCATATATTTTTTTTCACTTGGGAAATATCATTTCTTGGAAATATGCATTATTGTTAGATTGCAAAGAAAGTGGTAGTCTTTTGATTGGATAGCGCAAGGGTAATTATTTACCATGTACCCCGTGAGAAAAATGTTTCCCTCTCGCACTCGCCTTCGCTCAAAAGCGATGGCAGCCATCTAGGATTTAATTATGCCATTGACATTAGTCAAACATGCTTTTAGTAAAATCAGTGTAGGTAATCTCCATATACGAAGCCGGCGGCTCCACAGATGAATTGTTATGGGGAGCTTACGCGTCACGTGCGGCTCCGAAGTTGTAGATGGTAAACAATCGACACGGTGAGATAAGTATAGTGTTTTATGAATTTTATCTGTTCTTCGACGGTTTGAAATGAAAAATTCGATGACTGACCCATTTAACTCACGTTAATGCACAGAGGCATGTGGATATTAACCGAGTTTACTTTAGGTATCTTTAGAAAAGATAATTGTCGAAGGCAAACACTCCAAACTTCTTTATAATTTGACTTTCAGGGCGACGAACAACTTCAACATTTCACCCCGACAAACCAATTCGCTGTGGTTGACTTGTACATGCGCAAGAGAAAATAGTGTAGGAATTTCGGATAAGAATAATAGTTTGACTTGCAAATGACTCATAGTAAATACAATAAACTTCAAGAATGAGATATCTTTAAACTGTTAACCTCGACAAATCGTATATTGACCCTTTAAATAAATTCTAACAATTCTAATACATATTTAAAAATTACGGGAAAATATGGAGTGTTCGAGTGACGCTTTCGTTGACTCTGGGAGAAACTGATTCGCTTCGAGAGGGGTGAGTTTAAAAGCCGGTAGTAAAGGTCGAGAGTGGGAACGGAAAGTCGGGACTAAATTTTGACAATCTATTAATGGCATTAACCATGCATATATCGGGATGAAATTTGAAACACATGTAGAATATTGCTTCTTCTATAAATGCATAGCAGATTATATCTGAAGATTAAATATTTTTCCCGTTCTGAACCAAACTATTCGACTTCAGGTGTTTACAATTTTCTTGCTGCACTTATTTTATAGTCGACTTACACATAGTCCATTCAATCAAGCGGTTCTATTTTTTTTTTTTTTTTGTGACGACTGTCGAACGCACCTGCAGGTACGATGGATCAAAATTGCTACGTAATGCAATAAAGTGTTCATATTATTATTATTTATTTCTTAATAAACAATATATTATGTACTGCAAATCAATTTTGAATGGTATATTATGATATGAAATAAAAAAATCGGATAATTAGTACATAAAGATACAGTAATCACAATTTTCATAATAAATTTTATGGTATAAATTGGATTTCATATTCCACTGCAAACCTAATCTTAATATGTCTTCGACAAAAAAATTTTGTCCCGAGGCCTGTCTAATTGTGCAGCTGAATAAGCTGCGAGAAAGATCACCAGAATTTCCCCTAAACAGACAAGCTTTTGAAGACTCAGGTGATGACATTAACTGCTTTAGATCAGATACACGAGATATTTGCTAAAGAGCGTGGCTCCAGTAATGTAGTGCGGTTCCGTTTATGGAGTGCGGCTCTGAAAGTGTGAACATAATGCGCAGGCTGATCTGAATCTTCACTGGGCGCACATGTCCGAAGTTACGTTTTCTGAAGTTTCGGTTCATTTATTGCTGGGAAACATAGGGGCTAACGTAATGCGATTAAATGGAATTATTCTTAGTGGCTTTCCCCTTATTCATTTTACAGAGTGAGTTAAAAGAGATGCATAAAGCAATGGCAGAGGGGATGAAAGATGGGTGGTTACGTCCACATATTGGTAAACAATACAGACTGGAAGAAGCTCCGTTGGCGCATGACGAAATCATCAACTCGTGCAAAACGCTTGGAAAAAGAGTTTTCAAATTATGATATAAAACATGCTCAGGCCTGTCTGTCCCAGTATTTAAAATAACCTGGGTAATCTTATCACTCTTCCTCCTTATTCATTGTACAGTGTTTAAAGAGATGCATAAAGCAATGGCGGCGCGGATGACTCTGAGGGGGATGAAAGATGGGTGGTTACATCCACATATTGGTAAAGAATACAGTTTGGAAGAAAGTCCGTTGGTGTATGACGAAATTATCAACTCGCGCATATCACTTGGAAAAAGAATTTTCAATTTGTGATACTTAATGAGTCTAAACGATCCAAAATTTGAAATCCATTCTGATACATACCCATGCCTGAGTGGAAGATCAGTCTAACTATATTACAAATAAAAATAAAGTTACCCGGGAAATGCCACAATGATCACAAACGCAGCCTTCTCGAATCGTCGACAAACATGACAAACAAAACAACCTATTTATAATAACAGACGTACCCAGTAAGCATTCTTTATAAATCTATAGCGGGCCGTTATCGGCCCGTCTGGTTATCTGACGGGCCGATAACGACCCGCTATAGATTTATAAAGAATACTCTCTGGGTATGAATAAAAACGAACTGAAACGGAATCTTTTAGTTTAATACAGCGATCTTGATTATATTGTACGATGTACAGTTTTTATGTCTCCTCGAGGTTTTATGTATCTCCCCTTCAGGATCGGAACCAACATTGTCCTGAATGCGTTTTGTTTTTGAGCTGCGGCATGAGAAATGTGTGTTCGGGGTAAATGCAAACAGTGAAGATCCGAAACAGCCAGCATAGATATTTTGTCTGACCAGGAGCTCTGCTATACTTCGTTATGTTCTACAGTACCAAATTAATCTATACATCACGAAAACATGCCTATATAATTTTGACCCCGTAAAATCCCATTTTCGTAAAGTAAAACTGGGTTTTACAGGGTTTTTTTTATTATCATTTTTCTTGTTTTTTTTTTTTTTAAAAAAAAAAACATAGATTGTGGGTACTCGTTAGAACCGCCTCGCCGAGGCTGTTCTAAAGAGTACCCACAATCTATGTTTTAAGCGGAAATATGAAAAAATATCAGAAGTTTTATCTGAAAACTTTCATTTTTTGGTGGTGAAATTTCCAGTTTATTTGAATAGGCGTGTTTTCATAATGAGAAGTCACGGATTACTGGGCAAGGTTATATTTACATCTATATTTATTTTATGATATTCATTAAACATGTTTATTTATTTCAATAGTGCTATATAAAGTATGTACCCTAACAAATGCGACCTACAGGCCTGAGCAAACGGTGTAGATCCAGAATAGACGCCGTGTTCTGCGAGATCTGATCAGGGTCTTCACTGTTTGCCAGCATTTTAGAAACATCAGCAGGTAGAACACCGGGGCATTTTCAATAAAAATGGTCTTATATTACTACCAGGCCCTACTTCGTTTGATCGGTATAGTGAAGTTTAAACCCATGCATGTTGTGTGGATTTTTCTACTTTAACTCTAAAGAGCGGTCCATTTCCAATAGAAGGGATGCCCTGTTAGTTTTTATTATGACCATGTTTTAAAGAAATTCCTGTATCAACTAGCAGCAAACATTGTAGACCCTAATCAGACGCCGCATTCTTCGGCATCTAATCTAGGTCTACATTGTTTGCCCATGTTCCTTTTATGAGACGATAGGCATAAATCTGTTAATAGTAGCTCAGCTCAGCGCGAGAGGCTAATATGAAACCAAGCTTTGATAACAGGGTTGATATGAACATCTAACATTTTTGATAATTGTTAAATTGAAGCAAAGAATACTGTACACACAGGAGAAATATATTTTAAACAATTACTGTATTAATACCCTAGTTACTAAATGGATAACACCGTATTCAATTTTCCAACGGGAAGACATCATTCATGACATTGTATACTGTAATATCCTTTTTATAACCCGCCACAAGATAGTGTCTGTCCGTCCATTTGCCATACGTCCGTCCGTCCGTTTTTTTTTTTTGTTTCCGGATGATAACTTGAGTAAATGTCAATATATTTTCAACAAACTTGGCATTTGCATTGATATTGTGGAGAGCTGGTTTGGAATTGCTAGTGGGCAAATTTCGTCAATTTTCGACAGAATTATCTGCCCGCCGCACGTCCATATTTTCGTTTCCGGAAGGTAACTTGAGTAAATATCAATGGATTTTCACTAAACTAGGCATGTTAATTTATATTGTGGATATCCGGTTTTGGGTTGATAATGGACAAATTTCATCAGTTTTTGACAGAGTTATCTGCCCGCCACACGATAGTGGCGGGTATTATCGTTTCACATTTTTATTTAAGTAGGGCAACAATTAATCCATAGTTTTGGAAGTAGTATGGTCAATAATTTATAACTCTAAAATTCCAAGTAAAACTCCGGAGATATTCAGCCCCTCCACCCCAGCCCCTTCAAGCTAAAACGTATCTTCGAGCGAGTGCGAAATTCTAGGGCTTAGGTCATCTTGCATGAGCACTCCGCAGTTCCGTCAGGACTCTGGAACACACCGGGTAGGCAGCAATCAGGAACGACTGCGGTAATCATTGTCAAATGATGGAACCTGGCATAATCATATCGAGCTTATCACATCTAAAGCTTGGTCAAGAATAAATATAATGCGCAAACTCAAATTCCAGTTTGACCGCAAAACTTTGGAGATTATTTATTTTACGTTTATACGACCCATACTGGAATACGCAGATGTATGGGATAATTGCACTCACTTTGACCAAACTGAGATTGAGAAGGTGCAACTGGAAGCCGGTAGAATAGTATCTGGAACAACACAGTTAGTCTTTCTTGCTTCACTGTATAATGAACTAGGATGGGAAGAGCTTAGCGCTCGACGAAGAAAACATAAACATGTTCTTTTTTACAAAATGATTAACAGACTTTCACCAAATTATTCGACACAGTTAGTTCTTGATCAAGTCGGTCAAGCTTCTTCATACAATCTAAGAAACGCCGTGAATTTACAAAACATCCATGCTGGCCCTCCTCCTTTCTACCTTCAGTTGTCAGAGACTGGAATGCTCTGCCTGTTTTATCAAGAAACTCTCCCACAGTAGAATCTTTTAAAAGGTCTCTGAATACTAATTTACGTGAAACACCATGATCCTATTTCTATGTCGGTGACAAACTAGGTCAAACACATCATGCATGACTTCGAACTAACTGTAGCTCTCTTAACTATTATCTATACCATAAAAATATCATTGAAGATCCGAGATGCACATGTGGATTACCCGAGACCAACAAACATTTTCTGTTAGAATGCCGGAAATATAATGCTATAAGAATGGATATGATGCATGAAGTATCGCAGTTCTGCCAACCAACATTACATACCCTATTGTTCGGTAACATGGCTTTAACAGATGAAGTGAATGAATCAATTTTTAAATATGTACATAAATTTATCCAAAGAAGCAAACGCTTTGAAATCTCCTCTTGATCTGTCCTACAAACTGACATATATCAATACTAATTTCCATAAAGATAGAAACATAATATGTTGTCTGAATATTGCTTAGTTTTCTAATATACCAATACACTTGTAGCCTAAAATCGGATATAATCCATAAGTCTCAATACTTGAAGTAAGATTTGATGCTTATTTATTTAAAATAGGATCCCCACATCACATTCTTTACCTCTCTCCTATATTATGTGCCTGAATAAACAATTTCTTATAATTCGTATTTTAATCTGAGATTTTAATACGTCTCTATTACACATCCACTATTCTCTATCTCTTAAATTTCACTCTCCTTTCACTTCTTTTCTTTCACCTTTCTTTCTCTTCGTTATTTATTTAGTTAGTTAGTTAGTTAACTACTTGTACATGCATGGTCACAATGTTTTGATTTGATGCTCAGGAACTGAGGGAAACAAATTCACATAAGCTATATAGCTTTTATCGATTCCCTTTTGTATATTTATTGGGGTAAGTCAGTTTATCTAGCCTTCTTGTAATTAATATTGCGGTTAGAATCGAAACAAATCCATTTTCTTGCAGCAGAATGTATGAATTTTTGACATATTAGGACAATTTTACTGGTTTATTTTCATTTATGTCGAACTGACCATCTTACTTTTTATCTTTAGTTTTCATCAGTAAAAATCAGCTTACTCATGCAAATTACGGAGTTCTAAAACGATGTCCCAAACAATTTATATGTCTATAAAAATGTTTCTTAACATAAATGCTAAATTTCCTGGTTCAAAGTTTACTATCAAGGGAGCTAGGAATGGACAAAGAGCTTAGGGGTAGGAATAACTGGCAATTGAAAACGATATTTCAAAAATTCAAATGCAATCGACTAACGCAACACATGGCAATCAGCGAACGAAATGAATTGTTTCTTAAAATTGCTTATATTTCAACATTCTGCGTTAGCAACTTGATGATTTCGGTCTTGTTGGTTTTCAATTTACGTACACGACACTTTAAATGAAAATAAATGATAACTGAATCCATCTACAGCTGAAAACTCGAAACAAGTTCACCTCACAGACCATGCTATCAGGGCACATGATAGGTCTGTTACAATTTCCTCCCTGATTAATTCGATGCATCTTCTTGTTGCTTGTAACCGTCTTTGCACTGGCGACGCAGTCCTTTTGCTGCTTGCAGTCCGAGCACGGCCCACACGTAGCGATCACATATCACAGGCAGTAAAAACTCACGGTCTGACTGGGACTCGAACTCAGGGCAACTCGCAGATCAACAGACTGGTCATGTAACTGATTCACACTGCTATATAGCTTATTATAACATTGCTACAGGCTAACCATGTGACTCAGTAGATCAGACGGCATTCCGATGTGCGAGAGAGCCTGGGTTGGAGTCCTAGTCGGGTAAATTTCTTTTTTGCCTCCCATGTTACATTTTGTGCTCAGTTTGGGTCTGTTTTCGGGCTGCGAGCAGTTAAAAGACTGCAATGTCGGTTTAAGGCATGGTTTGAATTAGATTTGGGGACAAATCTAATTAAGGTAGAGGAAATTGCCACCTGAAAATACAATATGACCCTGTAGCTCAGCTGGCTTACTGGTGTTCGAGAGATCCTGTGTTTGAGTGCTGGTGGGTCATGTGCTTTTTCATGCCATGCGACGTCAATATTTCACAGAGAAGACCTACATGTAAAGCACATGTAGGAGTAAATTTTTATGGAAATTAAATGTAACAAGATTATTTGAGCCTCGTTTTCTTGGGGGTAGTCCGACCCGGTAAGACAAACACCGGCCTGCTTTGACAAAGGCGCTGATCAGATTGCGCGGATGCGCAGGCCAGTCTGCGCCTTTGTTGTTCGCACATGCAATTTGCAGGTTTTCTCACGACGAGGGTCATTTCGTGGTGGCGTTGAACTAATATATCACATTGTTAACAAGTTTTATACTATTCAGCAATGCGATATAACGTTTGCAGGATAGGAAACTAAATCTGAAAGTTAATTGTTATAATCGAGCCGTGTCGTGACAAAACCTGTTTTTATGACATATGCGACATATGTGAACAACAAAGGTTTAGTCTGATCAGCGCCTTTATTGTTCGTTTCTTGGACAATAGGATGGTGAAATGCTTATACCTGCAGAGCTCCTGAGACATATCAGGACAGTGTTTGTTACCAGGTCGCAAGAGACAGGTTATCTCACAACGAGGCTCATACAAGTCAAATAAGTCATAACTCCTATCTCTCCTCGATAATTATTATACCATAGTCGTATTAACATTTTAACCATATTAATGACTCAAATATTTTTTGTAGGGCACAGAATGCAACACTTCATATGTTGCCACTGTTAAGAATGACCCGACACTTTCATAGAAATTATCTCCCACCTGTGCGTATATCACAAAAGACAAACTATCAAGGTCAGATCATTAGAACTGAATGAAATGACCGGGAAGTTATCGAATAAAACTTTTCGATGTTACACCAGATTCGTATGACGTTATTGTTACCAGCGATAATGAATCGGTCCAATACCCCAAAATAAATCCTATGTAGATATTCAGGAAGATGAAACGTATTCTTTAGAAGATATTAAAGATACAAGGAATGAATATTATGACTCGATCCCAACTGTGATCAAAAAACTTAAACAGTGTGGTCAACTTGATTTATATTTGAAATGTCACTTATTTGCTGATGATAAATTTCCATTGGACAATATATGTTACTTGCTATTGGACGTAATCGAGTGGTTTTCAAAGTCACAAACATCACTATTGAGATACTTCCAGGAAGAAACTTTAAACTTCTGGAAGGTCGGCTACCATTTGTTCCACAGGAAATTTCTCAGGTTCATAGCAGGTCCAAGAAATACTGACCAGGTTATTTCTGGTGGGAATGAAGAAAGATGTTGCTTGCCCAACGGTCGCCGATTAATTGCGACCTCTGAGCGACTAAATGCCGAAGCGCGCCTTTTGCATATATGTCACACACACACACACACACACACACACACACACACACACACACACACACACACACATTTTCCCTGGTATTTAGCGGAATGTTTACGCCCAGGCACTTATACGACACTACCGGTACTAATCTGGGGTTAAATCAAGGAACTTTAGCCCCGCTGTGTTTCTGCTGTTGTCACGGGTATATTACAGCTTGCTGTACTTTTAAAACCACGAAAATGAGGAGAAACATAGACAATTTAATTCATTTTTCTCTTTAAATGAACAAACACAAATTCGTTAATCGATTGCCATGTAACATTTTGCGTACCGTTAGTCGATTGCCATGAAAGTAGTATTCGATTGCCGTCTCTCTCTATCCTGCGCTATTCAAATGTATGTCATATTTAACATGAATAACAAAAGGTCGATTGATTCTTCACAAATTAGCCACAAATGATTGAATTTTATATGTCTGTAACTGAAGTGATCAAATAAGACCACAAATATGAAAAATCTACCAGGTTCGTTCGATTCTCAAGCAAACAAATACGCAATGTCTTATGTTCCAGGTTATGTCACGGTCAACACGCTTAGGATTCCAAGGTCTGATTTTGTTGGGTACATCACTGACCACTTACAATAAGCGTGTTGTACGTACTTTTAGTGATACACCTTTATATCTCCTGCAAACAAATGAAATGTTTTCTTACCTAAACCGACCGCCTATTCAATATGAGTTGCGTGTTAGATTGCCGCAGTCGTTCCTGATTGCCACCTGGTGTGTGGAAGCGGCCAGTGAAAGTACTCACCAGACTGCGGAGATGCGCAGGCTGATATGAGCCTTTACAGTCCGTATTTGTTCCTAAGACATATTTCCGCTTGACAATTTGCATTATTGTGGCATCTTACGATCACTACTGGTATCAGTAACAATAACTTGCCAGACAAAATCACACTTTTCTTTCTAACTTGAGTGTCTATTACCCTATTCATCTGAAACATGCACATATACATTGACTTGACACTGGAAATGCAGTTATACTAAGATAAAAATGCTTTGTTGTAACATGGGTTATTGCTTCTGATTACTATTTTATTATTGTGGAAAAACTGTACTTAACTTAGAAATAATGCAATATCTTAATCTATTAGAGCTAAAACGAAACTTACTATAAAACCTTGCTATGACAGACTGCACACCATAAATGCATCTGATATATGGTGTGTTTATTCTTGCAGGAGTTATTGCCCCTGAATTATAGCATTTATGTGAAAAAAACGGGTAAGACTCATGTTTTAATTTAATAATTTCATACTGGAGATCAAGTTTCAATAAAATTTGTATAATAGTATCCATTTGATAAATCCTCACAATTAGTACACCAGTTTACATCAAAACAGTGTGTATGGCATGAGTTATTGCCCTTGATTTAGCAATTTTAGGTGGTAAAATTACGAAAATATGCCCTGTAAACTCTTCCAGTCTTCAAAATGTGCAACGCATGCACATAATTCAGTATAAGTTTTGATTTATTAGACGAATCCTGCGATATGATGTATTTATTACAAATAAGAATGATATTTATGTGCATATTTTAACCATTTTAATCACCTTTTATCATGTTGAGCATATGTTCCTAGAAAACAGGGGGTGGGTAGCCATTCATAACTATTTGCTAAGACAAATGAAAATTGTCAATAAGCAGCGCTTATTCGAATACCCCCGCATAAAGCATAAAATTTTTTTTCTATCAAAATTTAAGTTTCAAAGTGCCGGCGTGACCTTGAAAATAAAGTCAAGGTCACCAAAATCTAATAAAATATAATTATTAAGCAAGCTACACAGGAAAAGCAAAAGTGTTATGGACATTAAAGAATTACAAAGGGGAATAACTATAACAGTATTGATCCCTTGACCTTTGTTTTTCTGAAGCAGCAACATCTCATGAATATGAACATTCATGCAAAAAATATTAAGATTCCTAACAAAATTGATCAAGGTATGCAGGAAAAAAAAGATAGAGTGCACACAAGGCTCACTTTTTGAGTATTTATAATGTAGTGACCTTGAAAATAGAGTCAAGGTCACCAAAAAATCTAATCACTCCTTTCCCCCATCCTGATGATGTATCTGTGCTAGTTTGGTCAAATTCCAGCCATTGGTTAAAGAGATAGTGTGCAAACAAACTTTTTACTGCATTAAGAAAAAAATACAAAGGGCAATAACTCTAAGAGAATTGGCCCCTAGCCCTTACTTTCTCTTATGTAGGTACACCTTATTAATACCAATGTGTCTGCAGAAATTAATGAATACCCATCACTGCATTTCAAGATGTTAGAAAAAAAAACAGCGTCGCGGAAGGACACATGGACGGACGGACAACGTGAAAACACAAAGTTTGCAGGGGGTGAAATTTTACAAAGGGCAATAACTCTAAGAGAATGTGCCTTAGCCCTTACTTTCTCTTATGTAGGTACACCTTATTGATATCGATGTGTCACATAAGCTTTTTTCTATCAAATTTTGAGTTTCAAAGTGTCAGTGTGACCTTGAAAATGAGGTCCAGGTCACCAAAATCTAATCACTATTTCCCTCATCCCAATAAAGTATCTGTGCTAGCTTGAACAAATTCCATCTAATAATGAGATAGGGTCACATAAGGGTCATTTTTAGACTCTTTACAATGTACTGACCTTAAAAATGAGGTCGAGGTCACAAAAATCTAATCACTTCTTTCCCATGTCCTAACGGTATATCTTTGCTAGTTTGTTAAAATTCCAGCCATTGGTTCAAGATATAGTGTGTACACAAACTTTTTCTATCAAAATTTGAGTTTCAAAGTGCCGATGTGACCTTGAAAAGGAGGTAAAGGTCACCAAAATCTAATCACTTCCTTTCCCAATCCCAATGATATATCTGTGCTAGTTTGGTACAATTCCATCTGTTGATTCATGAGAAAGAAAGCACACAAGATTCACTTATTGAGTATTTATAATGTACTGACCTTGACAATAAAGTCAAGGTCACCAAAATCTAATCACTTCTTTCCCCCTTCCCGATGATGTATCTGTGCTAGTTTGGTCAATTTCCAGCCATTGGTTATAGAGATAGTTTGCACACAAACATTTTACAAGACTCATTTTTTGGAGTCTTTATAACGTAGTGACCTTGAAAATAAGGTCAAGGTCACAAAAATCTAATCACTTCTTTCCCAAGTCATAAAAATGTATCGGTGCTAGTTTGTTAAAATTCCAGCCATTGGTTAAAGATATAGTGTACACACAAGTTTTTTTTTCTATCAAAATTTGAGTTTCAAAGTGCCGGTGTGACCTTGAAAATGAAATAAAGGTCACTGAAATCTAATTACTTCTTTCTCCAAATCCAGATGATGTATCTGTGCTAATGTGGTCAAATCCCATCTATTCATGAGATAGAGTGCACACAAGGCTCACTATTTGAGTATTTATAATGTAGTGATCTTGAAAATAAGGTCAAGGTCACCAAAATCTAATCACTTCTTTTCCTTATCCTGATAATGTATCTGTGCTAGTTTGATCAAATTCTAACTATCGGTTTAAGAGATAGTGTGCACACAAACTTTTTACTGCATTAAGAATTTCTTTTACAAAGGGCAATAACTCCAAGAGAATTGGCCCCTAGCCCTTACTTTCTCTTATGTAGGTACACCTTATTGATATCAATGTCTGCAGAAATTAATGAATATCCATCGCTGCGTTTTCAAGATATAAGGAAAAAACCAGCGTCGAGGACGGACTCATGGACGGACGCACGGACAACGTGAAAACAGTATACCACCACAGTTTGCGGGGGGCGTGGGGGGTTGGGGGTATAATTATCATTTTGGTGTGCATTATTAGTCAGACTGTCTCTTTATATCTTGAGTATGACAACATACCATTTTAAAGCAATACTGACCTTTTGAAATCGATTATTTATCAAAATTGTTCAAATACTTAGAACAACAGAATTTTGCTAATTTAGGTATAGGGTTAATTATAAAGCATTACCTCGTTTCACAGGATTTGAAATTTTATGTCATTTAAAAATAATACTACACAATAAGTAGTGATCATTATTTGAAAGTTTAATGAAAATTTATTCTTGGAAAGTGCCTTTAATATTTGAATATTTAGTAATTTCCGTTAAAACTACAGTAAATTTTCACCATTTCGGTGAACAAAAATGTTGATTATTAGGTACATTGAAGTTTGCTTTACATCCTTTAAGCTTTCCTGCACTTCACATATTCTAATGCAGTTCAGTTGCAATAACTATCTCATAGATGTTAGTTGCTGCGTTAGGATGATTTTCTCAGTACTACTAGGGTCCAGAACAACTTTGAAGAAAAATACCAAAGAGCGTACATCTATGAAGCACCAGAATTCTTATACCAAGTGGTGACTTCAGCTTTTTATTGTTTTATAACTTTTACAATGAAGTGGGAAAGCAAAATGCAGATTTTAAAGAAAATTTATTGTTGGGATAAAAGGTGCACCAGGTGTCAATAGTGACCTTAAGTCCTTATCATACTTGTCGTAAAATTTGGACGTCAATTATATTACCTTCTGATGTGTACCAGTAATCCTTTACATCCCAATGTATTGTTGCACCCGAAATGCATAAAATTTAACTCATTGTTTTTCATACCAGACACGAAACGCAGGAATGTCAAAGAATTTTTTATGCAGTATTTTTCAGCGGACCACAACATTGTGACTGCAGGAAAACATTAGTTCCTATATAAAGACGATATCGTATTTACCAAAAGTATTTGGACATGTAGTACCCAGCGGGCAAACAACGTTGAAACAACGTCGATTCAATGTTGATTCATTGTATTGATGTTGTATCAACGGTGAATCGACGTTGTTTCAACATGGTGGAGTATTGTCCATGATATAGTCTATGAGCATAGATGGAGACTTCTGCCATTTTATGCTTTCAACGGGAACAAATTCTTCCATTTAGAGTAGACCTTTTTTTTTAGAAGGGCGACTAAACAATGTTGACTGTTGTCTTCCCTGAAAATATATTCCGGCTCCTAAAAGCGTATGCCCCGCTGTCTACGCGGCTCTTGTATTTTACGTGTTTGCGCTGTTTGCATCTGAGATTAATACTTTCCTTTCATACACTATTTCAGGCTCTTTCTCCTTTAACAGCTGCATTATTAAAAAGCATAGATGATAAGCAGCCGCATTCACTACGTTAGACAGGTTCCGTGTTTCTTTCAGAGATTTACCATAACATTTAACTGCTTCTGCGAGGTTGTTATCAAGGTAGTAACAATAACCAAGCAGGTTATATACCCGGTATTTTTGCAGACCGTCGCCAATGTCGTGCACAATGTTCCGCAATTGTTCCAGAGAATTTGTAAATTCCACATGATGTCCACTGTAATACTGACCAATGCACAGCAAGAAGTATGCGTAAACACAGGGATGAATTACAAAAAAATTGTCAGTTTCAGTTTCACTTTGTGACAATATGCATTCAAATTTAACGGCATACGGGACACAGTCAACATCTCCGGTAGAAAAGAGAACATCATAAGCTGGAAATGTTCTTTCGTCCACTTCCGGGAAGCGAACAGCTGATCTCAGCTTAAATTTCCCGCAACTTGTCATTTCAATGTTTCTTTTGATAGAGCACCAACATGGATACACCAAGTTTTTATCTTGTCTTATAACATCCAAGATGAGGTCATTTGACAGCTGGAACTGACTTTGACAAATATAAATCGAGGCAAGATACAGCACTCCAGACAAAGAATCTATATGCCGCCCATGACTTATTAAGACTTTGGCATCGTCCAATGTTGTGGTAGTTGTTTCAATGTATTGTTGGAACAACATATCTTTTGGAGAAATTAAATGTCTGTAATAGCAAAATCCCAAACGTATATCAAGAAAAATTTTCGTGTATTCCAGAAAATGTAACAAGACACCACCTGGAGGACTTCTTTCAAACGCCATCAGTTGACGCAGAATAAACCTAGGTTCCAGACCATCTGAGGTAATATTCACGAAAATATTAAACATGGTCCGGTACAGCATCAATACATCATAATACTTTTGGACGTTTCCATAACTTTCATGCAGATCAGAAATACTCCTGCTCATTTCTATAAATACATCAAAACACCCTTGACCCCTACACCACATGTCTGAAAGATCCTTAAATTCAGTTAAGCAGTTCAAGACAAAGGTCACAATATTTTCTTGAATCTCATCTATTTTTTGCAAAACACGAGCTTTCTCTAATGGGTTTTCTAACTTATGCGCAAGTAAGTTTCTTTGTCTGTGAAAATAATGTGACAAGTTGTTTTCTTCAATACTTTTTTTCAACTCACTAAGACACTCAAGCAGGCACTGCAATAAATTTCCATCATACCACATGGATAATCCCTTTTCCTCTGATTTCCAAAACACAATTGTTTTCAAATGATAGGAACTTAGCTGGTCAGGAGCTAACGGTTCAACGTGTTGCTTGTGAATTTGTTTTAGTAAGATATAGCAATGTACTTGTGTGTCATTGAAGTTCCAGACCAACTCTCGTTCCCCAAGCAGGAAAGAAATGCGCCATTCCAAGAAGAAGAATTCGGAATGTTTGTCGCCGATAGGAACTGCATGACATGTCTGCTTACTGATCTTGTCAACAACATCTTTTGGTGGCCAGTTATGAATGCGCTTTCGACTTATCCACTCTCTAGCTTCAGAGGGCCATTCGTCACATGCAAGCGCATGCGCTAAATCTACGTCCATGCTCACACCAGGTTTACCCATCAAGTGACCATGTGTGTCCTTGTGTTCTGCTGTTGCACATGGCCCATGTCGGTAATATCCAGGTTGTTTCGGGATGGAAACGAAGAAGTTTACAAATTTTTCACTACTTAGGAACATTCCATTATTAGTGTCTTCAAGCATTTCTTGTATGCTTGTATTGTACCCATCTAAAATTTGCCTCTCCGTGTCCTCCAGCTTTAACAGCTTAAGTTTAGCGTATCCAGGACTACTGTCAGCGGCGTCTAGCAAGAAAGTGTGTCCTTGTATATTTTCTGGGTTAGCTTTGACCGTGTGGACGGTCATGTCGGGCAGTACAATCATTCTGTCTACATCACTATCTGCCGTATATGTGCCCTCTGCACCGCTTCCACCTTGAACCATTGACAGAACGTCCGTCTGCACAAAGAACAGATAATCTTGAATAAGTGTTCTGTTTTTGGAAAGGTAACATCCATAACTGCCTGATCCGCTCAGTTTTAACGCCCTTGTAATTAGACTTGATAAAATTTTAAAAGACGCGCTTCTGTTTGACTCCATTATGTCTGCAAAACAATGACGAAAATTAATCATTTTGTAGGAATACAATCTTTCATTTATCTGTCTTCAACACTTTTAGAGATATGCTCGGGACAAGCTTACTATTGCAAAAATTAGAAAGGAAAATAATTCTGTAATTACTTGTGATAGAGTTATGGTTCTTTCACTCTGCACTTTCTCGGATGGCCGTCTATCAATGTATCAAGTTTCATTTAATATCCTTCTATACTTTCAGAGATATGCTCTGTACAAGCCTTTTTATTGAAAAAAAATTAGATGGGGACGTAACTCCGTAAATATTGGAGACATGGTTATGGTTCTTGCATTCTGCAATTGTCCTTATAGTCTTCTGTCACTGTATTAAGTTTCATTTTTTTTATCTTCAATACTTTGGGAGATATGCTCCGGACAAGCTTACTATTGCAAAAGTAAGGAAGGGAAATAACTATGCAATTACTTATGAAAGAGTTACGGTTTTGCACTATGCACGTTCTCTTATGGCCATCTATAAATGTATCAAGTTTCATTTAATTCCCATCTATACTTTCAGAGATATGCTCCGGACAAGCTTTTTATTGCAAAAATTAAGGGAAGTAACTCCGTAAATACTGGTGACAGGGTTATAGGTTTTGCGCTCTGCCATTCCCCTTACGACTCTCTATCAGTGCATTAAGTGTAGTTAAATTACCTTCAATACTTTTAGAGATATGCTCCGGACAAAAAGTGTGACGACCGGACGGACAAAGCGGCGACTATATGCTCACCCTTTGGGGAGCATAAAAATCCTATTGGTTCAAAGGTTATATATTCCAATTGTAGTAACTGATATTTCATTTTGTAATTTAGAAAAATGTTTTCCCACAATGCACTATTCTATTATGTCATTGGTTCTTTTGAATTTCTTACTTTAAAATTTAAATTTTATTTAAATCTCCGTATTTTTATTCAAGACTGCTAATTTTGATAAATAGTAAATATTCTATTACTGTTGATTATCTAGACCTTTTATTTTAATATCTAGACCTTTTATTTTAAACTAGCATTTTCATTACATGATAAAAAACTGATTTAATTAAATTCTAAAAACATCTCGTAAAATATCAAAAATGCAAGCTATTACTACTATTGATTAAATAAATGGTTGAAAATTACATTCCGAGAGATTGTTATATAAAATTTCATTAAAATAACTTAAGAAAATGGAATTTAATTTATTTTTGAAATTTTACGTAAACTTTGTTTTTAAAGTTATGTTTCATCTAAAACTTAAACTGAATATAAAATGTATAAGCACTGCAGCCCTACATGTAAATATAGAGGAGATTTGTTTCTCGCTGCATATACTACCTGAGTATTTTCAAATTTACGTTTTTAAAACTTTTTTTTTAACTAATCATAAGAACCAATGACGACATTGCTTCCTTATATATCTTAATGACACGCAAAAGAGCAAAACCTTAAAATGTCAATAAACCTGCAAGTATTTGATTTTTTTTAGTATTATCATACATTCAACCAAAAATGGAATTAGGGGATTCGTCTGCTTTAAGCTAAGAGTACACTCAGTTTATGATTTTTTTTTCGAACTTTGTTTGGATTTTGAATAAATCAGGCATCGTCTTTCTGTACACGTAGATAAAACTTCAATGAGCTGAACACCATTGGGACTATCGAAATTTGTTCTAGACATGGGTAGTTCGAAACACTGAGGGCTAGACATAGCGCTAGATCAGGAGGCAAATGGAAATAATTTTGGGATGTCCTTTCGATCTTCTATAAACTAATAATAAATGTATTTATTAGAATTGCCCTGATGAGGCGATTTCAATGAGTACACACAACATAAATATTCATGATATAATAAGAACATTTGCCTTAAATATCCTTAAATATTCGTTTTCTTCAGCTATTGAAAGAAGTTCCTAGGGACTCAAAAACGAGTTTGAGTCAGGGTAAACGAGCCGTGGGTGTTCGTGTCATTTTAGAAATGTATAGTGTGGCTAATTTCATTATGTAACTTTGAATAATGTTAATTAAGCAAATAATGATTACATTTCTTTATCAATATATATATTTATATTCACACATTTTAAATAACGATAACAATAATGTTTTTTTTCTCCGTTTTCTGATGATCGCCGCTGATGGAAACATTTCGGGAATAAAGTCAGCCTCCCGATAAAAACAGCCACGGAATAGACAAGAAACATATCATTAGAAGGAGCATTGAAGGATAAACAATATAGAAGCGGTGTTTAGCTAATTTATTTTCCTGTTTTGTGTAAAGGACAGTTTGAAAATATTAATTAATAAAATAAAGATTTCCACACATTTTATTCAAACATCATCAAGTTTAGTATCAAAATTCTGAGCACGAAACAAGGAACAAGGTCCTGTAATCTGTTTAACAGAATAATCAGAAATAAAATAGCATTTGGAAAAACTTAAAATATGTATTTCGAAAATGTTCTGAACTTCGTAGATGTGACCTCTGTCAGCTGTATACGTAATCAGACATATTATATAAATATAATATTATGATACGTTTCCGCGAAAAGTTATTGCTGTTAACGCGTGCGGTTTTAGGGTCATTCACATCTACTAGACGACATTAATAGCAGGAAGTCCACGCACTGTCTGATCGAACGATTTGACTGGCTAAACTTGCGCCCTGCCGAACAGTATAAGTAGGAGGTCGGAGCCGCGGTTCATCACTTTGCATTTGGATCGCGGATTAAAGACATAGTGAAAATAGCCGGCCTTCCTTATTTACTTTCAGGTAGGAAAGTTCATTTACGTTTGTTTATTTATTTTTCATATCCAGTTTCTCACTTCTTTTTAGATAAAGAGCTATACTCTGTCACAGTTGTATTCTTATATAAGAGTTAAGAAATTTAAACATGCACATGTACTGCCTTTGTTTCAAAATTAGCATTATTTTTGAAAAAAAAAATCAAAAAAAATCAATAATTAAGGGAGTAAAACAAAATATGTTTTGTTATTTAAAACGTCAGGACAAGTAGTTAAATGTTTGCTCAAAATGTAAGCCTGAAAACGACTCAAAATGCTTTGGTTTAAGGCGGACTCCGAAGTTTCGCAGAATGTGTATAGAGAGCGAGACGTTGTTGTATTTTATGTATTTACACATGTTTTCTTCTGTAAATCTTACTCTGTGATCTAAGCATTTCCATGCATTTTCTACTTCAAACGTTAACTTTTTTTCTTTCTATTAAATCTATACGCATACGAATTTTCCGCTGACTAGCTGTCTATTTCGGCCCACTTCAGAACCAGGGAGTGATCAGGTTCTGTCTTTAAAGTGACGCTCCCGCTTTGAAGATAAACGCGGAGGCATGTCGCATTGAATCGATGTTGATTCGTTAGCGCGACGTCGAATTAACGTTGATTGGCCGTAGTTTCGGCGCTGGGTGCTCATTGGGTAACTATCATAACATTGTGTAGTTATTGCATGTCATAATTTATTGTTAATAGAAAATGTTGGAAGTATTCCAAATGACGGGGTGATATATAATAAAGATAATGTAGTTTATTAACGGGCCTTCGTGGCCTAGTGGGTAAGAGCGCTGACTCTTAATCATTAGGTCTCTCACCGCTGTGGTTCGGGCCTGGCTCGGGTCACATGTGAGACGCCAAGTTCTGCAAAAGAAGGTCAGGTTGTTTTTCTCCGAGTACTCCTGTGTTCGCTCACCTCTGATTAACGATCGGCTCGATATGAGTGAAATAATCTTGAAAGGGCCGTAAAATCTAAACCAAATAAAATATAGTTTATTGTATTGTATTTTTGTCAAAATTGTTTCAAATTTCAAACATATTGGGCGACTTTGTCTATTCATGACCAGCACAGATATAGTAAACATATGGCACATATATTTGTTTTTGTTTTGCTTGAAAAGGGTCGCAGGTCATGATTAATTACAATTAGGGATTATAATTATACTTTTATAATTTAAACTTGATCACAGAGTAAGAGTCAATGAATGTCGTGTACATAAAACCATAGGTCTGAAAAGTGAGAATGGCTACTTTTTTCGGAAATTCATCAGACGATGACATTGCATATAACATAGATGCGACGTCGGTTATGGCTATGTTATGACATGTCATTAAGCACCTCATTCGGGAAAAAGGGCACCTTATGAATAGCAACTATTCTTCCTAAAGGTCGGTCCAAACTTGGAAGTCAAGATATAGATATTTCCATATAGTGTATCAGAGGGAAGCGGTTCTCACACAGAAATTGTATTTTTTTTTTTTTTTTTTTTTTTTTTTTTGTAATATATACATGTATGTTGTATCAGAGGGCTGTTCTTGCCACATAAATTGATCCTTGCCCGACACCTGGGCGTATTTATATTTATGGTTAATCATCAGTGGAGTGAAAAGAGTTAATTTGCTCTATGATGCAAACATCGGTGCGCCGATAACAACCACGTGGATTGTAGTCCCATCAATAGGGAAAGACAACTCCTGATTTGATGAAACTCAATCTTACTTTGTCTTACTAAATTATCCATCAACTTTCCGATGGTGCCACATAACTGGCAGGAACAGATATCTTCATATATATATATATATATATAAAGTATGTACATGTCAAACCTGATAATAAGGTCACCTGGTAGCATACCGTAAAATCTATTGAAAGGGACGCATTCTTTACGACCCGACTGTATTAGAAGATACCACTCTTAAAGAATCATTTTTAATGGCATTCCCATAGGTGCATACCAAATTCAGGTTTGACTGTTATATGCTCATGTTTGGTGTATGGGTAGCAATTAATAAAATAACAAATACATATACATATAATGAACAGATAAATAAATATATAAATACACAAATAAATGAGTAAACAAGCAGGTAAACACACACACACGCACGCACGCACGCACGCCCGCTTGCACGAAGAATATAGAGTTATAGAAATAGTATTATGTGTTGAAATAACCATGCTTATGATACTCCTCCCTATGTGACCTATGTTGTTATTGGGACGCGAGTCATAGTCTTTGTTGCTGGTAGCGCATAAAACACACACACACGCACACATACACATACACATACACACACACACACACATGCAGAATAGAGATAGTACTATATATAGAAATAATATGCTTATTATAGCCTATCCAAGCGAATCATATTAGTACCGGTAGCCACAAAACACACACAGGCTCAAACAAGTCCTGAAAATGACATAAATGACATATGTCTAGTTGTAATTTATGATTGGCAACTGAAATACATGTGCATATGTAGTACTATTCTCTGCAGTGAGTTTGTGCACAGCAATCAAAGATCCCAGTACTGATACTGTACAATACATGGTGGAACTAAGAAGTTACTAAGAACAAGTGATTATATCGTATCTAGTCAAATGAGAGCGACAAAGTTTCTTACGCTGTCAGGAACATCAAGCCGAACCCCAAGGCTGCATGTGCACAACCTCACTGTTACAGAATGACTTCTTATTTGTTGTATTTTGTATTGAAAAATAAATGATGACTTTGGATTTGGATCGCGGATTAAAGACATTGTGAAAATAGCCGGCCTTCCTTATTTACTTTCAGTGCTGCCATACAGCGAGTTGCCTAGCCAGCATACTGTGCTAATTCCCTGGTGCCAAAAGCTATCTTTCCCCAATAAAGCTGCACACAAAAAATGAAGGTAATAATTATAACGTTTGGTGTAGTATGAACAACATCGGGTCACGAACAAAGTAAGCGCGCCCCGAAAGGGTTCGTGTAAACTTTGCTCGCGACCGAATGTTTTTCATACTTCAATGAACGTTCAATAAATTGCCTTAATTACGTTTTTTTTTTTTTTTTTTTTTTTTTTTTATATATTATTTTCCATTTTCGATGACAAAATCTTTTTCGAGGGCAAAAATTGACGCAAGAAAACAATTGCACACACCTTTTCTTATTAACAGTGGAACAGCGTCATAACGTCGCCATTGTCAAATCATACTGGGAGAAGCATGATTTATTTTGACGTCACTTAATGATCATGTGACGTTGAGTGAGTCAGTCTATTAATTGGAGTATGAACAATCCCGTGACCCCCCACCCCCTGTCCCCCACCCCTACCCAATTCTCCACAAGTAGTTTTCCTAATGGCCGTCCCAAGGCGGTTCTTCTTTGTTTTGCGTCCGTGGTTTCATATGTGGAGTTTATTTGCCATCATTTTTCCCTCATCTCTCCGTCTTTTGGTGCCTAGGGAAGGTATGTTTCGTGATTGTAGCATTTTCTTGGTATCCACATATGAGCCAGCGCATGACAAGACCAACAAAATGGCATGTGCGCCCAGCGAAGACTCAGCTCAGCCTGGACATCCGCCCAGTCTGATCAGAGTCTTCGCTTTGTGTTCAGTGGATAGCTGAGGACCAAAGCTTTCTTCATGCGGACAGCTGGGTGGGTGTCCAGGCTGATCTGAGTCTTCGCTGGGAGGAGATGTCATTTTGTAGGTTTTGTCGTGCGCTGGCTCATATAGTTTGGAAGTCAGGGCCCAGTTTTTCAAAGCGTCGTTAGCTTAACGAGCTCGTTAAGGGTCATTTCGCTAACTGTTTTAGCGGATTCAATATACATTATTTTGATTTTTTTGCTGAAAAAATGTGAGTAGCTTTTGCATTGCAAAAGCTACTCACATTTTTTCAGCAAAAAATTTCAGCATATTTGCGTATCAATCAATTAAAATTTTAACGAATCGTTAACTAACGACATCGTTAGTTTTGAACAACTGGGCCCAGAAGTACGGCTATCGGGAGTCTTTATTTACAGTCTTATATGTGCCCAGCAGTCTCGCTGTCACCTTCGTTGTAGTTTCAAACATAATTGATGTATCGGTTAGATGCAGATCACCAAAACATCATCTCAGTAGAAATCGCAAAACTAAGCTATGTATTCAGTAAAAAAAACGATAAAAGAAGGAAATAAATGTGCAGGTGCACAGCATTTCCTACAAGAATGCATGCGCGCTCAGCGAAACATCTGATTGCGCATCCGCAAAAGGATCCAACATTTCTTCAGGCGGACAGCAAAGAGCCTGATCAGCCTGCGTAGAATCACAGGCTGATCTGAGTCGTCGCTGGGCGCACATGCAATCATGTAGGAAATGTTGTGCCCCGGCTCAAACAATATAGTTATTTTTGGACAAAGTTGAGGCCTTGATGACTAGCTGATGCCAGAGTGAAACCAGCAGTAGGACTATAGACCCAATAAAAAAATCTCATGACTAAACTCTTATTAACCCTTTTACCCCTGACATTCTAAAGTAGACTCTTCTCTCTTTAATTTTGGACATATCTATTGATGGAAATGAGGAATCATTTAAAACCCCCAATCCAAATGGCAGATAGTGTGAATGCTGACAAGACGGCTCGTTACGAGTCATGCTAGCTGGTGCTACAATGCTTGCAAATGTATATATTTTGGTCTGGAGGGCTGAAAGAGTTAACTGACCATGATAGATTTTGGCAGACACACTTTTTTATTACATAAATATGAAAAGAAAACGTATTCACATTTCTATTTATTTATATACGAGTACTTTTTGTGTTTGTTCACTGAACGCTTTTACTTTATATGCTTTATATGCAGATGTGTTACAGTCACCTACTTAGTAAACATTTTGAATTGTTTATAAACAAATGACTATCCTTTAGCCCGTCTTCAGTCTTAAGGCCTTTACAATGCAGCATGTGATAAATATAGATGGTTTGTGAAATCACCATCACAACAAACATACCTTTATAATTTTGACCCCCTTTAACCCAATTTTTATATTAGTAAAACTGGGGTTTTCAAGGGTATACATTATTTTTCTTATTCCTGTTCTAAAACATAGATTGTGGGTACTCGTTAGAACCGCCTCGCTGAACGATAAATGTCAGACCAATGGAAGGGGAAGACACAACACAATCACAGTGTAAATAAAACAGCTACCAGAAATATTCATGGTGGTTAACATTCGATGTTTTCCCGCAACATGTTTAGAGGCACTTTCAACATCCATGTCGTCAAACAGTCGGGAAAAAAATCACCTCCATCAAAAAGGCATTGGAGGATTACATGACTCCGACAGACAATGAATGTGTCAAATTAAAATTCAAACTACAGTTAAAATGTTTTATGTTCTTGAAATCTGTCATTTACTTGGGTATATCACCCACCGTATAAACTCTAGGTCAATGACCTTTAAATACGACAGCTGACCAGGGGAATTCCCTACTGATTCTCATTGACGTATGAACGCTGAATGACGTTGAAGGGAATATTTATTTTTAAAATCATTTATTCAAATATATATTAGTTCAAATAAAAATCACCATTAATTCCTACAGTTTAATGAAGTAATAAATGACCTATTTATCTTGTTTCTAGTTATTTTCGGTACTTATCAAATAATATGCGAACCATTTATGTTGCGTAGTACTATTGAATCCTTGGTAGTGAGTTATGCCGCTTAGCTATGGAAAGCCGTTATCTTTAAAAATATATTTTGTGCATTTTTTTTTCATCGGAAAGGCCATGTGATAAACAGAATCTTACATTCGTGGTCATTTAATATGAAATTTATGAAACTCGTTGGGTAATTTCGGTATTTTTCTCGCCAAGGCTCGCAAAATACCCCAAAATTACCCAAGCTCGTTTAATAAATTTCATATTAAATGACCACTAATGTAAGATCCTCTATATACAGCATTGAGGACGCAAGATCTACCAAAATTGTCCAAATGATGATCATAGGTTGACCACTGACCTTTTTACGACAAGGTCAAATTTAGGTCCACATGCAGTTGTATGCGGAAAACGTTGAAAAAATGTATAAAAGACTAAAGGCTGAAACTTACAAGGTATGGTGAAAGTAGTAATGTTTTTCAGTTACAATCAATTGTTTGTCCCCCGGACGTTATCGGCCAATTAAATACAAGTAATCTTTAAATGTCTTCTTCTCTAAAACCGCTTGACCAGTTTTCACCAGATTACAAATGTGCCTTCTGTCGTAGAAGTGCTGACAACTTGTTCAAATTGGCTCTACACTATTGAACAAGATAGCTGCCACGCACATATGAGGTAAAATACACTTTAGATATTTTTCTCCTGAACCAAGAATGTTTTGAGACTGAATCTTGGTATATAGCATCAGGGACTCAAGATCTACCAAGTTTATTCAAAGGATGATTCTAGGACATTACGAAAACACGCCTATTCAAATATATGGAAAATTTCACCTCCAAAAATTGAAAATTTTCAGATAAAAAAAAAAAAACTCTGAAATTTTTCATACTTTTGCTCAAAATACAAATTGTAAGTACTCGTAATAACCGCCTCGGCGAGGCGGTTCTAACGAGTACCCACAAACTATGTTTTGAGCAAAAATAAGGAAAATAATGTATACCCCTGTAAACCCCAGTTTTACTATATAAAAGTGGGGTTTAAGGGGGTCGAAAATATATAGGCATGTTTTCGTGATGATAACCTTCAACCTTGTTATAGCACGGTCAAATTTGTGTCCTAATTGTTGTGGAAATACTGAAAGAATGTTGCACAGTTTTACTTAGGTGAGCGAATCGTGGCCCATAGACTTCTTGTATTTTCAGAGTCGAGTCGGTGCCCCGAATAATAACAAACACTAGGTTATCAGCCACAAATATTTCTATGAGCCTTTGTCGAGGCGCTTTTAAAGGCTCCGTTTTCCTCAAAAAATAGACATTTTATTATCCAAGAAAGGTTTAAAAATATCAATACCTTCATAAAATGTGGCACCTGACAGTCTGTAAAATTTCATTTAGTCTCTCGTTCTTGAACTGGATCAAAAATTAAATAGTTTTTATCGCATTTCTGAATAAATGTTGCCAACATTAATTCAGAGATACCATAAATATCATTTCATTTCGATCCAGTTCAAAAACGCGAGACTAACTGATTTTTTACAGGCTGTCAGATGCCACATTTTATGATCGTATAAATACCATATATCAATTTATTAAATCTTTCTTTGATAAAATAAATGTCTGTTTTGCGGAATATGGAGCCTTTAATGAGAAACCATAACATAAGTCCTTGTAACCCATCCCTACCTTACAATGCTTCAGTCTCAATTTCCATTTTTTTTCAGGTACATTCGATTAGTTGCCAGTCATTCTTTTTCTTTGAGTCTGTGATCACAGACAGCACTTGTTTGATAATATTCACCGTGTAATTCACCGTCTGAAATACATAGAAACACTAGTGCATACAAAAATGATATAAGCATTTTTCAGAACAAAATATTTCATAGCAATATTGACTGGTATATTCGGCAACTGAAAAAAAAAAAAGAACCTATCCATTCAGCCATAATAATACCCTACCTATTCAGTCATTGAAAAGTATATATATATATATATATATATATATATATATATATATATATATATATATATATATATATATATATATATATATATATAAATTTTCTTTTTTTTTTTTTGAGTGATAACTCTTAACACACATATTGTTTATCTGGCCTTATTATAACACGAAGAAAAAAAAAAAAAAAATACGAAAGAAAAATATTTCCGATTTCACATATTCCCTAGAAAACATGACTTAATATTTAAAATGTCAACTCCTATTTTATTAAAAAAACAAATAAAATAAGTATATATTTATTTGTGAATTTATTTAAATTTGTTGAGTTTTTACTTCAGAATGAATGCTTACAATGAAAAAATGTGAAGTGGGGGGACGGGGCGGGAGATGGGGGCACTTCCCGTATAGGGTAAACTTGATAACTCATCAGAGCCGAAGGCTCCGGATGAGGTATTGTGATCACTTGCCGTCTGTCGTCTGTCCGTCGGTCGTCCGTCCGTCCGTTCACACCTTTGAACGACTTCTTCTCTGAACTCTGAAACCCCTGGGCCATTTTTTTCCTCAAAATTAATGTGAAGCCTAATGATAAAGGAGAACTGAATATTTATACAAATGGGTATGGTTGTTAATTAAGATGGCCGCCATACCCATACATACTAAAAACACTTAAAATCTTCTCCAGAACCAAGAAATTTTTAGACTGAATATTGTTATATAGCATCGAGGACTCAAGGTCTATCGAAATTGTCCAAATGTTGATCATAGGTTTACCACTGACCTTTTTACGACAAGGTCAAATTTAGGTCTACATGCATTTGTATGCGGAAAATGTTGAAAAACCATTTTCTCAAAAAGTATAAAAGACTACTTGCTGAAACTTACAATGTATGGTTAAAGGAGTAACGCTTTTCGATTGCAATCAGTTGTTGTCCTCGGACGTTATCGGCCCATTAAATTCAGGTAATCTTTGAACGTCTTCTTTTCTAAAACCGCTTGACCAGTTTTCACCAGAATTCACATGGGCCTTCTGGCGTAGAAGTACTGACAATTTGTTCAAATTGGCTCTACACTATTGAACAAGATGGCTGCCACGCACATATAAGGTTAAAATACATTTTAGATATTTTCCCCTGAACCAAGAAAGTTTTGAGACTGAATCTTGGTATATGCATCAAGGACTCAAGGTCTAAAACGTTTGTTCAAAGGATGATTCTAGGATGACCTTCAACCTTTTTACAGGAGGTCAAATTTGTGTCCTAGTTGTTGTGGAAATACTGAAAGAACGTTACACAGTTTTACTTAGGTGAGCGAATCGTGGCCCATAGACCTTGTATTTTCAGAGTCGAGTCGGTGCCCCGAGTAATAACAAACACTAGGTTATCAGCCACAAATATTTCTATGAGCCTTTGTCGAGGCGCTTTTAAAGGCTCCATATTCCTCAAAAAATAGACATTTTATTGTCCAAGAAAGGTTTAAAAAATATCAATACCATCATAAAATGTGGCACCTGACAGTCTGTAAAATTTACATTTAGTCTCTCGTTCTTGAACTGGATCAAAAATGAAATAGTTTTTATCGTATCTCTGAATAAATGTTGCCAACATTAATTCAGAGATACATAAAATATCATTTCATTTTGATCCAGTTCAAAAACGCGAGACTAACTGATTTTTTACAGGCTGTCAGATGCCACATTTTATGATCGTATAAATACCATATATCAATTTATTAAGCCTTTCTTCGATAAAAATGTCTATTTTGGGGAATATGGAGCCTTTAATGAGTAACCACAACATAAGTACTTGTAACCTGACCCTACCTTAAAAACGCTTCAGTCTCAATTTCCAATTTTTTCAGATATATTCTGTTAGTGGCCAGTCATTTTTTCTTTGAGTCTCTGATGACAATCAGCACTTTTTACTTTGACCAAATGGTGGACTGGATATACCCTACGGAACTCCAATGAAATAGAGCAAATTCTTCCAATACCGAGGCACCTTTTTTGGATTTGAATCTGTATTTCTAATGGTACGGTTTCCACCAAAATTTATGATAAACGAGACGATTTTGATTTTGATCAATTTCCCTTTTCTGGATGGCGATGTCCCCCGGCGTACCTCATATGGGGTTTATATATCTCAACTTATTAGATTCGCCAGAGCTTCTTCAAATCTTAATGACTTTAACTACCGTAATAAAGTCCTTACTGCTAAACTTCTAAGGCAGGGCTATCGTTATTTTAAACTTCGTAAGGCGTTTTCGAAAGTTTATCGCAGACACAGTGCCTTGTTAGAAAAATATAGCGTCAGTCTGAAAACACTTCTGCAACAAGGTATATCGGAACCAGAATTTTACGGTGACTTAGTGTACAGATTTAGAAAATTGTAGGTAAATCTAACTTTTCGGAGCAATTCAGAAAACTCATTAACCGTTATAAAAGAATTGGCTATAGCCTGGATATTATGCGACAGACTGCATGCCTAGTTATCAACCCAATCATTGTTGATGGCTATGCTTCACTCTTTAATTGCACGACGGCGGTTCGGGCCTCAGACCCAATGACGGCCTCTTCGTAAAAAACTTTAACCAGTGGGTTGGGGCTTGATGATATGTCTTTGGCTTGGCCCGCCGTGGTTCAACTATTGGTTTTCATTTACTCTGGCATACAGTAGAATTAGCCTTGAGTACTCGTCTTTGTTTATTATAGTGATTAATTTGATTTTTGTGTTTTCGCTTTGATGCATTGACTGAGTTGGGAGCCTTTATGCGAACCGAATTTTTATGTGTTTCTGTATTAAGAGTAGCATCGGGACCCAGACTGAAGTTAGCTAGCTGTAAAAGTGCTTTAAACCCTCCGGTGGTTTACTCTACTGACCGTTCTAAGGCGGTGGCCCCGGTGTATTCTTACTCTTTGTTGCTTTGTGGTTTATTCTACGAGGCGATTTGTTGTATGTCTTTCCATGTGTCATTTTGTATTTGTGTTTTTTGTCCTTTTAGTATTGCGATTACCTCGCTTGGGGAAAAGAGAGCTAATCTTAGTGCTTTTCGTACGTTTGTTCGATTTGTGCTTGTTTGGATTTGTCGGTTTCCTCTTCCTCTTGGGGTCTGGGAAGGGCTGCGGTTTGTGATTGTGGCACTCCCTGGACTTTTCTCTTACCCTTTTTTTTTATATAATGTTCATCGTGTATTTCATCGTCTGAAATACATAGAAACACTAGTGCACACAAAAATGATATAAGCATTTTTTTCAGAACTGAACAAAATATTTCATAGCAATATTGACTGGTATATGCGGCCACTGAAAAAAATCCTACCCATTCAGCCATAATAATACCCTATATATTCAGTCATTGAAAAGTAAATATATAAAAACTTCTTTTTATTGAGTGATAACTCTAAACACACATATTGTTTATCTGGCCTTACTTTAACACGAAAAAAATTCCATGGCAAATTTCAACTTCCTAGCATAAAGAAATACCGAAGTAATGACAGCATTTGGTAGACTCTGGTTACGAACGTGACATACGCACGTACGCAAGTACGGACGTAACATCACGGCGGAACGCTATATATGTCCTTGTACTGCCTATGTCTAAGAAGAATAAATTTCACGCGAGCATGTTATGGTAATGTTAGTTGTTTATCAAGGACAAGGAAGTTAATTATGCCATTCAAATATAACATGAAAAATGACAAAAAAAAATGTATTTGCTCTTCTACAGAATAATATTTTACTTACATTGGTAGATTTCCATCAAAGAAACAAGCTTATTGCGGTAACTGATAAATGATTCTCTTCGCCTATATGTGTTAAAATGGCCGTTTCTATATTGTGAAATACCCAATAAGACGGTAGTCACGCGTCACAAAGCGGTTTGTACAAGATATAAAAATAGGACTTTGAACTTTTGACCTTCAAAGCGCCAAGCAAGATCATTAAATGGACTGATTCCCCTTTTACTATACCGTTTACAATTATAAGCCAAAACCACCCGTGCACTCTGATCAGTCTTTGCTGCGCCCTCTTTGGATAGCTTCGGACACAAAGTATCTTCATTCAGCCATTGAAGAAACTTCGGCTGACGCGCATATAAATTATAGGAATTGCTGTGCCCCGACTCAATAAATTATTACTACAGTTTAACAGTCGTCTTCAGTAAAATGTAAAACTGTTCCAAAATCCTCCAAACCCATATAATTTTATGTTGCTACTAGTGCCAAAGCACAAATTCCATACAATATCCATCACGAAAACATGCCTATATAATTTTGACCCCCTCAAACCCCACTTTTATATAGTAAAAGTGGGGTTTACAGGGGTATACATTATTTTTCTTATTTCTGCTGAAAGCATAGATTGTGGGTACTCGTTAGAACCGCCTCGGTGAGGCGGTTCTAACGAGTACCCACAATCTATGTTTTCAGCAGAAATATAAAAAATATCAGAATTTTTTTATCTGAAAATTTTCATTTTTTGGTTGTAAAATTTTCAGTACATTTGAATAGGCGTGTTTTCGTATTGGCTTCCCTTTGCCATCCTGAAATATCGTCAAGTAAAGCATAGGATGTCTAGTTCTTCGGCTGAAGTGGTGGCATTGAGTTACCTGTGCAGTATTGTAAACTGGATTATTTCCCTTAGGTTTGATCACGAATCTCAGTGCAAAACACTGAAGATAAGTATTTTGGACTTACGGGGAAGAAATTACTAAATTTTTTGTAAAATCATATCACAGGAATCCTTGGCATATACACTATCAGAATATAGGTTTTGGATAAAGTTACGATCCGTTTGCTTCTGATACAAATCAGTATAAGCATACAGGCATTATAACTGATAATGATATGACGTTAAATGACATATCCAAAGAAGCGAGAAACATGATAAAAACACCTTTATAAGTTTTATTAATTCTGGTTTACATGAGGATGGGCTTACACCTTTATCAATCAAACACATTTACAAATGGATCAATTTGCCAGAAGCTTTATCTGAGGAATGAATTGGTGGATTTTACTGATGTGTGTGTGTGTGTGTGTGTGTGGGGGGGGGGGGGGGGGGAAGCGGGGGGATGGGGGCCGGGTCGGTGTGGCGAGAGGGGCGGGAATTGCGAGCCCCTCCCAGGGGTTATGGGGAACAGGGGAATCATTTCACTTATTTCAGGGGAACACATATCTAAAAATGAAGGGAACAGGGGGACAAAGGTAATTTTTGGGAGCAGGGAACATAGAAAATTAAGACTTTGATTTTGGAGAACAAGGGAAAATGCTGAAATATTTCAGGGGAACATGGGAACAGATACCCCCCCCCCACCCCCACACCCCGCTGGGACATTACATGTTTTTTTATCAGTATGTGGAAATATAAAGCTAAATGTGCCACGTCATAGAATAGGAGCCGCTGTAGCATAGGCGAATAGCAAATGTTCTGTACATGTCGACCACGTAAGCGGTAATCCAAGGGGAAACTTCAGCCGAAGAACTAGACATGTTGCTTCGTTAAGGGGCCGGGCATGCGCACTGAAAGCGGCTGAAATCACTTCAAGGATTTAGAATTTACATGTATCTTTTAGAAATTGACACAAAACTTTAGCCAAAATATTACACATCACCAAAACATGACTATATAATTTTGACCCCCTCGAACCCCACTTTTATATAGTAAAACTGGGGTTTACAGGGGTATGCATTATTTTTCTTATTTTTGCTCGAAAACATAGATTGTGGGTATTCGTTAGAACCGCCTCGCCGAGGCGGTTCTAACGAGTACCCACAATCTATATTTTGAGCAGAAATAAGAAAAATATCAGAGTTTTTTTTATCTGAAAATGTTCATATTTTGGAGGTGTAATTTTCTATATATTTGAATGGGCGTGTTTTCGTAATGAAGGCTAAAGCTTTGAAAATCAAATACTGCGTAATCCGGACTAGAGGGGGAGCGTAGGCAGCCTCGCAAATTCCATTGTTGCACATGAAGAGACTTAATAACACCGCTGAGATGAAAAAACGAACGTAAATACGGACGGACTATCTATTATATATTATATAGATCCCCCTCTTGTGATGATGCGGTTTTTAGATGAACGCATAGCGGACGATAATAACAATTTGGTGTTTTCGTCCGTCTTTCTACACCTTTCAAGTCATATTGAGACGAAAAACTGATAATTAAAGGTACTATGCAGTGACGCGCCGTACGGTCATGAGATGAATTTGGGAACAAGACAATTCATCGACAAGACAACTCATCGACACGGGTTTTGGAGACAATTCACCTACACAATTGAAGACAACTCATCGACACTTTTTGAAGACAATTCACCGACACATTATTATGTTGAAATTATACCCAAGCTGATAAAATGAAGACAATGTTTTGAATTATGAATTGTCTCCAAAAACTGTGTCGATGAGTTGTTTTGTCGATGAATTGTCTTGTTCCCTTAGAAAGCAGTTGCAGTTATAGTTATTAATAGTCATACACAGTTATACATTCCTTCCGTATTGCTGAAGTATTTACACTGGATACATAATTTTGACGATGCGTGCAGTAAGAGTGGCAAGATTTGGGGGATTAGATGTATTAGACGTGGAAAATAATGTACCTATTCCCAAGCCAGCTAAGAGTCAGGTAAGGCAGATATATTAACATCGGCAGTTCATAATCAGTAGTGTTTTTTTTTATGTATTACTTTTATACGTTTTGTCAAATTTCTTAATGTAAATGTCTTAATGTAAATCCCAGCAGGCACATGTCGTTTATACAACGTCGGCTCAACGTCGATGCAACGTCATGACGTTGCATCGGCGTTGAGCCGACGTTGTATAAACGTCATGTGCCCGCTGGGATATGTTTGCTACTTCTTTGTGATATTGCACTCTTAATATCTATATGTGTTAGTATACATTCTTATGTTTGCATGCTGTGATATATTTAAAACCCATTGTTGTTTTACACTTTGTTTGCTTATGTTACATTGTTAACACTATTCGACTAAAAATAAAATGTCTTTGTCAATATGTATGTTCCCTTACGAAAACACGCCTATTCAAATAGATTTATGTAGAAAATTTCACCTCCAAAAACTGAAAACTTTCAGATAAAAAATCATAGATTGTGGTTACTCATTAGAACCGCTTAGCCGAGGCAGTTCTAACGAGTACCCACAATCTATGTTTTTGAGCAGAAATAAGAAAAATAATGTATACCCCTGTTAACCCCAGTTTTATTATATAAAAGTGGGGTTTAAGGGGGTCAATATTATATAGGCATGTTTTCTTGATAGATTTTTCGACTCGAGTATGCTGTCAGAGGTAGGCCTACACGTGCAAAAAAGAAAAAAAAAAGTGGCAGATATGGATGGAGCGGTCTGAATAGTATGGAACAAGTCCCTGTCAGTGCCTATGATAACAATGTCAGTTAATAATGCTATAACACTGTACAAGGAGATAGGACTATATATGAGTAGTCTACAGATTTGGCCTATATCGCAGTATCGCCACAGTAACTTTTTTTTTATATTTTTTCATCCTGATACAGTTGAAGCGCAGCGCATGCTATCAACACGTATCTATATCACTCGTATACTATCCGATCCATCTCGCACAATGAAAGTCTTTTTTTATGAGTCTTACACTTTTTGGACTTCTGTTATAGGCCGATGTCACCAGTACATATTTAATGATCTTTAATGTCAGAGGAGGCTTTGATTATACAGTCAAACTTCACTGACTCAAACGTCTTTGGGACTATGGAAATTTGTTCCAGATATTGATTGCTCGAGCCATTGAAAATTAACCATATATCACGAAAACATGCCTATATAATTTTGATCCCCTTAAAACCAATTTTTATATAGTAAAACTGGGGTTTACAGGGGTATGCATTATTTTTCTTATTTCTGCTCAAAATCATAGATTGTGGGTAGTCGTTAGAACCGCCTCGCCGAGGCGGTTCTAACGACTACCCACAATCTATGTTTTGAGCAGAAATATGAAAAATATCAGAGTTTTTTATCCGAAAATTTTTCATTTTTATGGTGGTAAAATTTTCAATATATTTGAATAGGCGTGTTCTCGTAATGGCATCAGGTCCAGAGGCAAATGGGGATAATTTAGGAATGTCTTTGATCTTCTATAAAATAACGGTATCTATTACGCGATTCTAAGGGGTACACAAAACATACATTTTCATGTTAAAATAGGAACATTTCCCTAAATATCCCGAACTATACGCATTTTTTAACTAACGGAAGTATTTCCAAGGGACTCAAAAACGAGATAGTATCATCTATAAGTAAACTAGCCATCGGTTTTTGAGTCATTGAAGTTCAGCTTTAGAAATCACTACTTCCTCGATCATCTTTTCCTATCATTGCTCGTATATGTTGGGAGTTTCACATGAAAGCAACAGCAACAATAATAAATAACAAATACTGTACCTTAAAATAAAGGTACGAACAACAAGTCTACAAAGGGCATTTGTGGAATTTCTCTGTGCAATGGTTTCCTAGCATGTTTCTTTGGATCTATGTCACTGTCGTTCAAATAAAAAATACCCCGATACACGAAACCAGCGGTTGGAGGAGAAAATAAATAGATAAATATCATTCACTCTGTATGTAATTTTGCGAGTATGCGTTATGCTTGTAAACGCTAGCTGTAATTAAATATGGTTATCACTCCCTAACTAGTGTAGGCTACTGTTCTTAAGTTATCAATATGTTGGGGAACCTTTTTGCCCACCGTAATCTGAACCTGATACGAGAAGTAACAGTTTGCCTCCTCTCCCCTCGTGTATACTTCGAGGAAAGTTTGCTTCCAGCTACTTTTCCCGCGACTGTGCTTCATGTGCATCTCCTCGTATGTTATACCTGTATGGCTCACATATATATTTCTGGCTCAAAATTACATGTAGTATAGGCCTATAAAATGGGTCAATGGCTCATGTCCTATTGAGTTCTACGAGTTTTTCAAAATATTGATGGGTCATAATCATTAGAAAATTTTATGAGCCCTTAAGAAAAATGGATGGGCCCAAGAAACTATAATGCCTATGACTGAGCAACTGAAATAAACACCAGATTTAGTATGTCCAGCCAAATAATATGTAAAATCAGATTCAGTCTGTCACTGATAGTTCTCTCACAAAACAGGTTGGGTCCGCCCCAAAAATATCCCTGATGTATGATGGCTAATTGAGAGAATAAGGTTTATTGTATGTCTGTCTGTTTGAGAATGCCGATAATCGTCGGATGTCTCGCATAGGCAGTACTTTTATACAAGTCGTTATAATTTCTACTCGGTGAAATACATATTGTTACTTTCCCTTAAAATTTAATTTATACGATTTATACGAACACTAATTAGTAAACTTTGTTTGATATAAAAAAAAAAAAAAAAAATCTGTCATAAAGAATCGCGGTCATTCGGTAAAAACGAAGTCCGAAGGAAAGAGTTTTTCATCGAATGACAACTTCCTCTGAATGACATACCGAGTGAACAATGATGCTTTTTTTTATTATACCCCCGGCATACGAAGTATGCTAAGGGGGTATATAGTTTTTGTCTTTTCTGTGTGTGTGTGTATGTGTGTGTGTGTGTGTTTGTCTGTGAGTTAACATTTATTTTGTGTCAAAGATTTCTCAAGAACTTCTAAACCTAGAATCTTGAAATTTTGTACACCAGATAAGTATGACTAGTTGTATTGTGGGAAAGAAAATAGGGGCTGTGGGGGCCAGGTTCCTTATAGT
Organism: Anodontia alba; assembly: GCA_964016985.1. Classification (NCBI taxonomy): domain Eukaryota; kingdom Metazoa; phylum Mollusca; class Bivalvia; order Lucinida; family Lucinidae; genus Anodontia; species Anodontia alba. The sequence goes on from OZ024821.1 coordinate 7,776,953, forward strand.
TACGTATTACCCTTTGTTGTTCTGGCTATTTGTGTGTGAGTAAACAGTTATTTTGTGTCAAAGATTTCTCAATAACTACTGTACCTAGAATCTTGAAATGTTGTACACATGACAAGTATGACTAGTTGTATTGTGGGAAAGAAAATAGGGGCTTTGGAGTCAGGTCACTATAGTTATTTCCCTTTGTTGTTCTGACTATTTGTGTGTGAGTAAACATTTATTTTGTGTTAAAGATTTCTCAAGAATCTTGAGATGGCCGCCATCTAGAATCTAGAATCTTGAAATTTTGTACGCATGATAAGTATGACTAGTTGTATTGTGGGAAAGAAAATAGGTGTCATGGGACCAGGCCCTTAGAGTTATTTCCCTTTGTTGTTCTGCCTATTTGTGTGTGAGTTAACATTTATTTTGTGTCAAAGATTTCTCAAACCCCAATGTACCTAGAAACTTGAAATTTAGTACACATGTCAAGTATGACTAGTTGTATTGTGGGAAAGAAAATAGGGGTCATGGGACCAGGTCCCTTAGAGTTATTTCCCTTTGTTGTTCTAGCTATTGGTGTGTGAGTTAACATTTATTTTGTGTCAAAGATTTCTCAAGAACTACTACACCTAGAAACTTGAAATTAGGTACACATGACAATTATGACTAGTTGTATTGTGGGAAAAGAAATAGGAGCCATGGAGCCAAGTCCCTCAGAGTTATTTTCCTTTGTTGTTCTAGCTATTTAATTATGTATTTTTGTTTATAACTTCTATACCTATTTCCAGATTTTGTTTGAATTTATTTTACACATACACATTTATATACTGCGGGTGAGAAGTATGACTAATTGTACTGTGGAAAGAAACTAAGGGCCATAGGGCCAGGTCTCTTAGAGTTAAGGCAATCTTTTTGACGTTTATTGTTCATCATAAATAGCTAAAATCGTTCCGAACCGAAATCCAAGATGGCCACCATGGCGGCCATCTTGAAAGTCTTTTTTCACTTCTTCTCCTGAACCGAAAGGCCAACTGACTTGAAAGTTGGTAGGAAGCATTGGAGTTAATTAAAGATCAAAAGTAGCTAAACTTGTTCCGATCAGACATCCAAGATGGCTGCCATGGCCGCCATCTTGAAACTCTAGTTTTTGCTTTTTTCTCCTGAACTGAAAGGCCAATTGACTTGCAGCAAATCAAAGAAGTTGAATGTCACAAACACTTAGGAATATATTTTTCAAATGATGGCTCTTGGCATAAACATATTGACTATATTAAAGAAAAAGCTTGGACAAGAATTAATATTATGCGTAGATTAAAATATGAACTAGACAGGAAATCTTTAGAAATAATTTATACAACATTTATACGACCTATTTTAGAATGTGCGGACGTTATTTGGGATAACTGCTGCGATTATGAAAAACAGGAACTCGAAAAAATACAGATAGAAGCAGCTAGAATAGCTTCTGGTACTACTAAACTCAATCAATTCAAAATCTGTACAAAGAGATTGGTTGGGAAACTCTCGAAAAAAGAAGAATTAATCATAAGCTGACTCTGTTCTACAAGATGTATAATAACTTAACTCCTGATTATCTTTCATCACTTGTTCCTTCATCAGTTAACGTAGGGTCACGTTACAATTTGAGAAACGCAAATTATGTCCAAACTATTAACGCGAGAACTGCTTTGTACTTCAATTCATTCCTACCGTCTGTCATACGAGAATGGAACATTTTATCAGAAAATGATAAATATGTAGATTCAATTGATTCTTTTAAACGACAGATAAGCCGAAACAAAACTGCAGTTCCAAAATATTTTTATACTGGAAGCAGAAAGTTACAAATTTTGCATACTAGGCTACACACAGGTTGTAGCTCTTTAAATCATGACTTATTTGTAAAATCAATTTCAGACACTCCACTCTGTTCTTGTAGAAGTGGTGATGTTGAAAACGCGGAACATTTTATCTTCTCTTGTAACTTCTATCGAGATAATCGAATCGAACTTTTTCGGATAGTGTCTCAATACTGTAATGCGTCTCTACATGTATTTCTACATGGTGATGAGTCACTTCCTTATGAAACAAATCAAGTCATTTTTGAAGCTGTTTACAAGTACATACAGAACAGCAAAAGATTTTAAGCACTTACCTGTAGGTGATACTAGTATCATCTAATCAGATTAAATCAGAGCTGGTGATATATGAGGTCAGTATATTTTTGCCTACGTTGGAAATTATCAAGTGAAACCTTCCACCCCTTCTCGCTCCGGATTACCTTTTTATACTTTTTTCTATTGTCTTATTTTTCTTTTTCTTTGTTTCTTTTCTCATTGTCGCTCAAACCATCATTGTGGTATTATGTTATCTCCTGTTACTGCAAAGTTGTTTTAATTTCATTCTGCTATAATGATTGGTTGAGTTTCTGTTCATATATCGTATTGTCTACGTTAAATAAGTAATCCTTGTAATAATGATAAACTGCCATGATGTAATACAATTCATATATGTTTATTAGGAGAAGAACTAAATAAGCTTATGCTTTCGTTCTAATCCTATCTTTTGTGTATATGTCATGTCTGTTTGTATAATCATTGTAACTTTGAAATAAATATGTTTAAACCAGTTGACTTGAAAGTTGGTAGGAAGTATCGGGGTGACTTGTACATCATAAATAGCTAAAATTGTTCCTATCGGAAATCCAAGATGGCTACTGTGTCCGTCGTTTTTAAAATAAATTTTTAACTTCTCCTGAACTGAAAGGCCAATTGACTTGAAACTTATTAGGAAGCATTGTGGTGACGTAGATTTAAAATGGCTAAAATTGTTTCGCTCGGAAATCCAAGATGGCCGCCGTGGCCACCATCTTGAAAATCTTTTTTTCGCTTCTTGTCCTGAACCAAAAGGTCAATTGACTCAAAACTTGTTAGGAAACATCAGGGTGACTTAGCTAAAATTATTCCTATTGGAAATACAAGATCGCGGCCATCTTGAAAATCTGTTTTTTGCTTATTCTCCTGAACCGAAAGTCCAACTGGCTTGAAACTTGTTAGGAAATATCGGGTGGACTAGTAGATCGAAAATAGCTAAATCATTCCGATTTGGAAATCCAAGATAGCAATGGCGGCTTCCATCTTGAAAATATATTTTTCCCTTCTTCCCCTGAACCGAAAGGCCAATTGACTTGAAACTTGGTAGGAAGCATCGGGGTGACTTGTAGATCAAAAAAATAACTAAAATTGTTCCGATGGGAAATCCAAGATGGCTGCCATTTTGAAAATCTATTTTTTTGCTCCTTCTCCTAAAATTTGACTGAAACTTTGTAGGAAGCATCGATGTAACTTGTACATCAAAAATAGCTAAAACTTCATTTCGGAAATCCAAGATGGCCACTATGGCCGCCATCTTGAAAATCTATTTTTAGCTGCTTTTCCTGAACCAAAAGGCAAATTGACTTGAAACTTGATAGGAAGCATCGGGGTAACTAATAGATCAAAAATAGCTAAAATCGTTCCGATTGGAAATCCAAGATGGCTGCCGATACCGCCATCTTGCCGATCTATTTTTCGCTTCTTCTCTTGAACCAAAAGGCCAAATGACTTGGATCATGGTAAGAAGTATCAGGGTGACTTGTAGATCAAAAACAGCTAAAGTAGTTCTGATCGGAAATCCAAGATAGCCGCCATGGCTGCTACCTTGAAAATTTATTTGTCGCTTCTTCTCCGGAACCGAGAGGCCTGTTGACCTGAAACTTGCTAGGAAGCATCAAGGGGTCTTCTAGAGCAAAAAAAAAAAAAAGAAAAAGAAAAACAAAAAAGGTTAAAATCGTTCCTATCAGAAATTTAAAATGGCGAATAGTTATATATAACCCCATTAAGAACCCCATACAACTGGAAGAAAACCGATGTTCTTCAAATGCATACACATTTTACAAAAACAACCTCAAATAGATACGCCGGGCTGGAGATACGCTGGGCTCCAGCCCGTCGTAAATAAATAAATAAATCTGCAGATGATTCTTAACCATTTACGCCTGGCGTCCCATAAAAGGGACATTGGCAAACAATGCAGACCCAGATCAGACGCGGCAGAATGCGGCGTCTGATCAGGGTCAGCACTGTTTGCATTAGAGTCAGGAATTTCTAGAAAACATGGTTATGATAAAACCAGACACTCCATGTATAGGAAATGGACCTGTCCAGAGTGCTGAGGTAGATTGTTAATGCACAATGTGCCACGGTTATTCTTGCATGCCGTGAACTTACTGCTCTGTGTGACATTAATTATAAGAGGCTAGTCATGGGAAAGGAGTCGTTATAGCATATACGAACAACAAAGGTCCAGGAAACTTCAATGCACTAGACATGTGGCCTCGCAAAGGGCCTGAGCATGCGCATTGAAAAATTGGTACGACAGAAATTCCGAAGACACGCTCACATAGTTTAGAGCCTGGTGCAAAGTAAAATGGTTGTGATATGATGCGCAACGCATGAAGATGGCCATTATGCAGTTTGCGGAGAACGTAGGTCCAGATCACCATGCGCATCTGTGCAGTCTAATCTGGGCGTTTTCTGTTTGTCGACATAAGCTACAGTATCCACTGATTCTGTAAGCGGACAACGAAGGCACTGATCAGCATGCGCTTATGCGCATGCTGATCAGTGCCTGCGTTGTGCGCAAATTACACAAGGGCCCTTTTCATGCGTTGCGCATCAATTATGAATGATACTGACCAGGCTAACAGTACTGTTCCTTTTACAGGTTCTTGTTGAAGTGAAAGCAGCAGGAGTGAATCCTATAGACACCTATATCCTTGGTGGGAGACATTCTATTAAACCCAAGTTGCCGTATATTCCGGGCTTTGATATGGCTGGTACAGTAAAAACTATTGGATCAGGTGTAAAAAGGTTTAAGGTAAGAATATGATCAGAAAGCTGCACAAATCTAGAGAAAAGACCGGTGTGCAATATAGAGGCAATGGAGGTGCAGACAAGCATTCAACATTAGCGCAGTGTAATCAGAGGTGTTGTTACCAGTTTACATAATCAGTGGATATAGTGACAAACAGAGAAGGCTCTGATCAGACTGCTTACATGGGCCATCGAAGGATGGATTGATGATAAAGCTCATTTGTTCGTGTTATGGCTGAAATGATCAGCAAAAATGTTTTTGTAAGGGGGGGGGGGGGGGAACATATTGTTTTTAGTGCGGATCCCGTCGGCGTCGGCGTAGCCACTTGTCTGCACTCTAGCTCCTTATTGAATGGACAGGTTTTGGCCAAACTTACACAAATATATCATTGGGAGGGGAAAAATGCTGATTAGATTTTGGTGACATTGACCCCATTTTCAAGGTCACAGGAGGGCTTAGATTGTTGGAAAATGGGGCGTAGCCTCTTGTCCGCACTCTATCTCCTTATTGATTGGACAGATTTTAGCCAAACTTACACAAATATATCATTGTGAGGGGAAAAATGCTGATTAGAGTTTGGTGACCTTGACTCCATTTTCAAGGTCACAGGAGGTCTTAGATTGTTGGAAAATTGCTTGTCCGCATCCTTTCTCTTGAAGGAATGAATAGATTTTAACTAAACTTGCACATCTATATTGCTGGGACATGTAAAAGAACTGATTAGATTTTTCTGACCTTGACCCCATTTTCAAGGTTACAGGAGGGTCTAGATTGTTGGAAAATGGGGCGTAGCTTCCTGTACGCACTCTATCTCCTTATTGGATAGACATATTTTAGCCAAACTTACACAAATGTATGATGGGGGGGGGGGGGGTCGGGGAATGCTGATTAGATTTTGGTGACCTTGACCCCATTTTCAAGGTCACAAGAGGGCTTAGATTGTTGGAAAATGGCTTGTCTGCACCCTATCTCTTGTAGGAATGAATAGATTTTGACCAAACTTGCACATCTACAATGCTGGGACATGTAAAAGAACTGATTAGATTTTGTTGACCTTGACCCCATTTTCAAGGTCACGGGAGGGCTTAGATTTGTTGGAAAATGGTTTGTATGCGCCCTATCACCTGAATGAATAAATGGATTTGAACAAACTTGTACAGCTATATTGTTGAGACATTGAAAAGAACTGATTAAATTTTGGTGACCTTGACCCCGTTTTCAAGGTCACAGTAAGGCTTAAATTATTGGAAAATTGCATGTCTGCACCCTATCTCCTAAATGAATGAATGGATTTTGACCAAACTTCTACATCTTAATTGTTGAGACATGGAAAAGAACTGGTTAGATTTTGACGACCTTGACCCCATTTTCAAGGTCACACTAAGGCTTAGATTGGTGGAAAATGGCTTGTCTGCACCTTAACTCTTGAAGAAATGAGTAGATTTAGACCAGACTTGCACAGCTATATTTTTGGGACATGCATTGGAACTGATTATATTTTGGTGACTTTCACCCCATTTTCAAGGTCAGACTAGGACTTAGATTGTTGGTAAATGGCTTGTCTGCACCTATCTCCCATTTTCAAGGTCACACTAGGGCTTAGATTGTTAGAAAATCGTCTAATCTGCACTGTATCTCTTGAAGGAATGGATGGATTTTAACTAAACTTCCACAGCCTAATTGTTGTGGTATGGAAAATAACCAATTTTATTTTGGTGACCTTGACCCCATCTTCAAGGTCGTAGGAGGGCTCAGATTGTTGGATGATGGCTTGTCTGCACACTGAATGAATGGATGGATTTTGACCAAACTTGCACAGCTATATAGTTGAGACAGAGGCGAGAACTAATTAGATTTTGTGTGACCTTGATCCCATTTTCAAGGTTACACAACGGCTATGATTTTAGAAAATGGCTTGTCAGCACCCTATCTCATTGAGGAATGGATGAATTTTGACCAAACTTACATATAGGTATATTGTGACCTTGAGTTTATTATAGATACAATCTATTTTAACAATATGTCTGTTCAAACTGGTGGGGGGACATACGTTTTCCTCCGAAAACGCTGTTCTAGTTTCAGTTAGCTTTGTCGAAATCGTAATACCTACCTTCTGAGGAAAGAATCAACAATTGCACCCAAAAGGAAGCAAATTGTTTTCTTTTAGAATAGATCACTTCACCGAAGGGTCTTGGTTTGCAAGAAAGCCAACAAAAAGTCTCAATATTTCTCTTCTTTATGAAAAAATGGAGGAAAACTACTTAGTGTATCCAGTCCCTTTACATGCTTGTTAAAGCAATTATAAAGGAGTATCATTTGTCATTTTAGTGTTTTTACTTCTTTACTGCCTGACAGTCTAACCAACATATGTTTCAGTCGACAGAGTTGTCGAAAACGGAGCTGTGACCAGCAGTTAGTGCGCTTAATGAAATAGTGCTCAAGCATATATCCAAAGTGGTATTATCTTGTGTACTAATGCGGTCAGACTTCGAAGTAGAATTTTCATTTTCCTACATTTCTACATTTCAGCAGGAAAATGATAAAGTTTAAATGGTGGAAAATCTACCAAGTGTATCCAGTATATATTATGAACCTAAGGCTTGGCATTTCATTGTTATCTTACGGTCTGTTCGTCTGCTGATTTTGCTTAAATACTATAAGAAAGTATTTAATTCATAAGCTTTGTTAAAATGGATGTAGTTAATGTAATGGGTTCACTGCTCCAGAAAATCAAACACAGGCGACATCAACATATTGTGTCATATTGTCATGAGTATTTCCATTAGACTGATCAGTTTGCAAGATATTATGATTAACATTGCCTATTCCATATAAATAAAATAACACATGTATACTTGGGGAAAAAAGAAACGCAAGTTCAAATTTTTAAATACTGAAAGTTTGTTTGTAAACAAACTGATCTAGTTTTCTGTATTTGGTGACATTAGTGTACTTCCCCGTGTATGGATCACACAAAATCACTGAAGCGTGAACACAGGCTACACAATATCGTTGTACCTGAATTTCGTTATATTCGTGCTGCACGGGTAGTGTCGCGTGGTAGAGACTTTAACACATTACCAAATCGAACTTTCGTTCCATTCGTATCGGTTGCACAAAACGTTTGTTGTTAGAGTTTGTTGAGAGAAATGGTACGCTTATCGCAACTGGATAGGGGTAGAGCTATTGCTCTAATTTTGCAGGGTCGGTCGCAACGTGACGTCGCGCAGCAATTTGGGGTACACGAGTCGACGATATCGCGCTTAGTTCAGCGTCTTAGAGCTACCGGTAGGTTAACTGACCGTCCTAGGAGCGGACGTCCGCGCGTTACGACGCAACGCCAAGATAGACGTATACGTCTTGTACACCTTCGTAACAGGTTAAGGACGGCGACAGAGACCGCAAGAGAAGTTATCGGAACACATGGCCGTCGTGTGTGTCCAAGGACAGTCAGAAATCGCTTGCGAGAGTTCGATTTACGTCCACGCCGTCCTTACGTGAGCCCGAACCTTACGACCAGGCGACGTCAACGCCGCATGCAATGGCTGCGTGCCCATGCACCAAATCGGTTTCGACTGGCTGACTGGCGGCGTGTAATGTTCAGCGATGAGTCGCGATTTTCGCTTCAGCGGTCAGATAGGTGACAACGAGTGTATCGACGTCTTGGTGAGCGATATTCTGACGCTTGCGTACGAGAAGTCGACAGATTTGGAGGAGGGGGGTCCGTAATGGTTTGGGGTGGGATTTCTCATGGGGTGAAAACGCCCCTAGTGGTTATTCAGGGTAATCTTACAGCCGTACGCTATCGTGATCAGGTGCTTATGCCTCACGTCCTCCCGCTTGTCAATACTCATAATCTCACGTTTCAGCATGACAACGCGAGACCGCATGTTGCCAGGATTTGTCGCGACTTCCTCAACCAGAATAATGTCCAAGTGCTCGATTGGCCCCCATACAGTCCAGATTTAAACCCAATCGAGCATCTTTGGGATGCGTTGGACAGGAGGGTCAGGAAGCGCGTCAACGTACCGAACAACGTCGCACAGCTCCAGCTAGCTCTTATTCAAGAGTGGAATAATATCCCTCAAAGGACCATTGACAACTTATTCGGGTCTATGGTTAGAAGAGTGAGAGCCGCGACAGCAGCCCGTGGTGGACACACGCGCTATTGATACCCATTATTCAATAACGTTGGGTGTCTGTGTTTAACGCTATTTATTGCAAACGTCGTCTGCTATACGACACTAAACCAATAGCATTTAACAGAAAATGAAGTAAAGAATTAAAAAAATTAAACAATCAAATGAAATCCACAATTTTCTTTAAAAATACACCCCAGAATTAATACTTGTGTTTCTTTTTTCCGCTGGTATATATAGCATAGGTATATAAAGTTTGACCATTTTTGGGAATCTCGTATGTGCACAGTAGTTTTACACATATATTTTTGCACAGTTTATTGTGAAATAAACTGTGCAAGAATACATTTTTGGGAAAAAGCTGTCCTTTTGGCTTACTGCTTGTAGTGTTTTAATTGCGGTGCCGTTACTTTAAGCGCGTCCTTCTTTCCCTTTGGTGTCTTGGTGTCTTCTTTCCCTTTGGTGTCTTATTCTACGAGGCGATACGTTTTATGTCTTACCTTGTGTCATTTTGTTCTTGTGTTTTTCAGTCCTTTTAGCATTGCGATTACCTCGCTTGGGGAAGAGCTAATCTTAGTGCTTTTCGTACGTTTGTTGGATTTGTGCTTGTTTGGATTTGTCGGTTTCCTCTTCCTCTTGGTGTCTGGGAAGGGCTGCGGTTTGTGATTGTGGCACTCCCTGGACTTTTCTCTTACCTTTTTTTGGAACGGAAGGTGTTAGGTAATTGTATCAATTCCTGACCATTGCCTTCCTTTCTATATAATAATATACATGTCTTTGTTGAACCAAATTGAGCCGCAACGTGAGAAAACATACCTCCTAACATGTGCGCCCAACGGAGAATCAAATTAGCCTGCCATTCCGCACAGTCTGATCAGAGCATTCGTTGTCCGCATGAAGTAACTTTGCATCATTGGCTATCCAGAATGTACCTAGCGAAGATTCTGATTAGACTGCGCGTATGCGCAGTCTGATCAGAATCTTCGCTGGGCGCACATGCCCAAAGATACGTTTTTTGACATAATGTGACTTAATCGGTTGTTTTCTTTAGCCAGGTGAAAGGGTGTATGCGGTGAGAACCAGCAGCGGTGCATATGCAGAATATGCGGTTGCAGACGAAAACATGATGGGACACCTTGACGATAAACTGACATTTGAGCAAGGGGCGAGTGTTGGGATTCCGTGTTATACTGCTTACAGATCTGTAGTTACGTTGTAAGTATGTCAGACTCGGGATAATGCTTTATAAATATACAGTAGGCTCTCGTTATCTCAAATTCCAAGGGACCAGAATTTTCAGTTTGAGACAACAGTAGTTTGAGATAACAGGAGGTAAAATGTAAAGAACATATAAAGCAAAACTGATCGAATATTATCAGAAGTTTAGTTTGACTTAAGCAATGTTTAGAGTATTAGTTTTTGAGACCAGTGTCAACTGTAATTAAAATTTAGGGATATAAGACCAACTACTACAGGCTTATTTCAAATTAGAAATTATTTTTCATTGAATTTATATACGAATTGCAACCAAGTAATTTTCCTTGAAGGAAAATTAAATGTGTTTAAATGTATTTACATGTATCAGACTAATGAAAGTAATGTTTCTATTTAGTATTCGTACAATTCACAGTGGCTCCAGTTAAACTAATATGTCTTTATTATTTGCTTTCGAAGAGAAATCTGTTTGCTTGTTTGCTCTTTTTGCCCTTAATAAGCACAAATAATTGGCAGATAATAACCGAATAGGCACAGCTGCTGATAAAGTACGTCATTCAACTGAAGAGTACTGAGTGTTTTTCTTATTTCTTAACACAACATATGTTGAGGGTGCTCATTAGAAGCGCCCCGGCAATGCGCTTTTAATGAGTACCCACAATATATGCGCCATTGGTAAAATAAGTAACATATTTACATGCTATTCCCTCTTATCCGGAGCTATTTTAGGTACAGCTTGTATGCATATCATGACGAGAAAAGCAGGTCTTTTGGTTAAGATTATTAGTATTTTTTTTTAAATATTGCTTGAATTAATAAATAATTAAGAAGGTTCATTTCATTGGAAAATGGCTGTTTTTTGAAATAGGAATGCTATTTCTGGAACAATTATAAATAGGCTGCAATATGTTAATATTGTTTCAGCGGCAAAGCAAAACCTGGGCAGTCCATTTTGATCCATGGGGCAAGTGGGGCGGTGAGTATTCAGCCAATGATTTACTTGATTTTGTTGTCACTACAGGTATTTATGCATAATCATTTGGTTTAGAGATAAGGATTGACAGGGCATGATGGACAGTTTACAAAATTGTCAGTTCATAGGGCAACTGTTCTGTTTGAACTTGGATCAGATAACAAATGTACACATATAGGGTCTGTTTCTTTGATACTCGGCAGCATGGTGTCAAAATGTAGCATGACATCATTTGAGATTGGTGGGGCTCTGTATACAGGTTAACATCTACCCGTCTCGTCCTGTACGCCCCAGCTTTGGTATATAGCCAGCTATTTAGAACCTGTTGCTATGAGATTACCTCTGTATTCCGGGTGAAGTTGGCTAGCTGTAAAAGTGTTTTACTCTACTGACCCTTCTAAGGCGGTGGTCCCGGTGTTAGTCTTACTGTTTGTTGCTTTGTGGTTTATTCTACGAGGCGATTTGTTTTATATCATACCTTATGTCATTTTTTTCTTGTGATTTTCAGTCCTTTTAGCATTGCGATTACCTCGCTTGGGGAAGAGAGAGCTAATCTTAGTGCTTTTTTGTACGTTTGTTCAATTTGTGCTTGTTTTTTGAATTTGTCGGTTTCCTCTTCCCCTTGGGGTCTGGGAAGGGCTGCGTTTTTTTTTTTGTTATTGTGGCAATCCCTGGACTTTTCTCTTACCTTTGTTTTCATAACACTTGATAGTAAACAATGCGTATGTGTTGTAACTGATTGGAATCGCCTCGCTGAGACAGTTTTGATGAATACCGACAACATGAGCCTGCGAACGACAAAACCTACAGTAAGTCTTTGCTGATCGCCTGTGCCATCTACAGCCTCCAGGCCATCCAAAGAGGGATACACTAGAACCCTTGCCATAATGGTGGATGTACATGCTGATTTGAGTCTTTGCTGGTAAAACAGGTCTGGTAGGTTTTGTCCTGTGCTGGCTCATATGCTTTTATAGAGGAGTAAGAAAATATTTCTACCGATACCCGTCTCATCTAAAGGCATTTGTAGGGACCCATGATGGCCCCAACAATTTTGACGATTGACATTTACACACAGCACATAGTTATGATAAAGCGGGTTTGTCACACAATACGGTAAAGCTAAAGCGAAGCAAAGTTTTGGGTACCTTGTGCTAACTTCTCTGTTTGTATGGAAACTGGATAAAAATATTACGCAACAAAACTAATCCTAAATTAGATATTTAGAATTTTATTAGAAGTACATGATACTAGTTGGGTTGCAGTAGCGATGCCTCGTGTCGTTCATTATATAGTAAATGACCTGAAAATTATCTTTGAAATTTCGTGCGATAAAGAGAAATATCAACGGGTTGGTACATGGAGAATTAAACATCTGCGACATACTATGATGTAAAATAAACGTCAAAAAGATAAACCCGTGGATGTGGTGCTTAATGGTCACCGAAATAAGAGATGAGAAACGACCATTCTTTCTAAAGCTGAGCAGAATGGGGAAGGGGGCCGGACAGCACTGTCATCGTTTCTGACCATAAAAGTGTTGTTTTAGAAGAAAAAAGTACCAGATTTCAAAATTTTGATGAATATGTTGTGTTTCAATACCACGCACTGTTTAGGCTTTTGTTTCTTCTGATTTTTATTTTCTGTTGTTTTTTTTTTTTTTTTTGTTTTTTTGGCGTGTCGTTTTGTGTCATTCAAAACTTCTCCAGTGCTTTGGGAAGGATTCGTTTTGTGATTGGGGTCTTTTTTTAGGCGTCTCTATATTCACGTTTGCCTTCAGGGGTGTTAAGTTCAAGTGCAGTCCAGAGCAAAACCTCATCTCTTGTTTTTAAAGGATCTTAAACGTGTTATGACTCCTTTCAACCCGAAACGACTGACTGCTGTCAGTGAAACATAAAACTGCTAAATTCACAATAAAATGTTCAGCCGAAACTTAAAAATATTCATTGGTTTCGAAATATTCCTGCACATGTCCAAGTTTAGACCCCTTTTCAGAAGTGAAGCAATAACAGTGTTGATAGGGTTGACTCGTGTAATAAGTTAATGTGAAAGAGTTTACGAAAGATCAGGCAGGAATTTGATTTGGTCAATTAAAAATTCTGATGGGGTACTTAATAAACTAAATTCAAAAGGATTTCGCGCGTCCAGTTTGTTTACATATGATTTTGCTGCATAATTTTCAACTTTGTCCCATACTTTATTAAAAGAAACTTACAGGTTTAATTGAGAAAAAAAAACTAATTTCATTTTCAAAGGAAAGCCTCTTATTATCTTGCTTGTAATGATGACTGCCAAACTTCTCCAACATTCTTTACTGTTGGTGGCCAAAAAAAAAGTGTAAACTTTGGTCTTGTTAAAACATTTGTGACGCATTGTCATACCTTTTAGACAACATTTTCATTAGATTAGACCGTAAGTTTCATAGACAAATGGTGGGAATTCTGATGGGTACTAATTGTGCTTCTCTTGTAGCAGATTTGTTTTTGTTTTGTTATGAAAGATATTTTATGATGTCTTTCTAATGATACACAAGCTTGAACTCAGCTTCCAGATATTTGGACGACCTTTTGAATATCGACAGTCCTCACTTTGAAGGAATGGTCACTTGAATATATCCTACTGAATTGCAATTGAACAAACCTATTTCTACTGATACCGAAGTCACATTTTTACATTTGCATTCATTAATTTGTGACGATTTTGTTTCATCTAAAATTTATGATAAAAGCAATGCTTTTGATTTTGACATCGTTTATTTCCCGTTTTTGGATGGCGACGTTCCTCGTGCCCCTTCTTATGGTGTTAACATTTCTCAGCTTATTTCGGTTTGCAAGATTGTCTAGTCATTTGACTTCAATGCTCGTAATGAAACTTTGACTGCCAAACTTCTCCAACATGGGTATCGGTATCATAAACTTAGGAAAGCTTTTCCTAAGTTTTATCGTCGACACTACGAATTGGTCTATAAATACGATACCGGGCTAAAACATTTCTGCTATAAGTAAATAAGAGAACTCTAATGTGGTCTGGGCTGGAACTTTTTATGTTTATTTAACGGCTTACCAGGATTCAACTGGTGGCTTTCTTTTGCTTCAGTATTCCATTGCTGTTATTTGACAACCTGGGATCCCCAAGTGTCTCAACGCCTTGTTTCTGTTGAGTCCTCAGTTTAGGCTTTAAATTAAATAGAGCAAATTCTTCCGATACCGAGGCACCTTTTTTGGATTTGAATCTATGTATATCTAATGGTACAGTTTCCACCAAAATATATGATAAACGGGACGATTTTGATTTTGATATAGTCAATTTCCCTTTTCTGGATGGCGATGTCCCCCGGCGTACCTCATATGGGGTATACATATCTCAACTTATAAGATTCTCCAGAGCTTCTTCAAATCTTAATGATTTTAACTACCGTAATAAAGCCCTTACTGCCAAACTTCTTAGGCAGGGCTATCGTTATTTTAAACTTCGTAAGGCGTTTTCGAAATTTTATCGCAGACACAGTGCCTTGTTAGAAAAATATAGCTTCAGTCTGAAAACACTTCTGCAACAAGGTATATCGGAACCCGAATTTTACGGTGACTTAGTGTACAGATTTAGAAAAATTGAAGGTAAATCTAACTTTTCGGAGCAATTCAGAAGACTTATTACCCGTTATAAAAGAATTGGCTATAGCCTGGATATTATGCGGCAGACTGCTTGCCTAGTCAACCAAATCATTGTTGATGGCTATGCTTCACTCTTTAATTGCACGACGGCGGTTCGGGCCTCAGACTCATAGGCGGCCTCTTCGTAAAACTTTAACCAGTGGGTTGAGGCTTGGCGCTTGACGATATGTCTTTGGCTTGGCCCGCCGTGGTTCAACTATTGGTTTTCATTTACTCTGGCATACAGTAGAATGAGCCATGAGTACTCGTCTATTAAAAAAATTATTATTAATTTGATTTTTATGTTTTCGTTTTGATGCATTGATTTTATGTTTTCGTTTTTATGCGAACCGAATTTTTATGTATTTCTGATTAAGAGTAGCATCGGGACCCAGGGTGAAGTTGGGTAGTGCTTTAAACCCCCCCCCCCCCCCCCGGTAGTTTTTTTTTCTACTGACCGTTCTAAGGCGGTGGTCCTGGTGTTGTTCTTACTCGTTGTAGCTTTTTTTGTTTGTTTGTTTTTCTGTATGTGTTGTGATGCTAGCATTGTGGTCATCGTCTTCAATAGCTGCCCACTTTGCTTTCTGTTTTACTAGTTGTTTTGTAATGCTAGCATTTTGGTCACCATCAACAGCTGCCCATTTTGCTTTCTGTTTTAATTGTTGTGATTAAGAGTAGTACCGGGACCCAGGGTGAAGTTGGCTAGCTGTAAAAGTGCTTTAAACCCCCCGGTGGTTTGCTCTACCGACCGTTCTAAGGCGGTGGTCCCGGTGTTAAGTCTTACTCTTTGTTGCTTTGTGGTTTATTCTACGAGGCGATTTGTTGTATGTCTTCCCGTGTGTCGTTTTGTTCTTGTGTTTTTCAGTCCTTTTAGTATTGCGATTACCTCGCTTGGGGAAGAGAGAGCTAATCTTAGTGCTTTTCGTACGTTTGTTCGGTTTGTGCTTGTTTAGATTTGTCAGTTTCCTCTTCCTCTTGGGGTCTGGGAAGGGCTGCGGTTTGTGATTGTGGCACTCCCTGGACTTTTCTCTTACCTTTTTGTCGCACCTGCGTTAGCACGCAGGCGCGATATAGGCGTGCCGTGACCCGTCCGTTCGTCCGTTTGTCCGTTTGTCCGTTCGTCAACAACTGACTTGTGAGCGCAACTCCTCCTACAGTTTTTGGCCAATCGTTTTGAAACTTCACAGATGTTTTGGCCATAGCGTGTTGATGTGCATATTGTTTGCTCATAATTCTCAGATTTTTTTTTTTAACTTTTTTCGCTTTGTTAACTTAGTCAGTTTTTACCTAAAACCCTAATAGTCAGTGGGTGTCTCGTGAGCGCAACTCCTCCTACAGTTTTTTTGCCAATCATTTTGAAACTTCACAGATGTTTTGGCCATGGTGTGTAGATGCGCATATTGTTTGGTCATAATTCTCAATGTTTTTTTTCAACGTTTGTCGCTTTGTTAACTTAGTCAGTTTTTACCTAAAACCATAATAGTCAGTGAGTGTCTCGTGAGCGCAACTCCTCCTACAGTTTTTGGCCAATCATTTTGAAACTTCACAGATGTTTTGGCCATGGTGTGTAGATGTGTATATTGTTTGCTCATAATTCACAGATTTTTTTTTTCAACTTTTTCAACTTTGTTTAAAACTTAGTCAGTTTTTACCTAAAACCCGTATAGTCAGTGGGTGTCTCGTGAGCGCAACTCCTCCTGCAGTTTTAGGCCAATAGTTTTGAAACTTCACAGATGATTAGGTCAGGGTCTGAAGATTTGCATATTATTTGCACATAAATCTCAGATTTTTTTTTCAACTTTTTTCGCTTTGTTAACTTAGTCAGTTTTTGCCATAAAACCCTTACAGTCAGTGGGTGTTTCGTGAGCGCAACTCCTCCTGCAGTTTTAGGCTAATAGCTTTGAAACTTTGAAATGGTCTGAAGATGTGCATATTTTTTGCACATAAATCTCAGATTCATTTCAGCAGAGTTAGGGGTCCTTGATTTATCTCCAAAATTGGTTTCCGCTCAATATCTTGTGAAAGAATTGATGGATTAGGATCATATTTTGCATACATATTGTTGTTAACAATACCTAGCTTGGGATTTCGTCAATTTTCAGCTGAGTTACTGGCCTTGATTAATGGGCAAAAATGATACCTGCTCAATATCAATATCTTGTGAAATTATGGACAGGTTTAGATAAAATTTTGCAAGCCAATATTCCAAATTTTTCTACTTTGTCCGTTTTTCTAACCTATCAATTTCTTGAATACTGCAAAATAGATTTTTTTCAATACAAATAGGAACTTGTATGACTTAATCCCCGCAGGTGCGACATCGCTTTCCGCGGATTTCTTGTTTTTATATGTGATTTATTTATTGCCATTAATGATTCATGGACGAGTTGGACCTTCACACTGACCCATCAAATATATGTTTTACCACTATGGAAGCTGAGTGCGAGGGTTACGATTCCGTAAACCTAGCTTAAGCCCCCATTCTAAGGCGATATTTTCAATGTGGTACTTTTTAGCTCACCTGAGCAAAAGCTCAGGGTGAGCTATTGTCATCACCCTATGTCCGTCGTCCGTCGTTCGTCGTCAACAATTAGTTGTTAACACTCTTGAGGTCACAGTTTTGACCCAATCTTGATGAAACTTGCTCCAAATGTTTGCCCCTATAAAATCTAGGTCAAGTTCGATACTGGGTTACTTGGGGTAAAAAACTAGGTCACCAGGTCAAATCAAAGGAAAAACTTGTTAACACTCTACAGGTCATAGTTTTGACCCAATCTTGATGAAACTTGCTCAAAATGTTTGCCTCTATTAAATCTAGGTCAAGTTTGAAACTGGGTCACCTGGGGTCAAAAACTAGGTCAGCTGGCCAGATCAGCAGAAAACCTTGTTAACACTCTAGCGGTCACATTTTTGAAGCAATCAACATGAATCTTGCTCAATATATTTGTCTTGATGATTTCTAGGTCAAGTTCGAAACTGGATCACCAGGGGTCAAAAACTAGGTCACCTGGCCAGATCAGCAGAAAACCTTGTTAACACTCTAGCAGTCACATTTTTGAAGCAATCATCATGAATCTTGCTCAATATATTTGTCTTGATGATTTCTAGGTCAAGTTCGAAACTGGGTCACTTGGGGTCAAAAACTAGGTCACCGGGCCAGATCAGCAGAAAATCTTGTTAACACTCTAGCCGTCACATTTTTGAAGCAATCATCATGAATCTTGCTCATTATGTTTGTCTTGATAAATTCTAGGTCAAGTTCGAAACTGGGTCACCTGGGGTCAAAAACTAGGTCACCTGGCCAGATCAGCAGAAAACCTTGTTAACACTCTAGCGGTCACATTTTTGAAGCAATCATCATGAATCTTGCTCAATATGTTTGTCTTGATGATTTCTAGGTCAAGTTCAAAACTGGGTCACTTGGGGTCAAAAACTAGGTCACCTGGCCAGATCAGCAGAAAACCTTGTTAACACTCTAGCGGTCACATTTTTGAAGCAATCATCATGAATCATGCTCAAAATGTTTGTCTTGATGATTTATAGGTTGAGTTCGAAACTGGGTCACTTGGAGTCAAAAACTAGGTCACCGGGCCAAATCAGCAGAAAACCTTGTTAACACTCTAGCGGTCACATTTTTGAAGCAATAATCATGAATCTTGCTCAAAATGTTTGTCTTGATGAGTTCTAGGATATGTTTGAAACTGGGTCACTTGGGGTCAAAAACTAGGTCACTGGGCCAAATCAGCAGAAAACCTTGTTGACACACTAGCGGTCACATTTTTGAAACAATCATCATGAATCTGGCTCAAAATGTTTTTCTTGATGATTTCTAGGTCAAGTTCGAAACTGGAACACCTGGGGTTAAAAACTAGGTCACCTGGCAAAATCAGCGTAAAATCTTGTTATCACTCTAGCGGTCACATTTTTCAAGCAATTATCATGAATCTTGCACAAAATGTTTGTCTTGATGAGTTCTAGGTCAAGTTCGAAACTGGGTCACTTGGTATCAAAAACAAGGTCACCAGGCCAAATCAGCAGAAAACTTTTTTATAATCATTTTGAACTTTGATCAGAATGTTTGCCTTGATCAGTTCTAGATCAGGCTCTCAAAGTGCTATGTTGCTCAGGTGAGCGTTACAGGGCCATCATGGCCCTCTTGTTTGTTAATTGTTATGTAGTTCTTTTAATAATTATGTAACTTTAAGATATATTCACTTACGTTTGGGTAACATAGTTGCCACATTTTCTGGAAATTGCCTACGCTGCATGCCATCTGTTGATTTTATGGCTGCACAATTGTATTTGTTTGTCATTCCCTTTGGCGTTGGGGGCTTAATGCGGATCTGATTGTATCATTTCCCGAGTTCACATATTTACTTTGCCTCCTGTAAAGCTGTGTCTATTAATCTTGTAGTAATAAACAGTTTCTTTAATGTAGGTGGGTATACCTTGTGTACAGATTGCTAAAGCCCTAGGCCTGAACGTTATTGGAACTGCCGGAACCGAGGAAGGCATTGATCTTGTTCTAAAACAAGGAGCAACTGTAGCATTCAACCACAGAAAAAGAGGATATTCAAAGAAAATAGTCGTATGTATTAGTGAAATATGCATATGCACAATTATGATATTCATACTGATAATATAACACCATATATCACATGTGTTTTGATTACACATGCAGCTCTTACCGCAGAATCATGGATTGCCTAAGGAGACTGTATACACCTGATACTTTTCCGCTATTTTTTACAAGAGAGATTTGTTTATTTGTCCCAGTGGGAGCAAATTCTTTCCCTTTAGAGTAGACCCGATTTCAGAAGGGAAGCAAAGACTGTTTGACAGAATCACCCTCATCTGAAAGTTTATTAGTTCCACATAAGAGCTAACTAATAATTCCAATATATGTAGATTTGATATAGTAGAGATTTTCCTTACACTAGCATATATGAAATGATTGAAAATGAAATCATAAGGCAGAATTTAGCAAATGCTCTTGTCACCATAATGCAGCAGTCATTTTAAATTCTTCTCCCTATGGGGTGGGGTATAGCAGGGCTTTTAACTTTTCAGTTTGCAAACCCCTGGTAAACAAAAGCCCTGCACTGCGAGGGCATGTTTATGGTAAAATCCCAGCTAAAGGCCCTTGCCCACCGTGGTTGAAAATAATAAAGAACAACAAATTAACTGATCCATTTGGATAAACTTTCTTAAAGTGTCGCTTGAGAGGTCTTCATGAAATTTTGCTTTTACTGGGCCAGGGGTGTTTTATAACACACACAGACACACACACACAATGAGGAAACCTACAAAAATTGTATTTGTAAACAACAGAACTCATATTCTGAATATTCTGAAGTCTCTTCTTCATAGTTTAAGGTGTTGAAAATAAAAAGGCATTGCACACCAAAGATTATATTGTTTCAAGACAACTTTATTTGACAAAAAAGAAGAAAGTATTCTTGTATTTCCACACCTCCTTGGTGACTACAAAATTACAACAAATGATGAAACAAAAGAAGATGTGATGCCAGCCTTGGTCGAACAGCAAAAACAGCAATGACATTCATTGTGCGCAATCATACAATCAAATATTTAAACATCTATGGTTCTTAATTAAGTATTTGCATGCTAACAGTCTCTATAGAGCCTACATATGCAGCATGTATTAATATTCATTATAACATACTCTAAAACACCAAAGTATTGACTCCTAAGGGGAGCAATTTCTTTGCTTTTTGCAAAAGCTCAGAAGGAAGACAAACCAATTGTGACAGAGAAACCTCCTTCAAAAAGGCTGCCGTTCACATTGAGTTAATTGGAGGTTTATTGGAACCTATTCAGCTTTTCTCATAATATTTTCATTCAGGAAGCAACAGGTGGTAATGGACCCGATATCATAATAGAGATGATGGCTAACGTTAATATGGATACTGACCTTCAGATCATCAACAAATCTGGCATAATAATGGTAAGTAGTTTCTCTCACATTGCTTTAAAAACAAAATAAGGACAAGGATGCGGAACCATTTATATAAAATTTTAATTATGGAAAACAGAAAACAACCGAGACCAAGCTTAGCATTTATACAATCTTGCCAGAAGTGCTCTCTGCTTATCTATGCGAACCGCTAGACTTTGTGAATATGACACACTTGCTGTTTGCCAATGGAACATTGGTGCTTTCTTAGCAGGTACTGTTATTGCATCTTATCAACTAATCTAATACTTTTTTCCTTTTTTTCTATAACAGATCGTGTCAAAGCTTTTTACTTTAATTTTCATTTTGACTTTTTGGTTCTAGTTCTACTGACGATACACAGTACACTTAGCAAGAGACACACTTTTTCGGAAAATTGCAGATTAATCTCGTGTCCGTTTTTTCAAAGCCTAATAAGTCTTTTAGTATGCATTCCTGAGCTGGTTCTTATAAAAAATTATTACACGTCTTTAGACCAACATTTTACCGGAGCAGTCGATAGCTAATGCTATTTGTAGTTGGAAACTTCATTTCAAATACTTATGTCATGACGTACAAATTTACTTCTTGTCTAATTTCTGTCACACTAACAAAAGCACGGAGGTGCGATACATTGGTCTGGCTTTCCGTTTCTGATTAAAAAAAATAACCTCCAATTTTTAAGTTTGGCACACACTTCCTCCTAAATAGTGCCACAAACACTCCCTTGTTCTAATGACTTATTTATTTTTATTTACGCGAAAAATAGCGTTTAGCACCTTTCCTGAATAATCATAAGCCCCAACTGGTATACACTGTTTCCTTAACAGCGATTCGAAGACTGTGGTATTATTTTATGACTATGACCCAGTAGCTTTCTTTGTTTCCAAAGGCAATCTTTTTGACGTTTATTTTGTTATTTATTTTTGTTTGAATTCTAGTGTTTAGCTCTATTATGACAGGCGCCGGCAGCTACGACAGCGCCTCCTACGGGATTCTTGTTCTGTCAGTGTCATTGCAGGTCTGAAATGATTACAATATATTAATGAACCATTAACTAACAGCAATATTTGTTTCATTGAGATTTGCTTTGAATCATCCATTTAAGTTGTGTTATGCGGTGACAAAGTATACACTTTTGTTATCTGTCTCTAGATTGTTGGAAGTGGTGGATCATTTACAGTGAATGAAGAGATAGTAAAGGAGAAGGGAGTCACTGTGAAGGACGTGAGCATTTTAAAGGCACCCTTGGTATGTTATGCTACTATGAACTTAGAGGATCATATTAAAGTTGTGTGAGATAGAACTAATACTGCATCTTTTGCCCAGTGGTATCTTGTTTACTGGTGCAAAGATAGATAGCGATAAAGCAGAGATAGACAGTCGTATTTAGGAAAATTGGAACACTATTGGAATCTAACACAGATGTCAAGACAAACTACTTAATAAAATAAACGGATTGTACTCATCAGAGTTAAAGCATATTCAGTATAGATACACTGCGGATCTACAAAACATTTGTTGAATTGAGGGTGAGTGGATACACTTTCTTGGTCATTCGCCATTTTTGACAGGGTATTGGGAAATTTGTGTGGCATCCTGGGCCCAGTTGTTCAAAACGTCGTTAGCTTAATGAGCTCGTTAAGGGTCATTTCGTTAACTGTTTTAGCGGATTCAATACACAATATTCTGATATTTTTTGCTGAAAAAATGTGAGTAGCTTTTGCACTACAAAAGCTACTCACATTTTTTTCAGCAAAAAATTTCAGCATATTTGCGTATCACTCGATTAAAATTTAACAAATTGTTAACTAACGACATCGTTAGCTTTGAACAACTGGGCCCTGTTTGCTTTTCTGTACCCGCTTCCCTGCTGGAAAGATGTCTACTTTAGAAAGGAAGAATATGCTCCCAATGGCAACAGTTCTCTCTCTTTGAAGTAGACCTCTTGTCAGACGGGAACAGAAACAATTTTGACAGTTATCTCCCTTTAGACTGTATCAAATCCCTTAAAGCTTGTAGTTCTTCAGATTTTCACTTAAACTTTATAAATGATATATTAAAGACATTGAAATAAGATGTGTCTCGGTAATTAGTCATCACTGACAAGAGACTGGCCACAACAAAACTAGTATATTGTCAATAAACCATAGACACGTAGAGGCCCAATTAGGGAATTTAGTACTAGCTTATTTATTTGATCCATAGGTTATATCCCCATCAAAGTATTTATTACTTCTCAGAAGGCTTCTTTACCACCTCCAGCTGGATTCTCATAATCACCTCTTTATGACATGCCTTTGATTTGTTTTGCATAGCGCCTAGGTGGGGCCAATAAAATAATTAGTCATTACGAAAACATGCCTATTCATGCCTATTCAAATATTTTGAAAATTTCACCACCAAAAAATGAAAATTTCAGATAAAAAATTCTGACATTTTTTCATATTTCTGCTCAAAACATAGATTGTGGATACTCGTTAGAACTTTTACTATACAAAAGTGGGGTTCAATGGGGACAAAATTATATAGGCATGTTTTCGTGATGGAGTGGAGTACCACTTTTGGTCTCATTTTTGCTGTGTCTTTAATACTGCAATACTTCCAACACAGGTAAAATGATTACCAGTAAGATGAAATAACTGAAAAGTCTTATGCTTTGATTGGTTGTTCCAGTGTCAATAATTATTTTGTCGATTTGTTCTATACCCTGTGATATCTGTGATGCAGGTATAGAATCTAAAAGAAAACGACTATAAAGGAAGTTTGTCTTTGTAATTATCATGGTTTTGATAGATCGTAATTTTCAGATATTTGAATAGAAAGGAAGGCTCTGATCCGGAATCGACACAATTACCTTAAAAAAAAAAGGTAAGAGAAAAGTCCAGGGAGTGCCACAATCACAAACCGCAGCCCTTCCCAGACCCCAAGAAGAAGAGGAAACCGACAAATCTAAACAAGCACAAACCAAACAAACATATGAAAAGCACTAAGATTAGCTCTCTCTTCCCCAAGCGAGGTAATCGCAATACTAAAAGGACTGAAAAACACAAGAACAAAATGACACACGGAAAGACATACAACAAACCTTCCGTCCAAGACACCAAAGAGAAAGAAAGACATACTTAAAGCAACGGAACCACACTCAAAACACTACAAGCAGAAAGCCAAAAGGACATTCCCCAAAATTGGCCAAACGGCTATTTTTTTTAATTCGTTATTTAATTCTAACAATATCTCTAAACATACAATTTTAACACGTTTTAATAATTGCTGGAAACTATCATTTACATTCAGTTAAATATGATGACAACGAACACCTCATTTTAAGGTGGCTGCATTATCCGCAGTATAGAGTCAGTGCCACACATAGTTTTTTAAATATTGTATTGAGTCTATTTTAGACAAAACATTTTAGGGAGTTTTGAAATGGTATTGATAATTGATATTAAATTTGCAGTGAACTGGTGGATACGGAATTACAATTTAATGCAATGAATGACTGTACCAGTCCATCAAAGTACTAGGTATAATACCGTAGTAACCCTAAATATTGGGACAGACAGACAGGCCTGCACAAACAGTGTAGACCCTGGTCAGGGTTTACACTTTTTGCCACTCATCCAGTACTGTTTTAGACAAATCAGCAGGTAGTAAAAGAGCTATTCAAAATTTAGGACAAGTATAGTAAGGAGTTAAGATTCCCCAGTAGGTGTGTTTATTGATTCACCTTAATGCTTGCCAAAATGATAAGATTGTTTTGTTTTACAGGCTGATTATATGATGATGCATGAAGCCATAGAAGAAGGGATGAAGGCTGGATGGTTGCAGCCATATGTTGGTAAAATGTATGAACTAGAAGAGACAGGTCTTGCATTTGACGAGATAATCAACTGGGGAAAGTCACTTGGAAAAAGGGTCATAAAAGTATAGGGCATGTTATTTACATAATTTTTGTGGACATTATATAACCACAGCATTCGTTCTGTACATACTTTTCGAATAAAGCGACAGACCTACAACACGTTTCAGTCTGCTATCTAGATGGAAAACAAATTTTATGGACATTATTGCATAAAAAGCACTGTCGCAGGTTATTAACAGCCGTGCATTAACCGGCGAAAAGCCGTGTATTAACAAGGCAATTCACGCGCTGTTAATGCACGGCTATGCAACTTTCTATATGATCGTACCGGGGCCATAGATTTGCTGCCGTTACGAGGTGTGTACTGCCCGGCCCTAGAACGAGCATAGTCCGTGCAAATTGCGTTGTTCGCGAGACATCGGTGAAAAGGCGAAACAAAATAGTGCAAAAAATAGTGCTAGAAATAACGCGAAATATAGCAAATGTTTTCAGTTTTTATTCAATAATAGCGATCGAACATGGTTTTTCAATGCATTAACATTCGCCAGGTCCCTAGGGAGGTGTTGACTCGGTTTTCAACACCTCCCTCGGTACTTGGCGAATGTTAATGCATGAAAAACCATGTTTGATCCCTATAATACATGATTAAGTCTGTGTAATGTGCATCCCTTATCCCCTTATTCACTCATGGTACATAGTAAAACTTTGGGCATACACTATTGGAAATTTGTTCAGGATTTTATGGGTGTTAGACCTTTTTTATTGTTGATTACGTCTGTCAATCTTTTCTTCCACAAAATTTGTTTTAATCAGTCAAATACAAAGACGTTCTCTATTTCCGTATTATACAATGAAATTGCCTGAAGTACATATCTTTAGATAAGCGAGGTATACAGATAAATATGTATGTTTTGTTTCTTCATAAGCCACTTCTACTGTGTATCCAAATTTGTTATCATGGAAAAAAATTGTCAGTAAGTAGTTTGGTTAAAAAAACCTATCAAGATCTAGCTATGTCTTTGAAGCAAGCATTTCACATATTAGGCGAGTTAGCGTGATGTATACAGATTTATCCTGTACAGTTTAAAGTTGTTTCATAAGAGTAAAGCATTAGTTTGTTATTCTTATTGCATGAATATATACTTGTGAACTGTATATTTCTAAGCAACTGCTCTGGGTAAGGCGCTGTTCCAACCATATTGTATTGTCAGATATGTTATGTGGAGAAATGAGAAAATGTTTATCTTGATATCTAGAGCTATGGTAGCCATTATATTTCCATTTAAGAAAACCTGGTCAGATGTGGTTAGTAAGTGTATAAAGTCATATTTAGTTCTACCAAAGATTGATAAGTATAACAAACATACTGCAATCTGATTAAACCCTTGTCATGCTGAATAAATTAAGATGGCACACCCGCTTCTATTTTTCAGCCAGTCAGATTACTTGACCCAGTTGCTAATATTAATTCACATTCTGAATGGCAAACAGTGCAGCTTCAGATCAGTTAGCTTCTGCTGAAGCCAACTGATCTGGATCTACCCTGTTTGCAAAGGCAGGGTATATCCGGGTTAAGCAGGGCCAGGGTTAAAATAGTAAAACTATGAAAATGCACCCAGTAATGTACACTACTGTATACACCTGTTTCCTCGACATATTATAGGGGAATAGGGCAAATATAATACATAGACTTGCTAGTGTATAGTATAGCTATCATATATTAAAGTTCCTACTGTTGCTGATATAGATATTTTTTTATATTTTTACGGATTCTTTATAATGATAAAATATAAGTGAATAAAGGGATAAGGGATGCACAATACAAAGTGGCGATCATGTAATGTCCGTAAAACTTGTTTTCCACCTAGATAGGAGATTGAAACTTGTTGTAGGTCTCTTTATTCGAAAAAGATTCACAGAACAAGTGATAATGCCCATTAAGCCTGATTTATTCATACCATCCCTATTTCTTCAGTAATGTTGACTACAATAAGAGGTATTGTGCCATGATAATTCAATGAATTATATTCTGTAGTGCCATATATATTATGCTGTACATATTTCTCCTATTTTGAATAAACTACAGATGTAGTATTCAACGTCAGCCATTTATACACAGAGCATTTGTTACGTAGATTTAGGGATTGCCTGCTCACCCAGCAACAGTCAAGTATATCCGACTGGGTCTAGAATTAATCATTAACCCCGAATATTACTATTCCAATATTTTCCTAAACCCCTGTTCAGACTAATATGTATGGTGGGCTTAGCATACTTACTAAGTAATGTTTACTTTCCATAGACGCCTGATTACACCTCATTTATTGGGTCCATGTCTGTCTGTCTGAACATTCCTAATCATGTATATCTACTTTTGATTTTCCGAAATACGAATTCTTAACTTCAGACTAATATAACCGTCCTTATTACTGCTTGTGACCTAGAGATTACGGTCTAAGAGGTGTCATGTTAATTTCTGTTATTTTATTTTTTATTGTTATATTATCACCACACCGCCTCCTGAAACCCCCTATCACCACCGCCAGCAACCCTTCCACACCCCCCCCCCACCACACACACACATCTTCACGCCCCAATCACTCCGCAACCTTTAGTAAATTTCATTCGTGTTCGGAATAACGATAGATATTAGTCACAAGTTTCCTGCAGTAATTGTAAATTGATTAATGTAAACTAATGAAATACTTTTGGTTTGATAATAAAACATTTCACGTTCAGACGTCATCATCAGGAGAAATTCATGAGAGAAAAATACTCTATGTGTCTCAGTTTTTTTGCAACATTAGTGACTGAATACTTTATAGCTTGTTTTTTTCAAAGCCTCCCGTCACGGTTATTCGGTAGGATATCAGTGTGAGTATGTTTCTACTTACTTCCGGAAAATTCATTACGAAAACACGCCTATTCAAATTTATAGAAAATTTTACCACCAAAAAAATGAAAATTTTCAGAAAAAAAATTCTGATATTTTCCTTATTTCTGCTCAAAACATAGATTGTGGGTACTCGTTAGAACCGCCTCGATGAGGCGGTTCTAACGAGTACCCACTATCAGTGGTTGAGCATAAATAAGAAATATAACGTATACCCCTGTAAACCCCAGTTTTACTATGTAAAAGTGGGGTTTAAGGGGGTCAAAATTATATAGGCGTGTTTTCGTGATGGGTGGTTCTCTTCGGTTACATGGGACTCCTCCACTTTTGAGAAAAGCACCCAAAGCTTGTGCGTAGGAGAGTTAACCACCATAACCCTCCCTCTGTACATTTAAATAACAAAAACTACATCGAAGCTCCCTCCTCTGTTTATTTGAATAACAACAACTACCTCAACGCTATTGACTTCGAAATCAGTGATTTACACCTACATTGTATTTAGAATGGCGGCGCTCTTGACAGTAGTTTTTATGCAATTTTGATCAAATTTGCACAATAAGATTGGTTTGCATTACAAAAACATGTCTATTCAAATTTATTGAAAATTTTACCACTAAAAAATGAAAAAAAAAATTTTCAGATAGGAAATTCTGATATTTTTCATATTTCTGCTCATAACATAGATTGTGAGTAATCGTTAGAACCGCCTCGACGAGTACCCATAATCTATGTTTTTGAGAAGAAATAAGACAAATAATGTATACCCGTAAAACCCCTGTTTTACTATATAAAAATGGGGTTTTAGGGGGTCAAAATTATATAGGCGTATTTTTGATGGTTAAGATATTTCATCTTCGATATATTCATTACCAATTTTGCTTTTAAAGAAAACGGGTACACTTGAAAGTGAGGAAATTGTTTTATTCTTCCGCCATTCGAATTATGGTGGAAAGGGCATATAGCGTTACTCCTGTCATGTCCGTCCTTCTCCGTCGACGTCCGGCATTGACAGTTTGCATTTGAATTTTTCAGGCGGGGGCATCCGTGTCTTTTGGACACGTTTCTAGTTTTTCTTCGTTCGAACACGAAATATATTCTACTAGGAAAGAACTGCTTCCCTTGGTAGGAAAAAACTGCATATCTTGGGTCTAGTTTTTCTTCGTTCGAACATGAAATATATTCTACTAGGAAAGAACTGCTTCCCTTGGTATGAAAGAACTGCGTATCTTGGGTCCAGCTTCTTTCCCTTTAGAGAACACACCCTTTTCAGAACGGATTTGGTGTGCAGAAAAGCTAGCTGGAAGTCAGAAATGGCACATTACGAAAACACGCCTATTCAAATATTTAGAAAATTTCACCTCCAAAACTGAAAATTTTCAGATAAAAAAAAAAACTTTGGTATTTTTTATATTTCTGCTCAAAACATAGCCGAGGCGGTTCTAACGAGTACCCACAATCTATGATTTTAGCATAAATAAGAAAAAAAATAATGTATACCCCTGTAAACCCCAGTTTTACAATATAAAAGTGGGCTTTAAGGGGGTCAAAATTATATAGGTATGTTTTCGTGATGAAATAAACCAAGTATAGCCAGTCCTCTTTAGTCCTACTAACAGTTATGTTGTTTATTCTTTTATGATTTATTTTACCCATTCAATGATCTCAGGATGAGTAGCGATGTGATTAAAATGTGTTCTTCTGAAACTGCTATAGGCTGCATTATTTATGTATGTGGTATATATGTAATTATATGTAAATTTGTATGTATTGTCTTATATGTGTAGTATTTAAATAAAGTAGTATTTAAATAAAATAGTATTTACATCAAATAATCAAATTAAATAATGTATTTACCCTAAGTATTCGCGTAGACATGTGTAGACAAATAGTGATGACTCAGATCAGACGCTACAGAACGCAGCGTCTAATCTTGGTATGCACCGTTTGCCACTTTTCAAGCATTTAGAGCGTTATTAACAGCCGAGCATTAACCGGCGAAAAGCCGTGTATTAACGAGGCAATTCACGCGCTGTTAATGCACAGCTACGCAATTTTCAATATGATCGTACCGGGGCCACAGATTTGCTGCCGTTACGAGATGTGTACTGCCCGACCCTAGAACGAGCAGAGTCCGTGCAAATTGCGTTCGCGAGTCATCGGTGAAAAGGCGAAACAAAGTAGTGCAAGAAATAACGCGAAATATAGCAAATGTTTTCAGTTTTTATGCAAAAATAGCGATCGAACATGGGTTTTCAATGCATTAACATTCGCCAGGTCCCTAGGGAGGTGTTGAATGTTAATGTATGTAAAACCATGTTTGATCCCTATAGTAAAATGATGTTTTTTTGTTTTTTTTTTTCAAAACCATGTTTGATCCCTATAGTAAAATGATGTTGTTGTTGTTTTTTTTTTCAAATTGTAGGACAGGTGGCAATGAGATAAAGTGTCCGAATACTTAGAGAAAATACAGTTATACTGTCTGAAGACTTTTATGTCTCTTTCATAGTCATCACTTATTATTATTTACCGATTGTGATAGTCAGTACCGACGAACGGGCCCAGGCTAATCAGCTTCATCACCTGAACATCCTCATAGTTTCGTAGTCTCCTGAGCCCCCCTTTGGATTATATAATTGTTAATATGACCGTATTTGTTTAGGCTTAAATACATGAATAAATACATATTTTCTACCTTTTTTAGTTCTCAGATGTTGTTTGTTACATATTGTATTATGGGCAAGACTGAAACTTTGTGCTTACAGAACTGTGGCTATAATGTCTGCCGTCTTACATGTATCACGAAGAAATTGGCCTGATTCCAACCGATGGAACCAGCAGTGGTCTAAAAAAAAACAAAAAAAAAAACAAAAAAAAAAAAGAATAATAATAATAATAATAATGAAAAATAAAAAACGAAAAACAAAAAACAAACAAACAAAAAAAAAAAAAAAGCAACAAAACAACGTTTTATGTTTCGATAACAGGCGTTTCGTTTGCCTTCCAGTGTGTAGATAAATTATCTTGATTTTCTCACCTAGTATAGCCGCTGGCCTTACTGAAATAGATCAGAGCTGATATGTTGTTTCGTCCCCTATTAGTCTCCGGAATGGACTATGTGCACTCGGCTCGTCATTCTATCCATTCTTGAGCGGATCTTATCTGGCCTCGAGGTTATAAAACTTTTTTTTCATGCTCAACTTAGCTAAGCATGAAATTTGTCCTGCTAATAAATCTCAAATTGCTAACAATTGCAATTTTTTTCTTGCTAAAGTTGAGCATGAAAAGAGTTTTATATTCTCGGGGCCTGATCTCTCGAAACTGAGTCGATCAGTCTAAATTTAGAATTTAACTTACAAAAAAAAACAAAAAAGAGTTTGGATGGGCCATAAAACTATTTACAAATAGCATCTCGGAGATATGCAGGAGTATATCCCTGAAATAAGGATTCAAAGGAGGGCCTTAAATTCCTTTATAGTATCACCTGCGACTTTATATACCAGGAAATCGCGTTCCATCGTGGTATAGCCCCGAGAAAAAATGAAACGCCTTCTAATTATCCTTAAGTTGATTGACGTCAATCACTGTCCAGTTATATTTTGTTACCGGTCATTTTTGACGGAATAAATTTCTACACTACTGATAAAAATTCATTTTGAAATTCGTTTGACTAGCATGCCATTGACTGACATGTGACAGTGGTCTTGGAAAACAAATATGAATATAAAAACTTTATGTTGGGGTTACCTTATTATTATGATCATACTCTATAGATACAAATAGTGGATATCTTATTGTCTGCAATAAAATTCATATTGACCATCTACCTTCTAAAACGTATAAGAGATCATAACAATATATAAATTTATTGCATACTTTGTCTTTCCATTTCCATATAAAATATTTAACATTGGCTTGGCAGATGATTCACATGAAAAGGTCAAGACTTTGTTCTCTGAAAAAATAAAAGTAAAAATGTTTTCTGTTGCAGTTTGGACTGGCGCTTTAAGGGTTAATCAAATTATTTAAACGACGAGGCTCTTTGGGCTTAATAGAGAACGTTGCATTCCGCCTAAGGCTTAACCCACAATACTGGGTAAGCCGAGTGGCTTAGTACATAAGAAAACGCATGAGGAAGTAAATGTTAAAATATTAGTTTAAATTTTCAGAATTTTATTTCATACTGACATGCATAACGGATGAAAGACAAATGGCATTTAATACTGTCAGAAATACACAACAACCGGACAAAATATTTTGTTAGATTTGTAGACACAATTGCCGTATTTACCGTATGTATTCGTACAGACAGGCCTGAGCAAACATTATAGACCCAGATGAAACGCGGCGTCTCATCAGGGTCTACACTGTTTGCCACTCATCCAGTACTTTTTAGACAAGGTTAGTAAATTGTACTTGTTGAAATTTTAGAACAAGGATGGTAAGGAGTTGTGTCCGAATACTTAGGGTAAATACGATATTCCAGAGTTTACTTGCTCTGTTCTCAGGAGAACGACATCAGACAAGAAGGTTTCTTTTGATCATATTCGGACAACAAATGCTGGGTCATTTTGCGCATCTGCGCAGTCTGATCAGGACATTCGCTGTTTGAATACAAAATCCTTCAAGGGTACAGTATGGATCAACGGCTATGACATTGTGTGGCTCGCAAAGGATAACCTGAATCTGTATATTTTACATATGGGTCTCACCATGCGAAAACGTGCCTTCGGGTATGTGCGGACAGCGAAGGCCCAGATCAGCCTGCGCGGATGCGCAGGCTGATCAGGGCCTATACTGTCCGCTTATAGAATCATTGGGTACTTTAGAACATAAAAAGTATGGCAATGATTCTGATTAGACTATTTTGTATCTCCGCCACATCACGAAAACATGCCTATATAATTTTGACCCTCGTAAACCCCACTTTTATATAGTAAAACTGGGGTTTACAGGGGTATACATTATTTTTCTTATTTCTGCTCAAAAACAAAGATTGTGGGTACCCACAATCTATGTTTTGAGCAGAAATTTGAAATTTATCACAATTTTTCTATCTGAAAATTTTCATTTTTGGGTGGTAAAATTTTCAGTATATTTGAATAGGCATGTTTTCGTAATGAGCTGATCTGAATCTTTACGAAGACACCTATTCTCATTTCGAGGCTTATATATTTGAAGACACCATTTTACTTGATTTGTTTGTTCCTGTTGAGGTTTTACGGCCCAGTCAACCCAGTCGGGTCATGTCGAGCACGGTCAGTTTATCTAAGCACACTTTTACTGGGCGGGCTTAGTCCTCTAAGCGGTTAACCAGTATTGTGCACTTCCTTTCGCCAGAAACTGACAACTGCCCTTCTTGAATCAGCGGAAGGGAGAATATGACCGTAGAAAATATTTCATGATCAGTCTCCACGAAAGAATGTTGCCGACCCGGTGGGGTCGAACCCGCAACCTCCTGATTGTAAAGCACTTAAGAAAGCATCAAGAATTTAATCTATGAGTGAGAAAGGAAGAGGGAGAGAGGAGATACGAAGAGGGAGAAGTAGCATAAATAATATAATGAATTTGTTGCAAGGAGAAAATAATATGTTAGCCACGCCAGCAAACGGTTCTTTCGCTATAAACCAGTATCAATGTGGCCCTTATTATGTAATATAATGGCCAATTTGATGCACGTATATGGCAAAAGTTTAAGTCTAATATGTAGCTGAAATACAGATCAGCCTGCACATTCACGAAGTCTGACCAGGACCGTCGTCGTCCGCTTACAGAATCCACAGACACTGCACATAATACATGTATCAATAATCAGAAAAATCCGTGACAAGGCTATGCAGATGGGCAGACTGATCTTGGCCTTCACTATTCGCATATTACAGAATAGCCATTTCCCCACGTTGATCATAAATATAAATGTGAATTAACCAAAAACATGAATGGTAGATAGATTTCCGGCATGTTTTCACAAAGGAAGCAATTTTGTAACTTCCTGTTCGCTTTACTATACAACAGTCTCCATATGAAAAGGAATCCTCTCTAAAAGGAAAGTATTAGCACTCAAACCCTCTTGGGATCAAATTCTTTCTTTTTAGAGTAGACTCCTTTTCAGACCGGAGCAGAAGCAGTTTTTTTTCAGAGTTGTCTACCTTCAAAATGTACCACTTCCCCATTAACCCTTATCATGCTGAAAAAAAATAAGTTGCTACACCCTCTTCAAATTTTCAGCCAATCAGATTACTTGATCCAGATTGCTGATATAAATTCACATAATGAATGGCAAACAGTGCAGATCCAGAAGCCAACTGATCTGGATCTACACTGTTTGTAAATGCAGGCTATATCCGGGCTCAGTATGTCAAGGGTTAAGAAACAGCAACTAAGATGTTTTCAAAAACAGTTACTCTTCTGATCAGGCTTCACACTGAACACGCTGTAACGAGCTCTTGCACATTTTCAAACTCCTCCAATGACATGACCGGTTAACCCTTCCATCCCCGAGTTTCTGACATGGACTCATCCGTCTCTGAATTTGGACACGTCCGTTGTTGCAAATAGGAGTTTCAGTCAAAATCAATAACAGAATGGCAAACAGTGTAGATTCTAGTGAGACGGCACATCTGGATGTGCACTGTTTGCAAAGGTATCTGTATTGGTCTGTAGGGACGAAAGGGTTAATACAAATGCGAAAAACGAAAAGACAGGCCATACCTTTTAGCTTCAAATGAATGCAGCGATACTATCGATGTACTGATGCCGCGATATTATCGAATATAATAACCCTGATTAGTTCGCATATCGCATATGCGTGAAACCCAGCCATATTAGCACTTAGCAGTTGTCTCGCAAGCTCAGCATTTGCATTTACGGCTGCTGTACAAATTTTATACCCTAGATAACAGGATATGAGCAAAATGTTCAGATAAAGAAAAAATGTATACTCATGGTAGCTTTCTCGCCATTTTTGTACAAGGGAGACAAATTTTGTTACTTCCTGTTTACTTTTTGGCGTGTAGAACCTCTTCTGAAAATGAGTCTGCCCTATAAGAAAAGAATTTGCTCCAAATAGTAGACCCTTTTCAGAGGGGAGATAAAACAATTTTGAAATAGTTGTCGTCCCTACAAGTGTATCCATTCCCCTTAAATACAGTTCATAGGTCTATATTATCGTCGAGCACTGTCAGTAGCACTTCTCTTAAACGTTTATATCCGTCATGCGGTTGGCACTTCTCGTCTGAATCTCGCGGATTCTCGAGGACTTCGTTGGTTGCGTTAACCTGTCAAGAATCATAGTCATCTCCCGCTCGCCTACACTTTTCAGTCCCAGATACTTCGCGTGATCCCGCACCTTTTGTTCCCTCATCATCGTGTCGCTTGTATGACTGATCCCTTTACTAGCAATAGTTGGTTGGCGCAAGCGCGATACCACTTTATCTACGTCATGGCGCGAAAGTATTCGGAATGCAGGTGCGCGTGGGATCAAACAACCATATTCTGGCACGAATTCTGATGACTTTAATACATAACTTTTTAAGTCTTTGTTTTCTTCCTGCATGCGAATTTGATCTTGTGTCGGATACGGAGCAGAGTGTCTGAATTTCATGGTTTGAGGAAATCCGCTGTAAATATGCTTCAAGTCCCGATTTAAAATTGACGTGAACGAAGCTTTGAATTCTCCCATTTTCGATTATATGACAGACAAAAGGTCGGCGGTGTCCACACTTTTTAGTTTTCCAAATTATTCCTAGTGTGACAATTGACAGTCTATGTATGTTTCACATATGAATTTGTTACTGTACTGTCCTTTCTTGAAAATTGAACAACACTCCTGTATCGAAAATTTCTGCTATTTTGTAGCCAGTTTCTTTCCTCTTCTTGTTTTTTTGTCTTTTGTTTTCCACTGATTTTTTTTTCTTTTTTTTTTTTTCACCGACACCTCACGTCTTTAAATGGCCGAAGTTTATTTATAATAAAAGAAAGCTTTACAGTTGAAATCGAACACCGTGTTATCATTAATCTCTCCCAGTACACAAAAACATATCAATTAATCCTCAGCCCTCTGCTTTAGAAACGAAATCAGTTAAACGTTCTAAACATAAATCCTATTGTTACAAAATAATAGAATGAAAATTTAAACCTGTCTGAAAAATATATTGATCACAATATAACAATGTTACTCTATGCTTCACCTGCAAATATTGGCGGATTTTACTTTAAGTCATTACCATTAGTACGTTTGTATAAAGCGTAAATCCTTTAAAAGCATATTTGTATTCGTACAAATGTATATATTTATTAAATGGCTATCTAACCTTTACCACACTCTGGGCATGTTCAGCAGACGGCAAACTGGCTATTTGTTTTAGTTTCTCAGGAAATAGGCTTTGGCATTTCATGCAAATTGTCTCCGTACGGAGACAATTTGCATGAAATGACAAAGCCTATTTTCTGTGAAAAAGAAATAGATATAAAAAATATTTCAAAATTTCATCCGGTAAATTTTTGACGAACATGCAAAGCCTTAATAAGTTACATATGCGTTGTGTAAATTGTTTTCTTAACAGGTCTGTGGAATTTAAAGTAGTCTACAAGAAAAAATATAATTCAAATAAAATAATAATAAAGGTGCTAAATATAAACACAACTTTGTACCTTGCAGTACGAAAGATGCCTTCGGGGAATATAAGTACACAAAAAACCCATATAAACTTGCGCATCCCTGCAGTCTGATCAGGACATTCGCTGCCCGCTCTCAGACTTATTGGATACGGTAAACTGTACAGAAGACCCGCACTAGACTACACCACACGCTGTCTGGCCTGGGTATTTGCTGTTCGTAAATGGCTGGTAGCCACATTTTCACATGAAACGGCTCATTTTATCCAGCTGCAGGCGAAACTTTGCACACGACAGTTTCAAATCTTTTATTTCCCCGGAAGATTCGGCGTTCTTTCATTTAGGTCGTCTCTTAAAGCGATTCAAATATGAATAATAATTTAAACTTTCTTCTATCTGAATTAAGAGGTTCTGAATTAAATAAAATAACAAAAAGCATTTATCGTTAGCTAATTGTTGCCTATTATATATTGTAAGGTTTAATTTAGTCGATAGATTTAAAATGCAGATTCACAGGCCAAATAAGACACAAGGGGGGTTAAATAAGCACACTCAAGGGGGTCAGATTAATAACACAATTTAGTGTTGAAACAATCTGTTACTTCAGATGAATAAATATTTAGTCTGAAGGCTATTAGTCCATAAAGCGCCAAACAATATTGTAGCACACGACATTACTATTTATTTTTAATTTTTCAGAGAAATAAGTCTTGACAGTACATGTGAATCGTCTGCTCATATGATGCGTTAATATTTATTTTCTTTGTAAAATAAAAACAATTTTCAGAGCGTCGTCTGCTGCAGTTGTGATTGGCACTTTAAGGGTTAACTATTACAATAGGATTACTTTAGGACAATTGATATACCTCCATGGGATATAACTACAAACTAGATCTATCTGTCTTCCCTTTTCATTGTGGGCTAGTTTTAAAAGGAACGATTTCTTTTATTTTAAGAGCAACCTCCATTTTCGAAAGGTTGCAAACACTCGCGCGGCGACTTCTTGTCTACAAAGTTGTCACCATTTGGCAGTACAATATTTCGGGTGTATCCATTCACTTTAAAGACAGTAAGCTTTTCCCTATCAATGATCAGCGAACGTCTGTAAACATTTGCGCATGCACACAGTCTGGCACAGGATATGCCGTTGCAGTTCGCCTTCTAAAATTTGAGCAGCGAACAGAACAGTTCCTTATGAATATCTGGACATACCAGTGCATCCTGACCATGCTGTTCATCCTTGAGAAATGGTTGGCTTATCCACAAAATATGATCACAAGAGCCTTGTCCGACGAAAAGTGGCTTCACGCATATTCAAACAGTCTGCATTTTGCACATTACAACAGTTTGGCCAGCGCTCAAGGACTTCAAGTTATAGGAGCAAATTTTACAGAAGTTAGAGAGCAGCACTTGCCCTAGTTACGTAGCATGTGCATTTGTGTGGGTCATCTGAGCCTTTGTTCTTTGCATACGCCATAAACCTAATTTCTTCCTAAAGCAGGATTGAATCGCGCCAAGAGAGGGAGAGAAAAAAAGGCGTCTTCGAAGCATATGAAAGCAGTAAATATCCAGATCAGTCAGCAAGGCTGCACAATCTGAAAAGAGCCTTTGCTCTATACTTCAGTAGTGAATGATTCTGTATGCGGACGTCGACGGGCCAGAGCAGAATGCGCAAATGCGCATTCTGCTCTGGGCCGTCACCGTCCGCATATACCCAGAGGACACAGTAATGTTCACGTAATGCAGCTCAGGTATCTATATTTAACCGAATTAATTTTAACAGCATGGGAAATCTTCAATTTTAGTACACAATACTTCAGGTTACTAGCAATCTATCGAAGTCTATCAGCCCATATCAACCGTGTCAAATAATGAGCGCAATCATGATAGAAATACCATTATTCAACCCTTGAAGTGTCAATAATAACTGCAGTAGGTGACGTTTTGATTTTTTATTATTACCATTATAAGTTATTACCATATGAAAATAAGTATTTAATTTCAATTCGCATGAGATGCCACCCTTTTTATTTTTATTTTTTTTCTGAGAACACAAGGCTTGACATTTCATTACGCCAAACCTAGTTCTCTCTGAAAAATAGAAATACTACCTCTACTACTACTACTACTACTACTACTACTACTATTAAAAATAATAATAATAAAGTGCTAGAATTTGAAATATACATATACACGTATTCTACGGCACATAACCCAATGTTTGCACCGATAATAATTGCTATTGTACAAATATGTCCCTGCAGCAGGCAAACCACACATGCTTGTATACTAATAGTAAAATGCAGCATGGTTATCGTTTTCCATGTGTCGCTGTCTGTTGATGGTTAACTGAAGCAAGGTAATCTTTTGTCGTGTGCCATTTTTTTCTTTGCAGCAAGCCATACGTTGCTGTCTGCTAATGGTAAACTACAGCAAGGAAAATTTTTGTTGCATGCTTATATTTCTCTGCAGCGAGTCAGCATACCATACGTAATTGTCTGTTAATGGTAAACTGCAGGAGGGTAATCTTTTGTCATATACCAATATTTCTCCGCTGCAAAACATAAGTTGCTAGCGCCTAATGGTAAACTGCAGCAAGGTTATCTTTTTCTTATGCTAATGTTTCTCTGCAGCAAGTCATACGTTGCAAGCTGCTAATGGTAAATTGCAACAAGGTTATATTTTGTCATATACTAATATTTTTTCCGGCAGCAAGTCTGACTGCTAATTGTAAACTGCAGCAAGGTAATATGTTTCGAAGGCTAACATTTCTCTGCTGCAAGTCATACGTTGCTACCTACTAATGGTAAACTGCAAAAAAGGTAATCTTTTGTCGCATGCTATTATATCTCTGCAGCAAGCGATACGTTTCTGACTGCTTTTGATAAACTGTAGTAAGGTAATCCTTTGTCTTATGCTAATATAGCTCTGCAGCAAGTCATACGTTGCTAGCTGCTAATGGTAAACTGCAGTCAGGTTATCTTTTGTCGTATGATACTATTTCTCTGTAGCCATCCATACGTTTCTGTCTGCTTATGGTAAATTGTAGCCAGTTCATCGTTTGTCGTATGCTAATATTTCTCTGCAAAAAGCGATACATTGCTATGTGCTAATGATAAACTGCAGCAAGCTTATCTTGGAGTTTGACTATATTACTCTGCAGTAAGCCATACGTTGTTGTCTGCTAATGGTAAAATGCAGCAAGGTTATCCTTTGTCTTTTTATAATATTTTTCTGCAACAAGCCATAGGTTTTTGTCTGCTAATGGTAAACTGCATCAAGGATATCTTTTGTCGTATGATAATGTTTCTCTGTAGCATGTCATACGCTGCTGTTCACTATGGTAAACTGCAGCAAGGTTGTCTTTTGTCGTATGATAATATTTCTCTGCAGCAAGCGATACGTTGCGTCTGCTTATGGTAAAATGCAACATGGTAATCTTTTGTCGGATGATTATATTTTTCTGCAGCAAGTCATACAGTTCTGTCTGTTGATGGTATATTGCAGCAAGGCTATATTTTGCCGTGTGTTCATATTTCTCTGCTGCAAGCCGTACGTTGCTGTCTGCTATGGTAAACTGCAGCAAGGTTATCTTTTATCGTATGAAAATATTTCTCGGCAGAAAACCACACGTTGCTGTATGTTAATTGTAAACTGAAGCAAGATAATCTTTGTTCGTATGATAATATTTCTCTGCAGTAAGCGATCCTTTGCTGTCTGCTTATGGTAAACTGCAACTTGGTTATCTTTTCTGTCATATGATAATATTTCTCTATAGCAAGCGATACGATGCTTTCTGCTTATGGTAAACTCCAGCAAGGTAATCTTCTGCCGTATGATAATATTTCTCAGCAGCACACCACACGTTGCTGCAGCAAGATAATTTTTTGTCGTATGATAATATTCCTCTGCAGCAAGCGATACGTTGCTGTCTGCTCATGGCTTACTGCAGTAAGATAATATTTTATCGTATGCTGATATTTCTCTGCAGCAAATCATACGTTGTTGTCTGCTAATGGTAAACTGCAGCAAGCCAATCTTTTATCGCATGCTAATATTGCTCTGCAGCAAGCAATAGGTTGCTGTCTGCATATTGTAAACTACAACAGGATTATCTTTTGTCGCGTACTAATATTTCTCTGCAGCAAACCGTGAGTTGCCGTGT
This sequence comes from Anodontia alba, assembly GCA_964016985.1. Lineage (NCBI taxonomy): Eukaryota > Metazoa > Mollusca > Bivalvia > Lucinida > Lucinidae > Anodontia > Anodontia alba. Next base: position 7,817,315 of record OZ024821.1, read on the forward strand.
GTTAATAGCAAATTGTAGCAAGGTTATCTTTTGTTGTGTGCTAATATTTCCCTGCAGTATACGTTGCTAGCTACTAATGGTAAACTGCAGCAAGGCAATCTTTTGTGTGCGTGCTAATATTTCTCTGCAGCAAGTCATACGTTGTTGTGCGCTAATGGTAAACTGCAGCAAGGTTATCTTTTGTCGTGTGCTAATATCTCCCTGCAGCAAGTCATATGTTGCTGTCTTCTTATGGTAAATTTTAGCAAGGTTTTCTTTTGTCGTATGCTGATATTGATCTGCAGCAAGTAATACATTGCTGTCTGATAATGGTAAACTGCATCAAAGTAAATCTTTTGTCGTATGATAATATTTCTTAAGGCTCTCTGGATAGGTTCAATGTCAGGATCAGATTTGAGGTTATGTCATAACTATAATCTTGATTGGGAGCAGGGTCCAATTAAAATACTAGGTGTTATATTTACCCCTGAAGTTTTTAATATATGGGATTTTAACTCCTTAGAAACAGTACGAAAAATGGAGAAAATACTACAATCGTGGTCAAAAAGAAAGCTGACTCTCCCAGGCAAGATCACAATAATAAAATCTTTAGCATTTTCAAAATTTATTCATCTATTTACAGCTCTTCCAAACCCCCCGGAACAGTCTGTCAAACAGTTAGAGAAATTATTTTATAAGTTTTTGTGGAACTCAGGGCCCGATAGGATAAGTCGTAATGTTATTATACAAGATGTTAAGGAGGGTGGACTAAGGATGATAAAAATAAACAAATTTATCGAATCACTAAAAGTAACATGGTTGCGTAGAATTTTAATTAGTACAAACGAATGTTCTTGGAACAGACTTTCCCGTGTTGACTTTAGAAAACTTGTTATTTTTGGAGATGGTTATGCCAAACTTTGTGCTTCAAATCTAAGTTATCCTTTTTGGATTGATGTTTTAAATAGTTGGAAAGCTTTTTTAAAATGCAATCCAGCAAGTCAAACTGAAGATGTTTTAAACTCACCAATATGGTTTAATTCAGAAATGCAACATGGTGGAAAATTCTTCATTAAAAATTGGTATGAGAAAGGAATAAGGAATATAGTTGATCTTGTTAATGAGAATGGGGTGTTTTATGATTTTAATCAGTTCAAAACTTTGTTTAATGTTCGAGGCACAATTTTAGATTTTCAAGGAGTAATAAATAGAATACCACAGGTCTGGAAGAATTTATTAAACAATGATATTCAAACCTGTATTGATATGAAATATAATGTAATATGTTCAAAACATGTTAAACTTATTCTTAAAGATAAAAAAGGTTGTAAGAAAATTTATGAAAGTTTTATAAAAAGCGAAAATGATTTACCAAATAGATGGCAACGAGATCTAGGGGATATTTCAAAGGAGGAAAAATGTCAATATAATACAGCCCTTAATGATATCAAAGAGGTTAAATTGAAAGATTTCCAGTACAAAATTAATAATAGAATTTTGACAACCAATTCATTTTTATACAAAATCAATAAAATAGACAGCAATAGATGTTCCTTCTGTGAACAGGCAATAGAATCAATTAAACATTTATTTGTAGACTGTCCTAAAGTAAAAGCGTTTTGGAACACATTGAAAAACTGGCTACAGCTTAATGGGAACATAAATTTAAGTATCACTGATAAAAATATCATATTTGCTTGGCCACATGAATCATCCTTAATTAGTTATCTCATAATTATAGCTAAGTATTATATTTATAAAACAAAGTTTTTATCCAAACATTTGAGTATACAAGGATTTCAATCATTGTTGAAAAGGAAATTTAAAAATGAACAGTATATTGCAAGAATAAATAATAAGTATAATAAATTTCTGGGAAAATGGTCTTCCTTGGTCCGTCCGCTTAACACAATGTGAGAAATGAGTTCCGTTTTTTTTTTTTTGTTTGTTTTTTTTTTTTTATATAATTAAAACAGTTCTGACACTCTACAGTATACAAAGTCTTAGATACCTTTAATTTATATTCATATGTAAAAGATAAAAAAATTATAACCCACCCAGGACTACACACCTGCGAACTATGAAAGAAAATCTCAGTACTAAATATAGCATGTGACATTAATATCTTCTTGGATAGATATAATCGTAATATATAATTGCAAAAAAGTTGTCATACAATTATAAGAAACTACTATTTTTTTGTTATATGATAATGTCTAAATGTACTTTGTAAAGACAAAAATTGTCACATATATGTTTGTGTATGTCTATATATGTTTGTGTATATCTTTAAAAGAATAAATATGGAAAAAAAAAAAAAAAAAAATAATATTTCTCTGCAGAAAGCGATACGTTGCTGTCTGCTTATTGTAAACTGCAGCATGGTAATTTTTTGTCGTATGCTAATATTTCTCTGCAGCAAGACATACGCTGCTGTCTGCTTATGGTAAACTGCAGCAAGGTTATTTTTTGTCGTATGCTATTTTTTCTCTGCAGCAATCCATGTTGCTACCTGCTAATGGTAAACTGCGGCATGGTAAACCAAGAGACCTTATTTAACACAATCTATTTGGCTTCTTTACCATTGAGGCTATTCTTAAAAGAGAGCATTTATCGCTTGCAAACTAGAGCTTCTTTAAAGGATAAAGGCTTCTTTTAAAGGAAAGAATTCGCTCCCTCTGGGAGCGAATTCTTTCCTTTGAAAGAGGCCCCTATTTTGCAACCGAAACTAGGGAGAATTTTTAGAGATTTTTCCAGGGTGTGCGTAAATAATTCCGTTCTGGCCACGCCACTGATTTAATATATATTCTGATTCCTTCACAAAACACTTGTCGCATATACTCATTAGATATGTCAAAATAAATATTTATTCATTAGCTTTAGATAGCTCTCTTTAAATACTTACTCGGTACTCATTAGATCTCGCAAAACAAATACAGTCGACTCTCATTATCTCGAATTCCAAGGGACTCACTGAAACACTTCGAGATATCTGTACTTCGACATATCAGAGTTGAGAGAGTGAGGAAAACAATAAATTGAACTAAAACATTTTACAAATGAATATGTAATTTGACTCCTAAAGTTAGAAATATATATATTAAATAATGTGGACAAGAGGAAAATTGCTCCTGAGGAGCAATTTCTCCTCTTTTCCACATTATTTTGTTACCTGTTGTCATAGTTTCATTAAAACAGGGACCAGATTTTCACTTCGAGATAAGCGGTTATTCGATATAAGCGAGTTCGAGATAACGAGGTTCGACTGTACCTTTACGGATTTCTACACAAAAGGCATATGCTATGGGTACTCCTTAGAAGCGCCTCGCACAAAACCGTATGTGATGGGTTTATAACCGCAACAGATTTTTATGAAGAAATCGGAAACATATATTTACCTTGATACCACTCTATATGGAAACTATGGCATTTTCACCATAAAATATGGGAAATGAGATATACTTTGGTTATTTATCCTTCTCCTGCTGAATAAATTTAGATGCCATGCCTATTTCTAGTTTTCAGCCAATCAGATTACTTGATCCAGATTGTTGATATAAATCAACATACTTAATGACAAACAGTGCAGATCTAGATCAGTTGGCTTCTTTAGAAGCCAGCCAACTGATCTGGATCTGCGCTGTTTCCAAAGGCAGGACATATCCGGGTTCAGCAGGACTAGGGTTACGCAGATTAAGTCATACCTTGAAAGGTTTGTGGAACTTATACTGCTGAATGCTTTCAGCAAACAAATAAATGTCTTTTCCCATTAGTAAGGAACTGGAATTCCTCTAGGGTATATACTAGTGACCGTTTTATTCCTGCTTATGAGCTACAGTGTCAGAAAATATGCGCCCAGCGATGATTCAGATCAGCCTGAGCATTCACACAGTCTGATCAGAATCTTCACTTGGCGCAGTTTAAAGAGCCAAGGATACAAAGTTTCTTCATTCGGACAAGGAACTCTTATCAGACTGCGTGGATGCGCAGGATGACCTGAGTCTTTGTTGGGCGCACATGTCAGAAAGTACCGTTTTCTTACGTTGCGGCCCTAATAGTAAATGATCTATATCTCCATATAGGTGTTGTTATGCTGACTGCTTTGCAGATGACACAGCCCAGCAGGCACATGCCGTTTATGCAACGTCGGCTCAACGTCGATGCAACGTCATGATGTTGCATCGACGTTGATGCGACGTTGTATTAATGTCTTGTGCCTGCTGGGAGTTTACAGGCACATACTCCTTATATTAACAAGTATAAATTTTTACAAAAAATTGTCTACACTTTGCACACAGTAAATGTAAAAGCTGATTTTAATACGGAATAGTATTGGGTTCTTTACACGCAAATCTTGGCTAAATCGGCTATATTCCATAATGCAAAAGGTGAATTCGAGAGGTCTAAATGAGATCTCGTACCGTTGGTTCGCCATAACGCATGTCAGCTTTTACGAAAGCTGCTTCTTTGTAGAAGAATGCTATTAATTGCGCTTAGCAGTACCAGTGCATCTTCCTACTGTAAAAGTGAAATGAAATGATTAATGTATATCCCATAATTTTTGATAAAGTGCTGCTCATTTTTGCGGAAGCTAATACTTGTCATACATAATGTTAAGAAGCTTATGTTCTGTTTATCTGCATTGATCCACTGAAGACTTAGGAAACCTCCACGTGGACCCAGCAATTGCATGTAGCTGGAATTATAGTAATATTATTGGCGAGGTAAGATATACGTAAAACCAGGCTAAAGCTCCTCCTCCGAAGCACCACAAAACAAATTTATTGTTGACCGTTCCAAAGTAGTACTTTGGTTACAGTTCTTGTGTTTGTTTGTTTGTTCTATCTTTGTCTGCTTGGTTTGATAAGGGTTATTTTATTTAGTAATTTTATGTAAATAAACCCTTATACGTTGCATTGGAAAGACTGTGAGTGTGACCTTTCCTGGGTATCTCCATATTTAGTTTATTTCAGCGAAAGGTAAAATGCAGCTAAATTGGAACTGATAAATGTTCAAAGGAGAAAACTCAAAAAAGCGTTTTGCTCCCTTCTGAAAAGTGGTCTCGTCACGAAAACATACCTATATGATTTTGACACCCCTAAACCCCACTTTATATAGTAAAACTATATTACAGGGGTATACATTATTTTTCTTATTTCAAAAATATAGATTGTGGGTACTCGTTAGCACCGACTCGTCGAGGTGGTTCTAACGAGTACCCACTACGTTTTGAGCAGAAATATGAAAAATATCAGAATTTTTTATCTGAAAATTTTCATTACAGTTATTTTCGTGGTAAAATTTTCAGTATATTTGAATAGGCGTGTTTTCGCAATGTACTCTTAAGAAAAGACTTTGCAACTGGTGGGAGTTGTTGTTTTTTTCCTTTTAGAGTTAGTCCGTTTCCAGAAGAGGGATGTTGCACAGGAAAGCAAACAGGAAGTGGCAAAAGCTGTTTCTCTTGTTAAAAAATGGCTGCAAATATACAAACAGATCCAGTCCCAAGTTGGCAAAGTGTACAACGACAGGAGTTAGAAAACAGCTAAAACTTCAGAAATAAACTACAGTCGAACCTCGTTATCTCGAACTTGCTTATTTCGAATTACCGCTTATCTCGAAGTGAAAATCTGGTCCCTGTTTTAACATGAAACTGTGACAACAGGTAACAAAATAATGTGGAAAAGATGAGAAATTTTATATATATATTTCTAACTTCAGGAGTCAAATTACATATTCATTTGTTAAATGTGGTTGTTCAATTTATTGTTTTCCTCACTCTCTCAACTCAGATATGTCGAGGTACGGATATCTCGAAGTGTTTCAGTGAGTCCCTTGGAATTCGAGATAACGAGAGTCGATTGTACACATCACGAAAACATGCCTACGTAATGTTGACCCCCTTAAACCCCACTTTTATATAGTAAAACTGGGGTTTACAGGGGTATACATTATTTTACTTATTTCTGCTCAAAAACATAGATTGTGGGTACTCGTTAGAACCGCCTCGGCGAGGCGGTTCTAACGAGTACCCACAATCTATGTTTTGAGCAGAAATATGAAAAATATCAGAATTTTTATCTAAAAATTTTCAGTTTTTTTGGAGGTGAAATTTTCTACATATTTGAATAGGCGTGTTTTCGTAATGAGTTGGCTCTCATTATCTTAAACACTGATAAATCCAACTACTTTTTAAGTCTACCTAAATACATGACAAGGACAATATTAGTTTAGTCTTCTATATGTCCCTTGCATTTCAACTACTTTTATCTCAAACTTCTCTCATAAACTAAACATTCTGGTCCATTCAAGTTTGAGATAATGAGAATCAGCTGTATCTTGAAACTTTCAAAAGAAATAAATGTTTTAGAATACATAATTTGGGGAAAATATGTCCTGGTCTTAGCAAATTAATTAGCTTTGTCCAGTGACATCTTCGTTGCACATCAATGACATAAAGGTCATGTTTTGCGTTATGGGTCATATGTTATACATGTAAGTATGACGAATAGGCATTTTTTTCCCTTTAATAATTAGACATAACAAAAAATTAATAACAACCATATAAGACTTTTTATCAATTTAATACATAATTTCTTTGACTAGAAAATAAACGTTTCTCTGTCTAGCACTTCTAAAACTATTTCAAAACCAAACAATTCCAATGCAATTCTCTTTTAAAACGTAAGTCCCTGTGGTAAACAAAATATGGCCGGTCTCGGTGGCTCAGTTGGCTGCGCCGTTCGACTGGAGACCAGAAGGTCGCGGGTTCAACCCCCACCGAGGTCGGCAACATTCTTTCGTGGAGATTGATCATGAAATATTTTAAACGGTCATTCTTTCATTTCCGCTGATTCAAGAAGAGCAGTTGTCAGTTTCTGGCGAAAGAATGTGCACAATACTGGTTAACCGCTTAGAGGACTAAGCCTGCCCAGTAAACGTGTGTAAACTGACCGCGCTCGACATGACCCCATTGGGTTGACTGGGCCGTAAAACCTCAACACAAACAAACAAACAAAATATGTCAGCGGGCATATGCGAACCGCACAGACTGTTTATGATATCTGTTGTCTGCTTACAGAACAACTGGCGACTGCGAGGCATGTAGATAATACAAGGAGATCCTAATCTACCCATTTCGCATATGCTATAAGACACCCAAATTAGTTTAGTCATGGCCATATATTAAAGGTAAAACCAGAATGAATTAATAAAACATTAGTTCATCTATGATTCTCGAATGTCCATATGAGTTTATTCGATCAGGGTCTTGAATTTTCGTCTATGAACACTATAGTACAATGTACAATGATTTCCTAAGCGTAAGCTCTTAACACTGTATAAACCATCGTAAAGCGAAGACCACGTGGGTAATAACCCTTGGGTCATATGCAAACATCTGAGCTTATATTTACTAGTGCATGCGAGCAGTCTGACCGCGGCTGTCTCTGCTGGCTTACAAATTAATTTCAATTAATATTGTTGAATATACCGAGGAATAGAGAATGCCCTGATGACACTGCGCGGATGCACAAGCTCAACTGGGCCTTCGCCGTTGGTAATGCCAAAGTGTCATTACGAAAACACGCCTATTCAAATATATATATAAAAAAAAATCACCTTCAAAACCTGAACATTTTCAGATAAAAATCTCTGATAATTTTCATATTTCTGCTCAAAACATAGATTGTGGGTACTCGTTAGAACCGCCTCGGCGAGGCGGTTCTAACGAGTACCCACAATCTATGTTTTGAGCAGAAATAAGAAAAAATAATGTATACCCCTTTAAACCCCAGTTTTACTATACAAAGGGGGTCGAAATTATATAGGCATGTTTTCGTGATGTTTTCCCCACTTTCAATGTGAAGACAAGTACTGGAACTTTCAATCCGAGATAACAGTCCTTTATTTAATGATCTGCATGCTGGTTAAAAAATTCAGCAAGCGACATTTTGAAACATCTTTTCTTATTTTCCCCAGAAAATAGGCTTTGACATTTTATGTAAATTGTCGCGGCTTAGGAGACAGTTTGTATGAAATGTAAAGCATACTGGGGCAATTTGCATGGAAATAAAAGTCTATTTTCTGGGCAAATTTAGAAAAAAATGTCGTCAATTCGGCGTCTGCTGAATTAGCCCAGAGAGTGTCAAGGTTACGGATTCGAAGCATGAGGTAAGATATACTTCTTAGTTCTATAACTGCATTATACTATAAGTGTTTGGCACAATTTGCGGTTTCCGAAATTTGTTAACCCTTAAACTGCCAATCACAACAATTGTCGTCTGCTTTGTCATCTGCTTGTGATTTTAAAAGTCATTTCTGCAAACAGTGTGGACTCAGACCAGACTGCTCCTCTAGGAGCAGTGTGATCTGGGTCCACACTGTTTGCCTGTATGCAAAAATAGGTTTGAAAAGCTTGCAAGAATATTCAGCAGACGACATAAACAGACGACGTTTTCAGATGTAGGTTTTCTTGGCGCTTTAAGGGTAAAGTCATTGTGGTATGCAATATCACGAGTAATTTTATTTCTCCTCTAACTCCAATATATCACTCTAACATATTCATCCGGTCCATAAAGTGACAGCATATATTAAAATACCATATTAAATCTATATATTCAGACAGACATGCCTAACCAAACAATGTACGCACAACAGCAGTACGCGGCGTCTGATTAGTATCTACATGTACACTGTTTTTCACTCATCCAGCCGTTTTCAGATGCATGAACGGTATCAAAAGCAATTCTTCAAAGTACAGTGTATAGAAAATTTAGGATATGTATGTTAAGGAGTTTAGGTGTTCGATAGTTAGGGTATGTGCGGTAGTCTTTAGCTGTAACCCAGATAGTTCACGGACTGTCTGATCAGCCCTTTTAAGGTGGTGGGTAGTCACTCTGACACTATGACAGTAAGAATGATATAATCTATGAATAAAGGTGCACTCTTAGCAACTAGATAAACCAAACTAGTGAGCTTTGTTGCAGTTGTTGGCCCATAAAACCTTAAAATCTAATATTGTATACGATATCATCTGCATTAAGCGCCTCTTGGCTGTCGTCACAAGTTTCATTATGAGATACATGTTCGCCATTGTTGGTATCCAAAGATAAAAAGAGTTAGCTAAACAACACAAATATGGGTAGCTTTTATAAAGAAAAATGACCATTTATGGTTACTTTTCTATAAAATCCATACAATTTATTTTAATACAACAGTTTTGTTCTGGGTCTGTTTAAACGATGCAATATCCGATACTATGTGTTATCATCACAAAATCATACCTATATAATTTTGACCCCCTTAAACCCCATTTTTATATAGTAAAACTGGGGTTTACAGGGGGATACATTATTTTATTATTTCTGCTCAAAAACATAGATTGTGGGCACTCGTTAGAACCGCCTCGCCGAGGCGGTTCTAACGAGTACCCACAATCTATGTTTGGAGCAGAAATATGAAAATATCAGAATTTTTATCTCAAACTGTCAGTTTTTTGGTGGTGAAAATTTCAATATATTGGAATAGGTGTGTTTTCCTAATGATAATGTAAAGACCTTCATTGGTACAGACATGTCCACAGAGCGCAGTCTCATTCCGTTTAACGCTTTCAACCTCGTGGACCCAAAGATAGGGCTTTGTTTACAGTGTAGATTCAGATAACAGGGACTAACAAACAGGGGTAAAATGAACTTGTAAAACAATTTATGAAATTGACAATGACTTCAGATGTCCGAAAACTTTGGGTAAATACGGTATGCTTTGAGCAAACGGTATAGGTCCTGATCAGATGCCGCAAAACGTAAAAGAACTGACAAAAAAGGTGGACAATAACGATGTCGAGAAACACAATCCGATGAACAGTTAGAAAAATACCTGTAATACTTTGTTTTGTTGGTATAAACTGCACAGGGAGTTTCAGAGGAGGCGTCGTTCAAAGGAGTGAACGGACGACGAACTTCTAGTGATCACAATAGCTCGTACAGCTAGTGATCACAATAGCTCGTCATGAGCCTTCACTCATGTGGGCTAAAAAGCTAAAATGTTTCAAAGTGATCGGTAAGTTGAAGGGGTCTCGCACACAAAGCACCCGCCCATTATGTACTACGGTGATATTCAGGGCAGAAAAAATGACAAGATTTAAAACATGCAAAGCGTGACAAATAGTCATCTAAATGCTATATCAAAACACAGCTTTGCGCAATACCTCAGACAATGTAGTAAAAAGCATAAAAATCAAACAGATTTGTTGAAAGCTGTAGCAACAGATGTCAACCAATCAATTTAAAGATTTTGTATGCCTTTTACTACATTCAAATTGATTGGTTGAGAAAGCTCTTGCTACTACATTCAAATTGATTGTTTGAAAGCTCTTGCTACAGCTTTCAACCAATCTATTTGAAACTTTCTTTTAAGCTTTTTCTAGACAAAAAGAGACTGATTGGTTGAAAGCTGTAGCAGAGACTGTGAACACAAGGCACTCACATATACTATTCTAGGCCGGAAACTGACTAAGCTCAAAACTTTACAAAATGAAAGTAAACGAAAACGGTTCCCCGGAAGACATTACGAAAACACGCCTATTCAATTCTACTGAAAATTTTACCACCAAAAAAGAAAATTTTCAGATAAAAAATTCTGATATTTTTCATATTTCTGCTCAAAACATAGATTGTGGGTACTCGTTAGAACCGCCTCGAGGCGGTTCTAACGAGTACCCACAATATATGCTTTTGAGCAGAAATAAGAAAAATAATGTATACCCCTGTAAACCCCAGTTTTACTATATAAAAGTGGGGTTTAAGGGGGTCAAAATTATATAGGTATGTTTTTGTGATGACAACTTTAAAACCTATGTACAAGGTGTCTTTTCAAAAGCTTATTATAATGATATTATAACGTTGCCCAGTTACTTGTTGACTTAAAATAACGATCAGCATGTTAACTGCTTTTCCATAATCAAACTTGACTCCGCCCCTTGTTTGTCTTTTCGTAATAGACAAAACTATGAATAGGGATAAGTATCCTTAGTTCAGAGTAAATGCAGCACTTCGAAATGATCGTGTTTAAAATCTTATATTAAATAAACCAGCAATTTTGCTTTCTAGAGCACCGGAGCATATCTTAGAGATACAGATGAAAGAGTTTGCTAATCTGTGGGTCGTCCAACTAAGCAGTTGCCATCGGCGTGCTTGACGCACACCGATAAACTCGTCTTGTATTCTATGATAGGTGTAACCGAAATATGGTGGTTACATATACGATGCAAGCCTTTCCATAATTTGTCACAACGAGCCAATACATGCAGCAGGGGCTTTTGACAAAGCGGCCGGGCCAAAACAAGAGAGTTGACACGACGGTCAGGAATTTCAAATGGTAAGAAAGTCAGGGCATTTTAAAATATGAGCCTTTGTTTAGTCCAAAGACACATTTTAAGAAAATGTCGTCAACTTATTCTTTCTACCTTTGCATTGTACACTAATGTTATGTTTATATATCAAACAGCAGATTTTATAATGTCTGTAGTGTAATTATCATTTGACACAAAGCTCAGAAAGGCAACATTCTTTTGGAGATTGGAGAAGAGGCCGTAAAATATCATTATTTGATCAGTTAAAGTAGGTAAAAAGGGAATTTTGCTTGTGATTGAGTTCATCATGAAAACAAGTCTATATAATATTGACCCCCTTAAACCCTACTTTTATATAGTAAAACTGGGGTTTACAAGGGTATACATTTTTTTCTTATTTCTGTTCAAAAACATAGATTGTGTGTACTCGTTAGAACCGCCTAGCCGAGGCGGTTCTAACGAGTACCCACAATCTATGTTTTGAGCACAAATATAAAAACTATCAGAGGTTTTAATCTGAAATTTTTCAGGGTTTTTTTTTTTTTTTTTTTTTTTCTTTTTGGAGGTGAAATTTTCTATTATTTGAATAGGCGTGCTTTCGTAATGTTATCTACCCTACATATGAAGCAAGCGATGTTAATTTGGACGCACATATATCAGTAGCACCTATTAAATTCATTATTTATATTACTAACATTTTAAAATATATTTTCTTTTTCTTTTATTTTACAGGCATTTGAATGAAATGTTAAACTTTATTTTCCGCGGAAAATAAGAAATATATCAAAAATCTATCGTCCGCTCATTTGGCCTAAAGTGATAAAGGTTAAATGTATATAGAAAATGGTATACGTAATTCGTCGAAAAAGGCGAAGACAATATGCAGACAACAAATTATCTACCTTTTCCAAGTCGTCTCGGACTAAACTGGCGATCTGTTTATTTCCAGAAAAAAGAGCAAATGTTAAAACAATGTACAAAATGGAATTTAAATTAAAGATGCTGTTGTTTAATTTTTAGTGCTCCAGGTAAAATTTTCAGCAGACGACATTCTGAAATATGGAGACATTTTGCATGAAATATCAGACCCCGTTTTGTGAAAAAAAAAACAACAACAAAAAACAAAACAAAAAAAAAACAAAACAAAAAAAAAAACAAAAAAAAAACAAAAAAAAAAACTATCATCAATTTGTCGTCTTTTGAATTTGTCCATAGAGTGGTAATGTTAATTTTGTATGACGTAGATTTTATCACAAGCCGTTTGAACTTCACGTGTACTAAACGTTCCCAACGCTTTCATTTTATTCCTAACTTTGGCTGACACAGTAGGTGTGAGCAGGCGGTCGGTAATGCTGTCCATTTCTTTTTTATCCACGCGTCTTGGACTAGGAGTAGTAGCTCGGCTGGTTAAACTAATAAGAGATCTCGGTGTCGTCAACGGTGAAGAAACACTTCTTGGAGTTAAAGACCGTTGGACACCTCTTTCACAAACCCCTGGTTTCCAACGTCTTCCAGCGGACGACACTGTAGCCCGTGAAAGTCGTCTGACAATATCGTCCACGCGTCGCCGGGAAAGAAGTCTAAACGCTGGTGCGCGAGGCAGTCGGATATCAAGGTCTTCATAATAATCATAAAGTCTCTCGTCAAGCGGATCTGGCGGTTGCTCGCGATAACGCTGAGCTGCGAAGACTGCTGGTGTGTACGGAGGCTGCCGGAACGGTATTTCCCGCGGTAAACCCCCATACAGATTCCGTATGTTATAGTCTGCCAAACGATGATAAGATACGCTAAATGCCATTATTCGGTGTTAATAAAGTAACAGAATTCCGTTCAAAGACAACTCAGTTCACAATGTGTAGCTAGTACTCTGTTCAAAGACTGTACTCAGTTTTCCATTCGAGGGTTTGCTGCTTGTATTCTGTTCAAAGACCGCACTCAGTTCACAATTTGCAACCAGCTTTCCGTTCAAAGATCGTACTCAATATTCCGTTCAAAGACTATGTTCAGTATTCTGTTCACGTACTGTGCTCTGAATTCGTTTTAGTAAAATTCTAAGTATTCTGTTCTAATACTTTGTTCTGTGCTCTGCTCAAAGACTGCATTCAGTCACGATTTCGCTCAAAGCTTAATCACAGCATTCCATTCTAACCTAATACATGTAACCAGTATTCATTTTCAAAGCTTGTACGCAGTTTTCCGTCTGATCTCAATATTCCGTTCAAAGGTTGTATTTAGTATTCCGTTCAAAAAACTTGTACTCAATATTCTGATTTGAGCTTCACTTTAGGATTCATATATTGCTTCATAAATTTTCTTTCAAACTGATTATAATATTATTGAACATATTATTTTCATTAAATTTTCTCGAAAACATTATATCTTACTCGAAATCAATAATTTCAATTTTCGAAAGGCCGAAATATTTTGCAAGAATTCGTTTTCATGTTTTGTGCCTTTAACACTTTCTTTAAACATTTAAAGACTATTTGCAAAAGCCGAACACATAATTTTAGGGTAATCAAACCTATCTGGCTGTATATTACGATTACGTATGTCTTTACGGATCTTATCAGAAAATGAATTACAGTAGTCACAACTACTTCAATGATAAAATAGTACTTAACATCAGAAAAGGTCCCTTACGCCACATGCCAACAGTGAAAGCTCCGCTCAGCCTACACGTCTGCCCAGTTTGACTAAGGCCTTCTTCGTTCGTCGATATAAATGTATTCTATAGTAGCCATTAAGTGCGGTCAGTAAAAGACTCGAATGTGCAGGCTAAGCAGAATCTTTGTTGCTCGCCATATACAACATGTGCAATCAGAGACATTTTCTCATGTGGATTATTAGTGTAATTTAATCCTTAATGCGCTCAGCAAATTTGTTGCAGACAACATTCTAAAATTATTTTGTTATTTTTAGAAAAAAAAAATAGGCTTGGCATTTCAAGTGCATCGTCCGCCTGGCAGACGATTCACATGAAATGTCAAGCCTTAGTTTCTCTGAAACTTAAAATAAACATTTCAGAGTGTCGTCTGCTATATTTGTGTGAGCGCCTCAAGGGTTAACATTTAAAATTTGGCCCTCCTCAATAGGTATTATCTCGAAAAGCGGGAAGAAAAACAAAGATTATTTGCACAAAATTGAATGGGCTTCGTATTTATAACAAAGAATGACAGTTGTTACCTGCCCTGTATCAAGATAAAAGGATCACATTCTAAAGTATGCAAAAACGACACGCCCATACTGCGCGTCCACACAAATCAGTCTGCGCATTACGTGCACATAATGTCTGACCCGTATAATCTAGAATGTGAAAAGCGTAGGTCCTGATCGGACTACACAGAAGGACAGACCGGTCTGATATTGCACTGTTCCCCTATGCCGGAGGATTTTTTCCCTCGTGCCAATTAGAATGGTTTGAATGGCACTTCACAAGAGGTCCCATTGGCACTTTCATTTAATTTCTGTTTCTGCGCGGCAACCCTATCATGAGGACCAGAGGTGAACTTATACCGTATTTACACTAAATTTACCTTAAATTCGAGCTACTTCATTTTAAATTACATTAACAAGTCTATGTAATCCGGATTCCTATGTTTCTTCTTAATATATCATCACGAAAACATGCCTATATAATTTTGACCCCCTTAAACCCCACTTTTATATAGTAAAACTGGGGTGTACAGGGGTATACATTATTTTTCTTATTTCTGCTCAAAAACAGATTGTGGGTACTCGTTAGAACCGCCTCGGCGAGGCGGTTCTAACGAGTACACACAATATATGTTTTGAGCAGAAATATGAAAAAAAAAAAAATCAGAATTTTTGTCTGAAAATTTCCATTTTAAGGAGGTAAAATTTTCAGTATATTTGAATAGGCATGTTTTCGTAATGTAGTGAAAACGCAAATATACGTTATTATTATTATTATTATTATTAAAGCTTATATCAATTTGTTTGTTGTTATGATCAGTCATATGCATAACATTAATCTATATTATTGATTAACCATATCTTCAGCATTCCCCTATTTAACAGTAAAATGCTTTGACATAGAAAAACACAAACCCCTTACCTAGAAGCGAAAATCTGATCCCTGTTTTAACATGGAAATCTAACAACAGGTAACAAAATATTGCGGGAAAGAGGAGAAACTGCTCCTAAGGAACAATTTCTCCTCCGTTCCACAATATTTGCAATAATCTCTAACTTCAGGAGTCAAATTGCATATTCGTTTGTTAAAAATGGTTGTTCGATTTATTGTTTTCCTCAATTCTGCAAATCTAATATGTCGAGGTACTGATATCTGTAAGTGTATCAGACAGTCCCTTGGGATTCGAGATGACGAGAGTCGATTGTATCTGAAAATTATATACTCAAACATTCGAATGTCCTTACGAGGCCCCACCGGTAACGAACCCAGGATCCAGGCGGCAATAAAAAGTCGCCCCGTACATAGTGCAGTTGTTATTTTTAGTTTTCTTGGGAATACTGAGCCCATTCTGGTTTCTTGGAAAATCGGGTTCTGCTTTGAGGTGGCATATGCAGCACTGTAAGCTACAATGTTGTCATTTAAACTGTCTCAATTAAACCGAGACACCTATTGCCGTTATTTTGTGATTTCTTTGTTTCCAAGGGCAACATTTGTGGATTTATTTAAACGTTAACCCTTGTCATGCTGAATAAATTAAGAAGCGACACCCACTTCTAATTTCCAGTCAAACAGATTACTTCATCCAAGTTGTTGATATAAATCCTAGTAGAGAATGACAAACATTGCAGATCCAGATCAGCTGGCTTCTGAAGAAGCCAACTGATCTGGATCTACACTGTTTGTTAAGGCTGGATATATCCGGGTTCAGCAGGACAAGGGTTAAATGTCCTATAAATAGAAATTTGAAAATAATATAGACCCTAATCAGATGCCGCACGCAAACAGCTACGGATAAGGACATACATTATCTATCTATATCTATACTGCATCACCCTCTCGTGGGGATTACGTGCAGGTGCGCGTCTGTGCGATTTTAGTAGAAGAGTTATAAATATAAAAAAAAAATTCCCATAGAATAATTGTTAATGAGGGTGGAATAAAAAGATGATAGGGTTAAATGTTAAAAATCAGGAAACAAGCTGACAGTGAAAGCTAAAAGAAGATAAAAACAGCGCACTGGCATTTATGGCATTGGATGGCTGACAGTGTCAACTGCCCCTTTAAAAGACTTGAAAGTGGGCAGCAGTGCAATTTGGGACGGTAGTCGATTCCACTGCACGACTGCAAGGGAGTAGAACGAATACTTATAGTAATCAACTCTTGTGTGGATCTGACGATAAACCAAATCATTATTTGCATTAATATATAGGAGCGGCTATTTACAGTTGACTGCGAAGATTCAGATCAGCCTGCGCATTTGCACAGTCTGATTAGATTCTTCACTGGGTGCATTTTGGATAGCCAAGAATGCAAAGTTTCTTCATGCGGACAACAAAAACTCTGATCAGACTGCGCAGATTTTAGTCTTCGATAGGCACACATGTCCATAGATATGTTTTCTCATTTTCTGGTTCAATTGTTTCGTGTAAATGCAATCCATATCAATGGTATAGTCACTTGTCAATACTGAAACATCAGCATGTTTAAGGGAACTGGATGCATCTGGCTGCTTTTCTTCCATAGACAACCTTCTTTATACCGACACTCGATACAACGACAAAACTCATTATAATGACAGTTTGACGTCACGAAACCGCTTAAGAGGTAATAATTAATCACAAATTATTCAAGATCATTGCATTTAATAATTAAAAGAAACATATGTTTTGGATATTTGTTAGAATCGCCTCAGTGAGGCGATTCTAACAAATGTCCAAAACATCTGTTCTATGAGGAAATAAGAACAAAACAAGACCTTTCTTACGTATCAATCTACTCATTAAGTATTCTATACATCAGCAAATTCATTTTAATGGCAACGTCTTTGGGAGCAAATGATGTCATTGTAACGAGGGTTCACTGTATTTGGTTTTACAAAGGAAGCAACTATTGTGTCTTCCTGTTTGATTTCCTGCACACCAAGGCCCTTCTAAAAAAGGGTCTACTCAAAAAAGAAAGCATTTCCTCCCTGAGGGAGCAAATTCTTTCTCTTTTGTGTAGAACCGTTTTCTCAGGAGAGACAAAATAATTTTGAAAACAAAGTTTCTTCTCCTAACAGTTTATCCCCTCTCTTTGATATTGATACTAAATTCTGAAAGTAGGTATCCTTTGTTAGCTAACCCACCACAGACCAGAGGTGTGTTTGTAAAACAATATGCCTTGAAATAACATTTCTGTGAAGTTATTTTGAAATCGAGCCATCAGCATGAGACGTAATGCCATTCAAAGATGTTTTTTTTTTTTTTCATTTTAAGCTCTGGTGGTCATCTTGCTCTGTGGAGTGGAACCATTTTAGCAATTTTGGTGCAGGGCCATGAAAGAAACAAAATTTCTGCAAAATTATTTTGAAATTGAGCCATCGGTTTGAGAGATGTCGTTCGAATTTTTTTTTTTTTTTCCAGGTCTTGCGGCCATCTTATTCAGTAGAGTGGAACTGTTTATGCAATATAGGGCAATAAGACGACCATTTCTGTACAATAATTTTGAAATCGGGCCATTGAGTTGAAAGGAGCTGTCGTTAAAGTTTATTCTATTTCTAGCTCTGGTGGTCATCTTTTTCATTGGAGCAGAAGCATTTTAGCACGTTTGGTACAGAACCATTTTTGTGAAATTATTTCGAAATTGCCTTAACGGTCTAGGAGATGTCGTGCGAAGAAATTGTTGACGGCGGATGGATGGACGAATGACGGACACATAGCAATCACAATAGCTCACCTTGAGCACCTTGTGCTCAGGTGACCTAAAATTACGAGTAAATTTAATTTTCATAAGCAATGCATATATGAAATTTCAAAATCCTAGCATACATGGTTCCAAAGATATGAGAAGTCTCAAAAGCGCACGGACGGAAGAACGTACAGCCAGACAAGCCCAAAACAATATGTCCTATCAAATTGTTCGGAGTTGGGGACATTATAACCGAATATAGCAGACTCGAATTTATTGTGTCTTTTCATGAACAGTGATGTAACATGTAACACTGCTAATGCTTCCTAGCTCATGGTTGAGCGATATGTTATTTAAGAAATAGATCAGCTCAAGCAGTGATTTGTTGAGTAATAAATCACTGTTTGGAGGTCAGTTGTAAAGTAAATCAAACCACGAGCGCGGAGCGCGAGTGATTTATCGTCTTACAACTGATCGACAAGCTGTGATTTATTACTCAACAAATCACGCACAAGAGCTGATCTATTTCGATTCTAACACATAGAGAACGACTAAAAAGTAATTGTATCCTTCAGATTCTTCAAGCTTCCCGTCATCGAATAAAGAAATCCCGCCAACAGTTTTGACTGTAACGCTGACGTTTACATGCATTTCTTACGCTGTTGACGTGAGAAAAATGACGTTACACCATCTAACGTCGTGGAAACGAAAATTGACGTCAGAGAAGTGTCGTAATGACGTCGGAACGGCGCCAGATAGCACCGTGCGCTTCCGCCCAGTGATTTGTTGCATAATAAATCACTGGGTTTAACCATTGGCTGTATATGCGAGGAGTGTTAGAATTTCAAATAAATACAAATAAACTCAGTGATACAAAAAAAAACATGGAATTGTAAACCACACTAAAGTATAGAACAATGAGACGTTTTATGACCTTCATACAGCTCTTAACACCACCAGCAGAGAGTGGTGAATGTTAACCCTTGTCATGCTGCATAAATTCAGATACCACGCCAAATTATAACATTCAGCCAATCAGATTGCTTGATCAAGCTTTTGATTCAAATTTACATAATGGCAAACAGTGCAGATCCAGATCAGTTGGTTTCTTCAGAAGCCAACTGATCTTGATCTACACTGTTTGCAAAGGTAGGGCATATCCGGGTTCAGCAGGACTAGGTTTAATGAATTTTGAAGGAAGCATGCTTTGAAAACAACAACATCAAATGACAGAAAATAACAGAATCGTTGGACCTCTGATAACACCGTATTCACCTTAAGTATTCGGACACCTCAATACCTTACCATACTTGTTCTAAAATTTGAACAAGTACAATTTACTTGTTGTGTCTAAAATTGCCGGATGAGTGGCAAACATGTTGCGGCGTCTCATCTGGGTCTACACTGTTTGCTCAGGCCTACCAGTCAATTAGGAAAACAACAGACCTTTGGAAGGCTGTCGATATATTTAATTCTAGCAATTTAAAAATCATGCAGAAAGATGTTTCCAGGCATATGCTGACATCGAATCTCCAGATCAGATTGTGCATCCACACAGTCTGACCAGGGTGTTTGCTGTCCATTGATAAAATCATTGGCTGTTGTATTTTGTATTATAGGACATCAAAATACCGGATGAGACAGTGCGAATTCGCAGGAAGATCTGAATCTGCGCATTAAGGTGAATGAATGCATCTGATAGTTTTTTTTTCCGTCTATTTCGACGTTTCAGTGGCAGCCAGGGAGAAAACTTAAATTTATGATTTCCCGTTTTCCTACACAACATCACCCTTTTATAAAGGGTGTGCTCTAAACAGAAAGAATTTACTCCCAGTAGAGCAAATGCTGTCCTGTTAGAGTAGACCCCTTTTCAGAAGGGAACAAGAACACTTTTTACAAACTTGCTTCCCTTGAAAGCGTATCCATTGCATTTAAGTATAACTTCAAAAGCAATATTTTTTTTCCAGTAGAGCGGATCTGTCTTTGCAAAACACGAATGTTACATTACATAAGTATTAACCATTATTAATGACGATATGTTTCTTATTTTTCCTTAGGAGACAATTTGCATGAAGAGTCAAACACTGTTGTCTGCAAAAGATAGGGGAAATATTTCAAAATGTCTTTTGCTGAACATTTTACCCTGAATATAAAGCATAACGAAGGTACTCAGCTAGCATTCTTTATAAATCTATAGCGGACCGTTATCGGCCCGTCAGCTACCCTGACATGCCGATAACGACCGGCTATAGATTTATAAAGAATGCTAGCTGGATATGTTTTAGAACGTCTATTTCGACTTTTCAGTGGCAGCCGGAGCAGATTTACATCGTTGAGAAACAACAGTTCCACGTTTTCTTAGTGTACTTATGTGTGTTTGACCCTGGTAAAGTCTCTCTACAATGGCTGAAAGGTGTTCCTTTGACGTTATGTCAGGTTCCCGTTTCTCTTGACTAACGTGCGACCGTTTACCTCGACCGGAAGTAACTGGTGCGCTGTGTAATTTTGAACGCTGCTGCTGCAGTTCCATTCTTTCGTGTGCCTGTAAATGATGACGTTGATTTCTTTCCGTGTCTTGCTTAGCGTGCAATCTATAAACTAAATTATCTATTTCCGATTTTGAAAGACTTCTGAAAGCGGGTGCCCTTGGAATACATATGTCATAGGATTCGAGGTATTCCAAATGCTTGCGCGGGAAGTAGTTCACTCTTGGTCTCTTTCGCTGTTCTCGTATTCTGTCATAGAAGCTTATTCCTTGATGGTAGATGGGACTACGATATTTGATACCTCCTTGAGGATAACCGCTATAAATATGTCGAAGATCTTGCCGGACAATATCGTCATACGCTGTACAGAAACCAGCCGACATTTTGTCTGTCTCGTCTTCTTCTGTCCTTTTATGCAGTGTTTTCTTGTATAAGTAGGACATGTATGCTTGTTTTTTCGTGTGCTTGAATAATAACGCATGTATTAATCACTTCTGTTCTTATTTTGTTAATGTTTTAAAATATAACTGTTTCTATCTAAAAGTTAAGGGGCATTGACTGCGAACGTTTCTCTCCATAAACTTTAATATGCTCAACGATAACTATTTACTAGAGAAGTAACTGTAAGTGTCAGTTCTACGTTTATAAACAGTAACTGTAAATCTCGCTTTCCAACAGTAATTGTAAATAATAGTTCTTAGCAGTAAGTGTTAATGTTTCGTTGGATAGTACATGTAGCTGCAAATACTTAGTTCTAATACACGACTGCAGACGTTTGTTCAACAGTAATTGTAAATGCTTAGTCCTAACAGAAACTGAAACGTTCTAACCCAGTAGTAACTGTAAATACTCTAACCCAGTTGTAACTGTAAATACTTAGTTCTAATAGTAACTGTAAATGCTAGGCTCTAAATGTTATTAGAAATATTAGGTTCTAACAGTAACATTAGGATAAATTTAAGATACTAACAGTAACTGTAAGTGTTTCGTTCCAACAGTAAACGTATATTTCCAAGAGAGTTAGTTATTGTTAATTATTTCCAATGTAACCTGCAAAGGTTTAGTTCTACTGATGGCATAACATGCTTTATGTATTCCTAGACATACAGTTGACTCCCGTTATCTCGACCTCGCTTATATCGAATAACCGCTTATCTCGAAGTGAAAATCAGGTCCCTATCTAGACATGAAAATCTAACAACAGGTAAAAAATAATGTGGAAAAGAGGAGAAATTGCTCCAAAGGAGCAAATTCTCCTCTTTTCCACAATATTTTCGATACATCTCTAACTTTAAGAGTCCAATTACATATGTATTTGTTAAATGTGGTTGTGCGAATTATTTTTTCCTCAATTCTGCAAATCTGATATGTTGAGGTACGGATATCTCGAATTATTTTAGAGAGTCCCTTGGAATTCGAGATAACTAGAGTCGACTGATAACACAACGTTAGCTTTAGTAAATGTTTTTTTCGTATATGCATACACATACAAGCGCAAATATCCTCCAGTTAACAGTACATATGCTTTTCTTCTGTTTGTTTGTTTGTCATATCATAAAACTATACATGTTCATAGGGTATTCATTTTCTATCTATCAACCTACAGTTGTTTAATTTCTGTCTGAAAATAATAGTCTTAAGGTGTATATGTATGAATACATTTTCAAAGGGAGATAACATTTTCAAAACAGTTTTGGCTCCCTTCTGAAAAGGGTTTACTCTTAAAGGAAGGAATTTGCTCCCCTCGGGAGCAAATTCTTTCATTTTAGAGTAGACCCATTTTTAGAAGGGGCTTGATGAGCAGAGAAGCTAACAGGAAATCACAAAAGTTGAAGCCCCTGCAATAATGGAGGAAAACCTACCAAGTGTGTGAAGTCTCCTTAAAATAATAAAAAAATATGAAATGAGGTGGACCATCGGAAAGTCAACAACATTATAAACACTTTGAAAACTCTGATCAGCTTTCGTATCTGTGCTGTCTGAACAGACTCTTATTTATTCGTTATATGAATGTTACTAGATGGTTATTCCGCGCAGTGAAGGCTTTGTGTGGATGCGCAGACTGTCTGAGCTATTAACGTATTGCGCATTGTCGGTTTTGTAGTGGCTCGGCTACGTTTTAAATGCGTCGTTTAGCAAGTAAATATGAAACAAAAGCCTCGTTCCACTTAATGACGGTCTATACCAAAGTCTTTGGTACTGGTTCATTTGTACGAGTATCAGTTTTCAAATGAATGTTGGTGTCTATTTGTTCGAGTGTAATTCATTTGTTTAGCATTCTCGTTTTTCTTGAAAGACCACATTCCTTTAGAATCTATTTATTTTCATGTATGTGCAAAGAATAGAAACGATTAACATACAACAGAATAGAATAGAACAGATACTGTATTGAACTGCGCCATGAGAAAGGAATATGCGAACAGTAAACCAGCGGGCACATGACACTTATACAATGTCGCTTTAAAGTCGATCCAATGTCATACGAAAAAATGACTGTTTGGTTTTGTCTGTTTCCTCTTCCTCTTGGTGTCTAGGAAGGATTGCGGCTTGTGATTGTGGCACTCACTGGACTTTTCTCATATTTTTTTTGGAATAAACGTCATGAAAGTGCATCGACGTTAAAACGACGAGGCATAAATGTCATGACGTTGCTTCGACGTAAATATGACGTTGTGTAAACGTTATGACATTGCATTGTCGTTAATGCGACGTTGTGTAAACGTCATGACTTGGACAGATGTTAATGCGACGTTGTATATAAACGTGATGACGTATGGATTTTAATGCGACTTTTATATACGTTCTGACGTTGCATCTACGTTTATGCAACCTTGTATAAACGTCATGACGTTGCACTGACGTTATTTCGACGTTGTATAAATGCCATGACGGTATTGCGACATTGAGTACACGTCACTTGCCCGCTGGGCAAGGATTTATATCAACCAGAGAAAACCGCACAATCTGATATTGACCTTTGCTATGCATCAAAATATTTACAGTGTCCGAAGATTTTGTCAGCGGACCTCGAAGACCCTGATCTGACTGCGCGTATGCACAGTTTTGCACGGCGCATTTCAATTAAAGTTTGCGATTTCACCTTTCTATTTGTGTATTTTCAGTTTTCAATCTTTAGTTTTCAATTTATTGAACTGACCTTTAATCTGTTAACATTTCAAAAGCGTACATATACCTGAAGTTCTCATCAGCCTTAAATATTCGTACACCTTAATCACTTACAACAGTTGTCTTGAAATCCATTACACTATATCTTAAAATGTGTACAATTACTAAATGAGTGCCGGACAGTGTAGACCTTGATCGAACGCCGGGTAAAAGGAAAGAAGTTGTTCCCTTTTCAGAAGGGAGGCAAAATTATTATGCAACAGTTGCCTCCTCTCGATGTGTTTCGAATCTCCTTCACCAAAGTAAAATATATTTGGCTTTTATGAAACCTGTGGTTATAATGCGAACGCCTTAAATTTATGACTACGAATAATGCTTTCAAGTACACAGGATACATCCCAGCGGATACATGACGTTTATACAACGTCGCCTAAACGTCGATGCAACGTCATGACGTTGCATCGACGTTGAGGCGACGTTGTATCAACGTCATGTGCCTGCTTGGATATATGACTACGAATAATGCTTTCAAGTACACATGATACATATGACTACGAATAATGCTTTCAAGTACACAGGATACATATGACTACGAATAATGTTTTCAAGTACACAGGATACAAGTTGAAAATAACAAAGTACAGTAAAACATCATTACAAAAACACGACTATTCAAATGTATTGAAAATATTACAACCAAAAAAGGAAAACTTTCAGACAGAAATTTCTGATATTTTTCATATTCCTGCTCAAAACATACGTTATGGGTCGTTAGAACCGCCTCGGCGATTTATGTACCCACAATTTATATTTTGTGTACCCACAATTTATGTTTTGTAGCTCCCTGTAAACCACAATTTACTATATAAAAGTGGGATTTAAGAGTTTAAAAATTATATAAGCGTGTTTTCGCGATGTCAATGACTCGAACAGCGATGGCTCGTTTGCCGTGGCTGATTCGAACTCGATTTTGAGAACCAAGCGAATTCTTGTAACTCAAGAAAACACACATTAAGGGATACGTACTTTGAGTATTTTTTTTCTAATTTTATCATGAATCTGTATGTTGTGTAAACTCATAAGAGCCGCCTCACCGATGCGATTCTAGTGAGTATCAACAACATAACATTTTTTAATAGAAGATCGAAACGACATCCCTAAATTATCCCCATTTGGTTCCTGACCTGATGATATGATTTCATTTGAATATCAATGGTTCAAACCCTTGGCCAGAGCAAATTTCCATGGTTCCGAAGAAGTTCGAGCCACTGAAGTTCGACTTTAAGTATTTCGTGAAAAATATCACCATATCCGCTAAAGTCTGCGAATAAGACAAAGAAGAGACATTTTTGGAAACATTTTACTATAATAATATAGTATATATAGTATATATAGCATTGATACCAATCACAAAACATCTCCTCGGACAGGTAAGCCCGCCTTAAATGCGTTTATCAAACATATTAAAAAAAAAAGTCTATGACTTGACTTCTGGGTCGCTAAGGGGGTCGGCTTTCGTTGAACAAATCTTGGACTAGTATCTAATAGCATTCCACTATCAACTAAATCCACCAAAGCATACTCTACAAGAGATATTGATCTTTAAGAGAAAATTTAGTGAAAAGCTTCATAATGAAAGTCCATGACCTTGAGCTCAGCGTTATTAAGAGAACAGTCTTGAGCTGTACAAAAGTACGGATCTGATATCATCCCAAGTATCGACTAAACCCATTAAGGCATTCAGGAGATATATAGAGTTTATTTGTTTGTTTTGATCGATTACGGAGAAATAATTCACACGTGTTCTAAGGCTTTCGTGTAAAAAACTCGTTCGCTTCGCTCACTCGTTTTTTACGCGCAAACGAGTGAGCGAAGCGAACGAGTTTTTTACACGAACGTCTTAGAACACGCGTGAATTATTTCTCCGTAATCGACCAAAACAAACAAATAAACTGTGTATTACATTTTGATTCATGTTTTACCTTTGAATTTTTACATTCATCCGTTATGATTTCCTGCCAAAATAGTTTTGGATGTCAGTCAGAGCATGAATTTCAGGAGGCGTGGTTTATTTTGAAAGTCAGTCGCCATCTTGTTTTCACTTTAATGCAAAAATCATCCTGTGCTTGAAATACAGAGTCAACAATGTCACAAAATTTGAACTGGATTATCAAGAAAATCATACTTTATATTTGCATTGCTTGTCTTTCCTCAAAACCGCCAACTGGACGTGAAAATTGCCGTCTGATCTCCATGATTTTATCAAATTTTCCGCGAAAAGTCAACTATTGTTATTGTTGTTACCAACAACGTCAGCAACGTCGCCTAGCAATTATGACGTCAAAACAATCGCCGTTCGATCACACAGTCTAAATACCGTGTTTACCCTAAGTAATCGAATAGACGGGCCTGAGCAAACAGTGTAGACCCTAATGAGACGCCACAAAACGCAGTGTCTGATCAGAGTCTACACTGTTTTCCATTCATCAAGCATCATTTGGACATATTGACAGTTAGATAGATAGACGTATTGAAATAAGGACAAGCATGGTAAGAAGATGAAGTGTACGAATACTTAGCACAAAAACGGCACTATCAGAACATTCTGTTTTTATTCACAATATCCATCAGAAACTATTTGTCTTTTCTATTTCTGAACCTTTATATACTTGGGGAAAAAAGAAACGCAAGTTCAAATTTTTAAATACTGAAAGTTTGTTTGTGAACAAACTGATCTAGTTTTCTGTATTTGGTGACAATCACTGAAGCGTGAACACAGGCTACACAATATCGTTGTACCTGAATTTCGTTATATCCGTGCTGCACGGGTAGTGTCGCGTGGTAGAGACTTTAACACATTACCAAATTGAACTTTCGTTCCATTCGTATCGGTTGCACAAAACGTTTGTTGTTTGAGTTTGTTGAGAGAAATGGTTCGCTTATCGCAACTGGATAGGGGTAGAGCTATTGCTCTAATTTTGCAGGGTCGGTCGCAACGTGACGTCGCGCAGCAATTTGGGGTGCACGAGTCGACGATATCGCGCTTAGTTCAGCGTCTTAGAGCTACCGGTAGGTTAACTGACCATCCTAGGAGCGGACGTCCGCGCGTTACGACGCAACGTCAAGATAGACGTATACATCTTGTACACCTTCGTAACAGGTTCAGGACGGCGATAGAGACCACAAGAGAAGTTATCGGAACACATGGCCGTCGTGTGTGTCCAAGGACAGTCAGAAATCGCTTGCGAGAGTTCGATTTACGTCCACGCCGTCCTTACGTGGGCCCGAACCTTACGCCCAGGCGACGCATGCAATGGCTGCGTGCCCATGCACCAAATCGGTTTCGACTGGCTGACTGGCGGCGTGTAATGTTCAGCGATGAGTCGCGATTTTCGCTTCAGCGGTCAGATAGGCGACAACGAGTGTATCGACGTCTTGGTGAGCGATATTCTGACGCTTGCGTACGAGGTCGACAGATTTGGGGGAGTGGGGTCCGTAATGGTTTGGAGTGGGATTTCTCATGGGGTGAAAACGCCCCTAGTGGTTATTAAGGGTAATCTTACAGCCGTACGCTATCGGATCAGGTGCTTATTCCTCACGTCCTCCCGCTTGTCAATGCTCATAATCTCACGTTTCAGCATGACAACGCGAGACCGCATGTTGCCAGGGTTTGTCGCGACTTCCTCAACCAGAATAATGTCCAAGTGCTCGATTGGCCCCCATACAGTCCAGATTTAAACCCAATGGAGCACCTTTGGGATGCGTTGGACAGGAGGATCAGGAAGCGCGTCAACGTACCGAACAACGTCGCACAGCTCCAGCTAGCTCTTATTCAAGAGTGGAATAATATCCCTCAAAGGACCATTGACAACTTAGTCGGGTCTATGGTTAGAAGAGTGAGAGCCGCGACAGCAGCCCGTGGTGGACACACGCGCTGTTGATACCCATTATTCAATAACGTTGGGTGTCTGTGTTTAACGCTATTTATTGCACCGTCGTCTGCTATACGACACTAAACCAATAGCATTTAACAGAAAATGAAATAAAGAATTAAAAAAATTAAACAATCAAATGAAATCCACAATTTTCTTTAAAAATACAACCCCAGAATTAATACTTGCGTTTCTTTTTTCCGCTAGTATACAAGACAATTTTTGTTTGCTTTGCCACTGACTTTTAATTATTGCTTTTGCACAATTTTGTTTGCTACTTCTGAGAACAGCGCTAGGCAAAACAGACTTTCAGAGAGATATCGAAAGCAGAGTAGATGTATTTGTAGATATGTTCACTGAACTCTTGATGTCCATTATGTACTATCTATAAGTCTTATAGAGCAACTGTCTGAAACTTCTAGTATTGCAAATTGATAATGTCAAAGAAAAAAGAATTGGCCCTGGACAGACGCCGCGTAATGCGGCGTCTGATCAGGGTCTTCATTATTTGTGATAGTCCTTTATGCTGCACTATAGGCAATGATGGGTTAAAAAAAAAGCTCCCTGTTACAGTACATTTGTACAAGTCTAATTTAGTTCTCCTTTACTGCTGGGGGTAACTTTACACTACGTTTAGGTTTATTTTCCTCTGTCACAAGCGGGTCCTTCGAAGACGTGTGTTTCCCAAACTGCTTTAACATGCTTTTCATTTTCTCTCTTCTTTCTTCCTCCACTTTTCGCCAGTCGATCGTTTTTTGAGACATGACTTTAGCGTCGCACCATCTGGCGTGGTTGTACTTAGTCGGGTGAGTCAATCGAGTCACTACTTCGTTCATGTACGTGGAATCAACAGTGCGAAACGCAGGTGCACGAGGCAACTCAATTTCCCATTTCGGAATATATTCCATAAAATGCCGATCAAATAGACTTCGATGGCGCTTGCTTTCCAACTTTTGTAAAAAATGAGGCTCATATTTCATGGTCGTTTTACGCTTTGCAGGCTTTTTCTCCTGCCTATAGGTATAGAGGTGTTGAATGTTTCTGTCACACAATTCATCATATGCGTACCGAAATGCCATAGCCATGGATTAATGACGCAACGGAATCATATTTAATCTTTAGAATATTTCTTCTTGGAATGAAAATGAAAATTCCTTTACTTTCGAAAAATCAAACATTAAGCCTCTGAAAAATCTATAACACAAATAATTCGTCCAGAGTTCAAACTCTTAAACAGGTTTCTCATTCCCTTCTGATGAAGATAGTCGCTCTTACCAAATAAGGATTTAATCGCATTACATTCCAACTTAGCTCCAGATAAGGATTTTTCGTCCAAAAGGGATTGATATTATCCAATTTCTCCATCAAAACGTATGTTTGGGTACTCATTAGAAGCGCCTCGAGGCGCTTCTAATGAGTACCCACAACATATGATTTCATGGAGAAATAAGAAAAAAAAATATTTATCTGAATACGTGTCTTATCTAGAGCTATGAGCCGTCACTAAACAAGATTACATCACAGGGACAAAACACCCTACACAGGTTAGAGACATTTAAAACCCAGTTTCAATGCTGATTTTCTATAGATACGTATTAACGCTTAGCACTCTGGGCAATGCGTATTTTAAACAGATAACATTTTGAAATATTTTTTTCTTATTATTTTTCAAGAAAATAGGATTAGACATTTCATGCAAATTGTCTCAAATGGAGTCAGTTTGCATGAATTGTCAAATCCTGTTTTTTGGGAAAAACAGGAAAAAATGTCAATGTGACGTCTGCTGAATTAGCCCACATAGTGGTAAAGGTTTAACAGTTTGAAACAATATACGTATAATAATATATACTTACAAATATGAGACCGATATATGTTTTTGATTACAAACAAATATGTCTTAACACTGTTAATGAATGCTGGGATAAGTTCTTAAACTATGGAAGCACGGACGTACAAGCACATTGTATCAGTAAAAGCAGTACACGTAATCAATTTTTACTTTAAACTTTTAAAAAGTCGGACGATTAGGTCTTTGCAAACAGTTTTGAGCCAAATCAAACTAAAGATACAACTTGATGAGGGTCTACAATGAAGGCCACACATCAACACGAAAACACGCCTATATAATTTTGACCCCCTTAAACCCTACTTTTATATATAGTAAAACTGTGGTTTACTGGGGTATACATTATGTTACTTATTTTTGCTCAAAACATAGATTGTGGGTACTCGTTAGAACCGGCCTCTCCGAGTCGGTTCTAACGAGTACCCACAATCTATGGTTCGAGCAAAACATAGATTGTGGGTACTCGTTAGAACCGGCCTCTCCGAGTCGGTTCTAACGAGTACCCACAATCTATCGTTCGAGCAGAAATATGAAAAATATTTTTTTATCTGAAAATTTTCAGTTTTTGGAGGTGAAATTTTCTATAGATTTGAATAGGCGTGCTTTCGTAATGTAACGTGACTGGAAACACCTGATAGACGTGCTGGAAAGGGTTCTAGTCTAACAGTGTGAGCAAATTCTTTCAAGGAGCAGTTTGATATTGGTCAGCACTATTTGCATAGGCCTGTTTGTCTGAATATCAAACTGCTCCTCAATGAGGCGATTCTAATGAGTACACACAACATACAATTCCATGATAAAATAAGGAAAAAAGTCCCTAAACATTTGTTTTCTTGAGCTTTTGGAAGGATGTTGTATGGACTGAAAAACGAGTTCGAATCATCCACGGTAAACGAGCCATCCGGGTTCGAGCCATAGAGGTTATACTGTAAATGTTCCTTTATGTAGCAATAGTGGAAGCCATCTGATAAGGATCTGCACAGTAATTCAGTATGCTGATAATCAGAACTTGGCGTGGCATCTGAATCCATTTAACATTACAAGAGTTATTATATTTACTATATTGTTCTCCAAGTTAGAAGCTTGAGAAAAATTGTTTTAGATGATAGAATTTGGTTTTAATACACAATTTTAACAAGAAATGTTTTGTGCATTGTACTGGCACTAAGTGTACGTTTATTCCATTTTGTTCTACATTTCATTATCTAGTATATAACACAAATCTAAACGGTTGCCTTTTGAAAGAAAGAACACGCAAAAGAGTGAAAATCGACCGCTCGGTTTTATTAAGTCTCTTCATATACA
This sequence comes from Anodontia alba, assembly GCA_964016985.1. Taxonomy (NCBI): domain Eukaryota; kingdom Metazoa; phylum Mollusca; class Bivalvia; order Lucinida; family Lucinidae; genus Anodontia; species Anodontia alba. Next base: position 7,848,159 of record OZ024821.1, read on the forward strand.
GCAGTGTAGTTTGCGAGCCTATATACCCCATTTGTGCTCCCCTCCCCCACCCCAACCCAAGCATCGACTTAAGCGGTTTTCAAAGTTACCAGAATGGACTCAGTGATCCCAAAGACTTATATAAGAAGGATTAAATATAGCAAAAACAGTGTTAGTACTTTTGTCTCTTTATCAAGAACCTTTATGGTATGAAAAAAAACCACCCATTTTAGCCTAGCGGCCCATAAATGGGACAAAGGCAAACAGTGCAGACCCAGATCAGACGCCACAGTGTGGCGTCTGATCAGGGTCTTCACTGTTTGCTTAACGATGCAGCCATTTCTGTCAAAATGATAAAAATAAAATTAATCTATCACCTTAAAATGAAAAGTGGACTCCTCCATTTGATAAGGATAGAAGAAGGATACTATATAAATGGTTTAAAAATAAACCTGCTACAACGAAGATTCTTATAAGTCCGGGTTGTTCTGTAAGATGATCAATTAATGAATAATGTTATTTTATACTGGTTATTTGCATTTTTAGTTTCAACAAAAAAGGTGGTTCACACTTTTTAAATATTTTACAATAAATGGTTGCATGGTTGCATTGTGAAAAAAAAAATGAAAATAAATAAATAAATAAAATAAAAAACAAAAAAACTTTAAGTAAAAAAATGACCTTGCTACTACTGAACACCGAATAAAGTCAATTATTGTGATCACTAATAGACCACCGTAATTAACAGATCTAATCAGATTCACCTTTTTAACACTTGTACATTTTGTCATGTCAAGGAACAAGTAACTATAAAAAAGAATATTATCCGATGGTGTTTCCGCTTCATATTTGGGTCTGATCAGGTAAAAAAAGCCTTTAGCGCAAACTAATCTAAACATGTTGCCAGCAGCAATCATTGCGCACTTTATTTTGTCCTACACTGTTCGCCCATTACGAAAACACGCCTATTCAAAATTATATTGAAAATTTCACCACCAAAAACTGAAAGTTTTCAGATAGAAAATCTGATATTTTTCATATTTCAGCTCAACATAGATTGTGGGTAATCGTTAGAACCGCCTCGCCGAGGCGATTCTAATGAGTACCCACAATCTATGTGTTTTGAGCAGAAAAAAAGAAAAATAATGTATACCCCTGTAACCCCCAGTTTTACTATTTAAAAGTAGGGTTTCAGGGGATTAAAATTATATAGGTATGTTTTCGTGATGCGTTTTATTCTACAGTAACAGAGATTCATCCATGCGAAATGGAGACTACGTGAAATGATCAGGCTAATCTAGACCTTCTCAATTCAGTTGACCCTACAAAATGTCATGTGCGCCCAGCGAAGACTCAGATGAGCCTAGGCATCTGCCTAGTCTGATCAGAGTCTTTGCTGTCCGCATGAAGACAGCTTGGGTCCATAGCTACCCATTGAGTGCACAGCAAGACTCTTATCAGACTGGGTGCCAAGGCTGATCTGAGTCTTCGCTGGGCGCACATGCCATTTTGTAGGTTTTTTTTTTTTGTCATGCGCTCTCTCATATGCGTTGAGGCTTTTTCTGCCTGACGACGTACATAAAAACGGTACCATGTTTACTGAAGCATTTACTGAAGTATTTGAAGATAAATAAATAAATGGTGTTCCATATGCGAAAAATGCTCTAATCACAATGTCTTCTCTAAGTATTTAAATAAATAAATGGCGTTCCATATATGAAAAAAAAATGCTCTAATGACAATATCTTCCCTAAGTATTTAAAGATAAATAAATAAATGTTGTTCTATATGTGAAAAAATGTTCTAATGACAATGTCTTCACTAAGTATTTAAATATAAATTAATAAATGGCGTTCCATATGTGAAAAATTCTCTAATGACAATGTCTTCCCTAAGTATTTAAAGAGAAATAAATAAATGATATTGCATACGTGAAATGCTCTTATGTCATAAGTACAGAAAAAAAAAATCTCAACTCAGAAAAGCCCACATATCAGCTCAATCCGATCAAGGCCTTGTACATTCGTCGGGATTTTCTACTCTATCCTTTGAGTCTATAAGCTGGTAGCGAAGGGCCTGTTCAGAGTGCTCGAACCCGCACGCTTATCTGGGCCTTCATTTCTCGCATATGCGATTGCGGATCTTTCTGTTCGTTTGGTCAAAAACAGTTCACCCTAACAAATAGCTTGATAACCATACTGACCAAAATGAAAAGAAACGCAACACTACTTAAATGGCAAAAGAAATGAAGATTAGTACCTTATACATGTAATTATGCAATTAATCTAGTGTATGAAACGTGCATGTAAATTAACAGTTAGGGTGTATCACTAGTTTATTCCTCAATGAATGTGGACAAAGGCATTGAGGTAAGTTTTTTACTGAACAGAATAAACAAGAACTGGCCAATAAGCAGTGCTTATTAGATACCCCGCGCAAGGACGAAAACATTACGAACAGACGAACGATTTACCAGCCATCCTGAGGGTTGAACACCTCTATCTGACCGAGTTGCCCATGACAGTTCTTTTTCTTGCATACTAATCAAAATTTTATGGACTTTACGGGATTTTATCTCAAACTATTTAAAGTCATTATGCGTAAGAGTATATGTATGGCCATAGCAAATCCCAGAAATTTGTAAAACTACACAAGATAAATAAGTACAGTGCAGTGGTACAGTATTTCAAAATATTACTCTTTATGACATGAGTAAATATCCTGTATTTCAAAACAAAAGTGAATTAATCTGTATAAAAGAGGATCTAATATGAGTGGTCATTTCAATAAATTTATGAAACTAGCCTTTGGCGAGTTTCATAAATTTCATATGAAATGACCACCACTAGTGTAAGATTCTGTTCATCATATGCTCATTTTAAATTGAATTTTTATCGCCTTTAAACTTGACAATTGTTCAACAGAAAAAAAAAAAAAAAAAAAAAAAAAAAAAAAACATGGCTGTGAATAAAAGCGTAAAAAAAAAAAAAAAAAAAAAAAAAAAAAAATAGAACTTTTATTTCACTCATAAACAACAACCTATTGCCACTCATGAAAATACTACATTTGGTGTTTATTCGCTGAAATAAAATGCGATTGTACACAGAAAAAAACAACAAATTTTCTGTTTCTTTTAAGCTTTTATTCATAATTATTAAATTTCTACCTACTCTTCGACACTGACGTCGGGAAAGTAATTCAAATCGCGCAAATTTGGTCTTGTTCAGCGTATTTAGCGGCATATTATTGGGTACAAAACTACGGTACAAAAAGTAGTTTTTTACCTATAAAATGAGGCTAAAAATATACAAAAATCGTATTTTCACTGTTGAAATAGTGGAAATATCGATTTCGAGTTCATTCAGCAATATCGAGATCTATATTTCATTGAAAAGCATGAAAGAAAAATTGGGTTTTATCGCTTTTAAAGTTGACAACAGAAAATGCATGGCTGGCATGGACGTTACTTGTTCCTGCCAAAGTGTTATGTAACGTTTGGTCATACGAATTTTATGACATGACGTTACGACACTAAATAACAACGTCGTCATATTAAAAACATGTATCCCCCCACCCCACAGAAGTTTTTCTACTGACCATTCTAAGACGATTTCATTGCTGCAGTTCGTTTTGTTTGTGCGTCGGTGGTTACATGTACATACATTGTGTATGGCGTTTGTATTGTCATTGTCTGTTCTTCATCTCTCCTTTGTTTGGTACCTCAGGAAGGCTGTGCTTCGTGATTGTGGCATTTTCTGGCTGTCTTATCTTAAATTTTCTATTCATCTGCATTATTTTGATTTTGTGCATTGTTATGATAAATTTGCACCAAACTGGTCATTTAGAAACACTTTCTTATTTTTCCATGAAACACTTTCTGTGTTGGAGAGATTTGGTGACGAAAACTCATAAGCATAGAAATTACTTGCATTTGTTATATACGTTACCGAGAGCATATACCACAAATAAATGTCTGAATCGTATATAAGTGTCTGACTGTTTAAGATTGCTTTAACTCTTAAAGCGCTAATCACGACTGCAGCAGAAAACGCATTGGGTTTGGTTTGTATTTTTGTTTTTCAGAGAAAATAAGGGTTGACAGTTCATGTGTATCGTCTACCTAGCAGACGAGTCACATGAAATGCCAAGTCTTAATTTCACTGAAAAATAACAAGGTAACGTAAACAACATCACCATAGGTCAAGGTTATACTTTCAATTGACAGAAACTGTAGCGAATCAGTTACACCTACGACACCTGGATGACATTAGTTATATAGGTGTAAAAGACATTTTGTTTCATAGTTGTTCGATTTCGGACTTCATCAAATTTTAGCAGGTAACGTAATTCAAGTAGTAGCTTAACCGCTAAGCTACCATTTATACGTGTTATCTCGCTTTTGTGTAAGTGTACATACATCGTCCTTTCAAAAGTCATAGAGTGACTATTCCGGCTCGGAAGGTATCTATATCTTAAATTTACATTATCAGTGCAGAAAAATAAAAACAAGAACATATAATTAACTATTGAGACGCAATGTTGTTCATACTTTAATGAATGCATTGAACTCACGCGACGTCACATGATCATTCAATAACGCCAAAATGAAAAAAAAAATATTCTCTCCAATATGATTGGACGATGGTGACGCTACGACGTCAAGGACGCTGTTCCGCTGTTAACAGGAAAACTGCGTGAAACTGTTTTCTTGTATCAATCTTACATGTAGCCCTCGAATCAGATTTTTTCGTCAAATGGATGTAAAATAGTATAAAAAAGTAATAAAGGCAGTTTATTTAACGTTCATTGAAGTATAAACAATATTGGGTCGCAAGGAAAGTTTACATGAACTCCTTCGGGGTTTACTTACTTTGGTCGTGACCCGATGGTCTACATATTTCAGTGAACGTTAAATTATTACCTTCATTTCTTAAATGACCCATAAAATAATGATAATAACTATAATAATACAATACTACTACTACTACCACTACTATTACTACTACTTCTACTATTATTATTATTATTATTATTATTATTATTATTATTCGTAACATTAAGAATGTAGACAGGTAGATATTCGAATAAGTGTTTTGTATAGCTATCTGTCAATCAAAAATTAAGAGCCATTAAAAAAGAAGTTTAATAATGCAAAGCAAATTGTGGTCCTACATATTTCTAGCTTAGCAATATAACTCTCTCTATCTCTCTATCTGTTCCATATTTCCCATGAATTCTCTCTCTCTCTCTCTCTCTCTCTCTCTCTCTCTGCGCTTCATATTTCCTACAAACGCAAAGCGTTTGCAGAATACTATAGTTATAAGCACACATATTAAAACTGAATGCAGCATCTGATCAAGATTTATACTGTTTGCCACACAAACTAGACATTTTACATCAATAGCTGGTATAATAGACTTGCTCAAACTTAAAGACCAGGGCCCAGTTGTTCAAAGCATCGTTAACTTAATAAGCTCGTTAATGACAACTCGTTAACTGCTGTAGCTAAGGTATTTTCATACATTGACATTTTTGCTGCAGAAATGTGAGCTTTTCAGCAAAAAAAAAAAAAAAAAAAAAATCAATGTAATTTCTATATTTCAAGACAGAAATTTTCAAGTCAAGTCAGCTAAAAACTTCGTTAAGTTTCGAGCATCTGGGCCCAATATGTTAAAGATAATGTGTCTGAATATTTAGATTATCTGCAATTCACTTAGAAGTCATGATGTCTCATTTCTTCAAAAAAGTTTATAGGATGTCTTATAAGTAGTGCTTAGACCAGTGGAATATACGCATTTCACGGAGATGAACAATTCTTTGATAGCATCGATGTCAAATGTACTTTCTGGAGTACTGAAAGAAAGGAAGTGCGATGAAACAGCCTTGTTGTCGACAATGTCGGCAGATCCTTGAGTTGAACCAACAGTGACATCGAAGAAGACCGGTATATTAGGACTGGCTGTAAAGACGTGCTCCCAATTCAAGTCAACGCTCCTTTCAGATCTTGATATATCCATTATTTGACCTGTAGTAAATATTTTGAACGGAATTATAATTATAATGAGGACTTAAAATTCTGGGCTAAAACTAGTGAAAATAATGATCTTGGAATATTGGTTGATACATAAGAGGAGTCTAAGTTAAATTAACATTAAATGTTTCGCAATCATGTGTATCATCAATGTTAACAAACAATGCTATTTCCGGTATATATCAGAAAATGAACACAAGCCCTTTGTGTAATAAATGAATAAAGCTGTCAATGTCGAACGGAAAGTAAACTTTGATCTTATTGTGGAAATACATTTTAAATTGTCCGATATCACACCTTCTTTAACGCTGATCCAAAGATTTGATCAACCAGCTAGTTATCTGATGTGTCGTGAAAGGACAGGAGTAATGACAGGATGCAATAAAACTACTCCCTCTGGACAGCGCCAAGCGAAAATATTCGAACATGCGCAAAATGCCCAGATTCAGATTCATCCCGCGCATGCGCAAAATCTCGCCCGGGCATTTGCTCTTCAATGATACATTCTGTAGTAGCCAATAATTCTGTTAGCGGACAGCGAAGACCCTGATCAGATTGCACGGATGCGCAGTCTGATCTGGGCCTTCGCTGTCTGCATTTGCCCGAAGACACATTTTCGCATGGCGCGGCCCATTTAATATACAACGTGTCCTATTTACCTTATGACTTGCGCCCAGTGGAGACTCAGATCAGACTGCTACCCGCCCAAAGAAACCCAGGAACTTTGAAAATCCAAAGAGTGTTCATCGAAATCAAATTTACAATATGGCGGATGCGCAGGCTGATCTGCGTCTTCACTGGGCGCACATGTCTGATGTACACTGCCCAGCGGTCACGCAACATTATAAAAACATCACAGCAACGTCGATGCAACGTTATGATGTTGCATCGATGTGGATGCGACGTTGTATAAACGTCATGTGCCTGCTGGGTAATCACCATACCTGTCAACGCTGGTTCCCGATTATCTACTAGTATTGTTGCATTGACGATTTCACTTCTGAAATTGCCCCTGTTTACAGCACGAACCTCAGCTGTGTACGTTTCTCCGTTTGACAGTTCCAAATTGTCCACCGTTACAAGAGTTTTATCACCCGTGCTCGTCCAATCCTTATGACTATCTATCTGCGAGGTCAACCTGTACTCATAATGATCAACACCAGAACTATCTTCAAAGCCCGTCCAGCAGAACTGAAGCCGTGACTGGTTTGACTGAATCGCTGCATTTGGTATGGAATTATCGTAATTCTGGAAAGCCAGGGCTGACGACTGATGTGACAAAAATGGAATAAATTGTAGTTGAGCGGTATGAGCCTCTGGGCTTTCAACAATCACCGTGACAGGTTCTGGTACTTCAACAGTTGCCAGTTCTACTTTATTGATACACTTTATATTGACGTATAGTTTTCGCCCGTGAGTCACAGCTATGTTGTTAGAAAGGAATACATTTCTATGTGTAGCCAGTGTTTGCTTCTGTACATCGTCTTTGTACTGGCGAGTTCCTAAAACAAGTACAACTTATCATTACGAAAACAAGCCTATTCAAATATACTGAAAATTTAACACCAACAATTGTAAATTTTCAGATACAAATTCTGATATTTTTCAAATTTTTGCTCAAAACATAGACTGTGGGTACTCGTTAGAACCGCCTCGCCGAGGCGGTTCTAACGGGTACCCACAGTCTATGTTTTTGGGCAGAAATGTTAAAAATAATGTATACCCCTGTAAACCCCAGTTTTACTATATAAACGTGGGGTTTAAGGGGGTCAAAATTATATAGGCATGTTTTCGTGATGTGACAAATGGTACCAGTATATACAAGAAACATCCAATCAATGAATGGAGAATAAATGTCTTCCCAAATGGGCAGCATCAAGCGAAAAAGTGCCTTCGAGAATACACAAAACGTGCAGATTCACATCATCCGGCACATGCGCAAAGTCACATCCGGGCATATTATGCTCCCCATTAAAACATTATTTAGTATCCAATGATTCTGTTTGCGGAAATGAAGGCCCTGAACAGACTGTGTGACTGCGCAGGCTGATCTGGGACTTCGCTGTCCGCATATGCCCAAAGACAGCTTTTCGCATGACGCGACCAAAATGAGCTACACCATGAGAACTGGTGTGTTCCGGGCATAGGTAACAGACAGACTCAAATCAACGCCGCACAATCTAAAAAAGACATTTGTTGTTCATCGATACGAGCGTATACCGTATTTACCCTAAATATTGGGAAATCTTAACTCTTCACCATACTGGTTCTAAAATTTTAATAAGTCCATATTATTAACTGTAAATGCATCTAAAGTTGCTGGATGAGTTGCAAACAGTTTAGACCCTGATCAGACGCCGCGTTCTGCGCATCTGATCAGGGTCTACACTGTTTGCTCAGGCCCGTCTGTCCCAATAATTAGGTTTATTACGGTAGTCTACACTATTCAGTGTATTTTCTCATATAAATGACTTCAACACATCACGAAAACATGCCTATAAAATTTGACCCCCTTAAACACCACTTTTATATAGTAAAACCTGGGTTTACAGGGGTATACATTATTTTTCTTATTTCTTCTCAGAAACATAGATTGTGGGTACTCGTTAGAACCGCCTCGTCGAGGCGGTTCTAACGAGAACCAACAATATATGTTTTGAGCAGAAATATTAAAAATATCAGAAATTTTTATCTGAAAATTTTCATTTTTTGGTGGGAAAATTTTCAGTATATTTGAATAGGCATGTTTTCGTAATGACAAGTACAACTTATGAAACATGATACTAGTATATACAAGAAACATCCAATCAATGAACGGGGAATAAATGACTTGCCAAATGGGCAGCATCAAGCGAAAAAGTGCCTTCGAGAATACACAAAACGTGCAGATTCACATCATCCGGCACATGCACAAAGTCACATCCGGGCATATTATGCTCTCCATTAAAACATTATTTAGTATCCAATGATTCTGTTTGCGGAAATGAAGGCCCTGATCAGACTGTGTGACTTCACATGCTGATGGTGTAGCTCATTTGGGTCGCGTCATGCGAAAAGCTGTCTTCGGGCATCTGCGGACAGCGAAGTCAAAGATATGAGAACTGGTGTGTTCCCGGCATAGGTAACAGACAGACTCAAATCACCGCCGCACAATCTAAAAAAAGGCATTTGTTGTACACCGATATACCGTATTTACCCTAAATATTGGGACTTCTTAACTCCTCACCATACTGGTTCTAAAATTTTAACAAGTCCATATTATTACCTGTTAATGCATCTTAAGTTGCTGGATGAGTTGCAGTTTGGACCCTGATCAGACGCCACGTTTTGCGGCATCTGATCTGGGTCTACACTGTTTGCTCGGGCCCGTCTGTCCCAATATTTAGGTTTATTACGGTAGTCTAAAATATTCAGTGTATTTTCTCATATAAATGACTTCAACACATCACGAAAACAAGCCTATAAAATTTTGACCTCCTTAAACCCCACTTTTATATAGTAAAACTTGGGTTTACAGGGGTATACATTATTTTTCTTATTTCTGCTCAAAAACAAAGATTGTGGATACCCGTTAGAACCTCCTCGTCGACGCGGTTCTAACGAGTACCCACAATCTATGTTTTGAGCAGAAATATGAAAAATATCAGATTTTTTTTTATCTGAAAATTTCCTCTTTTATTGGTAAAATTTTCAGTATATTTGAATAGGCGTGTTTTCGTAATGAATCTGGGAAAAAGTCTTGACTGCTTTAATCCTTACACAAAGCTATCGGTGTCATGCTCTGTAAAGCTTCTTCAAATTTTTGCGGCCGACACCAGAGAGTTATTACGGTGGCCTAATTTGTAAACGTACGAAACTTGCGGGGCAGTCCATTTTTTTTAGAATAATATAAACAAATTATTATTCGTTATAAAAGGATGGGATATAACATAGATATTATGCGACAGACTGAAAGCTTACTTTTCCAATTATGGTTGATAGCTATGCTTTCCTCTTTAATTGCACGACTACAGATTGGTTTTTAGACTCAACAAAGGTCCCCACCTTAACCTTTCATATGAGGGTTGATGCTTGATGTTATGTCTTTGTACTATGTCTAGGCCCTCCGTAGTTCAGCTAGTGTTCTTTGTTAGTTCTGTCTCCCAGTGTTTGAGGTGTACGCGATGTTTGCCATCAAATTTCATCCTTGTTTCATCGTCGTGATTTAATTACACTTACAAATCGCGCAAAGTTTCGCACGAGTAAAACTGGTTTAAACCCCCGCCCATCCACAGTAATTTTGCCACTGACCGTTCCAAGGCAGTTCCTCTTTATCTGTGGTTCTTATGTGGCGTTTATTTTTGTCATTCTTTCTTTCTCCTCTCTCCTTATTTCAGTATCTCGGAAAGGCTGTGCTTCCTAATTGTGGCATTCGTGGGTATCTTCACTTATACTTTTACATCTTATTTTATTTTTTTTTCTGTGATGTGTCATTGACTAAGTTAGAGAGCCTGTATGCGAGTTTATAGTTTGTAGCTAGCTTTAACATATTAGGGAAGAGGGAGCTGACTGAGTTGCTGATGCTCTTTTTTTTCTTGCCATTTTTTTTTCTTTTTTGGCTATGGCTTGTGTACTGTCCGTCATGATGTATTTGTTGTTCCTCTTGGTATCTTTGGTAGGCTATATATCTGCACATCTTTTGTAACATCTGTAACAGGCTGATCAAGCCCTTCGCTGTCCGCAAATACTGCTAAGGCACATTCTCACATGGTGCCACTCTTATGAAGGCTACACCCTAAAACATTTCACCTCCCGTTTCAAAAGACTTCAACAATTTCTCTGTCATATGAATGCCTACTCACAAGGAGCTGTTTAAAGAAAGCATTTTCATGCGATAGGAGGAGCAACTCTTTCCTTTAAGAGAAACCAATTTTGAGAAGGGAAGTAAACACTTTCAGATCATAGTAATCTCCCTATATACATATTTATATATATAGATATGTTTTATATTATTTTCATAGGTGACTAGTTGACGTCAAACATCACCATAAATTTTCGACTTCACATCCCGGGATCAACACTGACACACTAGCAAGAACAATAAACAAATAGGTACACAAGTCTGTACATGCGGATAGATTTAGAGTAAATACTGTACATGTTAGGAACAGGAAGCACGGATTCCTACAGGGCTGCAACAATATACAGTAAAACTTCAATGACTCGAACAACAATGGCCCCTTTACCGTGTCTGATTCGAACTCAGTAGGAAATTCTTCTGATAGCTCAAGAAGGGAATTATTTAAACATCACGAAAACATACCTATATTATTTTGACCCCCTTAAACCCCACTTCTATAAAGAAAAACTGGGGTTTACAAAGGTATAAATTATTTTTCATATTTCTGATTAAAAACATAGGTTGTTGGTACTCGATAGAACCGCCTCGGCAATCTATGTTTTGAACAGAAATATGAAAAAAATATCAGAATTTTTATCTGATAAAAAAAGGTAAGAGAAAAGTCCAGGGACTGCCACAATCACAAACCGCAAACCGCAGCCCTTCCCAGACCCCAAGAGGATGAAGAAACCGACAAATCCAAACAAGCACAAATCGAACAAACGTACGAAAAGCACTAAGATTAGCTCTCTCTTCCCCAAGCGAGGTAATTGCAATGCTAAAAGGACTGAAAACACAAGAACAAAATGACACAAGATAAGACATAAAACAAATCGCCTCGTAGAATAAACCACAAAGCAACAAAGAGTAAGACTAACACCGGGACCACCGCCTTACAACGGTCAGTAGAGTAAACCACCGGGGGCTTTAAAGCACTTTTACAGCTAGTCAACTTCACCCTGGGTCCCGATGCTATTCTTAATACAGAAACACATAAAAATTCGGTTCGCATAAAGGCTTCCAACTCAGTCAATGCATCAAAGCGAAAACATAAAAATCAAATTAATTACTATAATAAACAAAGACGAGTACTCATGGCTAATTCTACTGTATGCCAGAGTAAATGAAAACCAATAGTTGAACCACGGCGGGCCAAGCCAAAGACATATCGTCAAGCCCCAGCCCACTGGTTAAAGTTTTATGAAGAGGCCGTCATTGAGTCTGAGGCCCGAACCACCGTCGTGCAATTAAAGGGTGAAGCATAGCCATCAACAATGATTGGGTTGACAACTAGGCATGAAGTCTGCCACATAATATCCAGGCTATAACCAATTCTTTTATAAAGGTTAATAAGCTTTCTGAATTGCTCCGAAAAGTTAGATTTACCTACAGTTTTTCTAAATCTGTACACTAAGTCACCGTAAAATTCTAGTCCCGATATACCTTGTTGCAGAAGTGTTTTCAGACTGACGCTATATTTTTCTACCAAGGCACTGTGTCTGCGATAAAATTTCAAAAACGCCTGACGAAGTTTAAAATAACGATACCCTGCCTAAGAAGTTTGGAAGTAAGGGCTTTATTACGGTAGTTAAAGTCATTAATATTTGAAAAAGCTCTGGCGAATCTAATAAGTTGAGATATGTATACCCCATATGAGGTACGCCGGGGGACATTCTTTCTGCTTTTGGTGGTGAAATTTTCAATATATTTGAATAGGCGTGTTTTCGTAATGGATATTTTAGGGAACTTCTCTTATTTCATCATGAAAACGAGGGCGATTCTAATGAGTACACTTAAAATACCAATATATTATAAAACATAGAAAACAAATCTAAATTGTTCCTAGTTGCCTTCTGACCTGGCACTACAACTAAATTTCAATGGTCCAAAAGATGTTCGAGCCATTGAAAACAATATAAGTGAAGATATCCAGGAAGTTTGACTGTACTTACCAACAGAGCAATAACACATTTTGATTCCACTTTCAGCATCAAACGAATTCCAAGTAGCATTTAGCTTGGCGACACTTTCGTTGCTTTGGACAATATCCATTTCATCTCCAATTCTCCGAATTAGGTTCAAATGTACTTCGATGTTTTGTATCACGGGAGGGGTATGGTCAATTAACAGTTTCTTTGAATGGAATGAAGACCGTAGTCCTGCATAATTTTCCACAATTGCGGTGACATAGACTGGGGTTCCATGAGATAATTTGATGGGAACATATTCGTCGTTCCACAGACTGATGTGGTATAATGGTCTAATTTGGAGTCCACCAGGTGTACTGCCGATGCCCAATAAAATCTAAGTAAACATAAAAATGGTAAAAAAATATTTGATTAGGACAGTTGACATTACAGTGAAATACCCATCAACTAATAAATACATTATACAATAAAATGCCCATTACACTGAGTATTTGGGTGAACATTTTATGAAAAAGGACTGAGAAGTAAGAAAGTACTGAGCTTTGAAGATATAGAAAATGTTGTCATGGAAGCCACCATCTTAGGGTGTTAGTGACGTCATAACCTACTAATTAAATATGCAAGAGATAAATAAATTACATCTTAAACAATACTTTATTGCTATATACCTGCAACTGTTCATTTGCATATATAATATAAATTAACTCACAAGGCAAGCATATACCTGTTTACAGGTAGCCTTTATTTGAGACGTAAAAAATAAATATCTAATTAAATAGTCAAAATGGCGGTGCCCATGCTCAGAATTGTATGTATAAAAACACTTTAAACCATATCTTTCTTATTTCTTAACCGAATTTAATCAAATTTATGCCAAGATGCTTATTTTCTAGAGCTAAATACTTTAAGACATACATAACATTTAGTCGGCATTTCACAAACAAACACGGAACAAGGCTGCAATTCTATGTTAGTCAAATAATGTCATAACCTGCGATGGAGATTAGGGGCCTAAACACTAAGTTAACCTCCCCTCATCCACGGTGTTCTTTTAAACTGCTTATCGTGATTCTGATATTGTTTGTTCTTTGTATTTTTGCCAGAACTGAGGATGTGGAGGTATTTTTCGATGACGAATCAACGTTAAACGACGTTGTTTCAACGTTGTGTGCCTGTTGGGCTGTTTGGTTTTATGTTTTTCACTCATGGAAGAGGGAGCTGGCTACTTGGTTACTGTCCTTTCGACATCGCTTGGAAAGACGTTTTTTGCTTGGCATTTTATTATAAATGAAAATACAGTTGCCTCTCGTTATCTCGACCTCGGTTATCTCGAATAACCGCTTATCTCAAAGTGAAAATCTGGTCCCTGCCTAAACATGAAAATCTAACAACAGGTAAAAAAATGTTGTGAAAAAGAGGAGAAATTGCTCCTAAGGAGCAATTTCTCGTCTTTTCCACAATATTTTCAATATATCTCTAACTTCAAGAGTCCAATTACATATCTATTTGTTAAATGTGGTTGTTCGAATTATTTTTTCCTCAATTCTGCAAATCTGATATGTCGAGGTACGGATATCTCGAAGTATTTCAGAGGGTCCCTTGGAATTCGAGATATCGAGAGTCGACTGTATTTTGTTCTGATTGACCATATCTTATCAGAAACCATTTGTATTTTCTGTTCCTGTGTTTTGTTCTCAAATATTTACATTTAAATTAATTTACGGCCAAAAGTTGGTCTGACCTATGCAATTTCTATAGTAAAGTGATTTTTACGAATTTTGACTAAGAAAGTATTTTTTACTTTTCTTTGCTGAATTTGAATTATTGATGTTTCACAACAACATTGTGAAAATTTCAGAAAAATGGAACAAGTGGAACTTGTTGAAAATCTGGCTCCAAATTACCTACCCTGCAGATTACTGCATGGTTTTGCTTCATTTTTACTACGGGAAAAAGTGAAAAAATATATATTTTTTTTTGAAATCAATGACTAGAATAAAAAATTTTGTACATAGATAATTACGACAAATGGTTTTGCATTAAATCATGACAAAAGTTTGCAAATTTACTTCTTCTGTGTAAAGCGTCAAACAAAAACGACTTTCTGAAAGATGTCGAAAGCACCATCACGAAAACATGCCTATATAGTTTTGACCCCCTTAAACCCCACTTTTATATAGTTAAAAGTGGGGTTTACACGGGTTTACATTATTTTTCTTATTTTTGCTCAAAAACATAGATTGTAGTAGTCGTTAGAACCGCCTCGTCGAGGCGGTTCTAACGAGTACCCACAATCTATGTTTTGAGCAGAAATATGAAAAATATCAGAATTTTTTTTATCTGAAAATGTTCCCTTTTTGGTTGTAAAATTTTCAATATATTTGAATAGGCGTGCTTTCGTAATGCAGTAGTCATTCAGCTATATGTTCCGGTTGTTGATGTTCCTGTTTGCTCTGTCTTCCTCTCGGTATCACAGCTAGATTCTGATCTGTGATTGTGGCACTTTCTGAACCTCTTTGTTAGTTTTTGCAGATGACAGAGGTACTCTCGTTAATGAGGTGTACATCATAGCTACAGATAAGGCGCTTTTTAAAACCAAACACTTTTGATATTTTTTTCTTATTTCTGTACGAAAACGTATGTTGTGGTACTCATTAGAAACGCCTCACCGAGGCGCTTCTAATGAGTACCCAAAACATACGTTTTCGTAGAGAAATGGGAAATAATTTTCTGATACCCTTCTTATCTGAAACCATAGTATATTCCATAATTTCATCAATAAGAAGCTACGTTCTGAGAAATCCTAAAAACCGTCTTAGCAAGTACATAATAATGACTATCTAAACACGTTTAGTTTGTGGCGCGTGGTGGGGTGCAGGGTAGAAAACTATATCTAGTGTCATGCATAATTTTTTCTATCTCTTTTCTTACTTCATAATTTGGAAACGCAGTTCTACTTAACGCCCTGTACTTACTGTTTTCTTGCTGGCAAATATTGCAGCAGTATTGCATATACGAGGAATATTTTGTTCTTTCGTTTTGCTTTCTTTATTGCATGGTGTCATGTTTAATTTTAAAATGACGCGATGTATAATTGACAGTTTATGTAAAGTATCTTGCTACATTAATTCAAAACTAAATGACATCACATGCAGAAATGTTTTCAGACCGACGTTAAATTTTTCTACCAAGGCACTGTGTCTGCGTTAAAATTTCGAGAACGCCTTGCGAAGTTTACGATAACGATAGCCCTGCCCAGGAGTTTGGAAGTAAGGACTTTATTACAGCAGATAAAGTCACTAAGATTTGAAGAAGCTCTGGCGAATCTAATAAGTTGAGATATGTATACTCCATATGAGGTACGCCGTGGGACATCGCCATCCAGAATAGGGAAATTGACTATATCAAAATCAAAATCGTCCCACTTAACATAAATTTTGGTTGAATCGGTACCTTTACTCTCCTCACTCCACGGATAGAATCATAAAATATTATCGGCAATCTATTTGTTACCGTATTTACCCTAAATGGTCGGACAGACCTGAGCAAACGGTATAGACCAAGATCTGACGCTATAGGAGGTACCGCCTAATAATAGTCTACAATGCTTGATACCCATCCAGAAGTATTGAGACACACCAAAGCCAGTAAAATGGACTTGATTAAATATTAAGACAAGTATGGTGAGAAGTTAAGATGTTACCAAATACTTAGGTTAACAACGATGCATGTACATGAGTCACAGATACTCACCCGCTTGACAGAGCTTTCTGGATCAATAACTCTTACACTTGTTTTAATCATGTAAGCTGACACTTGTGTCACATGTAGGGCATGTCTTGTGTCTTCTACTGGTAATACAACACATTTACTGAATGCAACCTTTTGAACAGAAGCAGTCGGAACATCAGTTTCTACGCTGACGCTGTGATTCCCCGTAAGGTCTGACAAAAAGTTGTAGTGAAATCGGAACGCTCCATTGTGAATTGTTTCCACAGGAACATTTTCTCCACGTTTGTCTCCAATCATTATTCTAATAAATGGATAGTTTTTCTCCATAAGAATCCGTCCTGACACTATGTACACTGTAGAAATATCAAGATTGACAGAGAAGGCTACACCAGAAGAAGCTTGCATAAACTGCGAAGTTTCGTAGATCACAGACTTGTCTCTGCATGTGTAGGCAGTTGGTGCCGTGATGTCCACCAGTTTTGGTTTTGAGTAGGAAATCTCACTTACATGTTTCGCAGCGTCAATTGCTTTTACAGCTCCTAAATATTTGCGACCATGCTTAAGGTTCAATTTTGTAAACTTGGCAAAGGTCTGTAAACCACAGTTTGTGAAGTTCGTAACATACGTATTGTCAGATTCATCGATTAATGCTGCAAAATATGACTGTATTCCGGAATAATGGTCCAGAAATCCATGCCACGATAGATCAAACTTTCTTAAGGATGACTGAAAAGCGTAGTTTCTATGTTTTTCTGTATTGTAAACAATTCCTGCAGAAGGATTGTCTGTATCAACTACAAAACCATCGGAATTAACAGTGGTATAAAGACCAACATTATTAAAGGCTGTTACCGCGAAGAAGTAGCGCCGACCATGAGACAGACGCAATCCAATCGCTCTAAATTCCGTCCGTAATCCCACGTTTCTTTGTTTCACAATGTCGTCAGCTGCAAAAGTTTTAAAATGTATTATATTCCCACGGGACGTGTAAATCTTTTTGAGGTTCATGCATCTGAGAAATAACCATGAAAGTAATTAAATGGACTCCAAAATACAAATGAATTAGATTTGCTGGCTTTCTGGAGATAGTTTTACTACAATAAATCATCACAAAAACATGCCTATATAATTTTGACCCCCTTAAACCCCACTTTCATATAGTAAAACTGAAGTTTACGGGGATATACATTTTTTTTATTTCTGCTCAAAAACATAGATTGTGGGTACTCGTTAGAACCGCCTCGCCGAGGCGGTTCTAACGAGTACCCACAATCTATGTTTTGAGCAGAAATATGAAGAATATCTGAATTTTTTATCTGAAAATTTTCAACATTTTCAGTATATTTGAATAGGCGTGTTTTCGTAATGGACGAGTTACATTACGGTACCGCTTAGCAGGTTGGGTATTAGTTTCAGCAGATGACATTTGGAATATTTTTGTAGTTTCCCAGAAAATAGTCTTTGACTTTTTGTGCAAATTATCGCTCTAACAATGTCAAAGCCTATCTTCTAGGAGAAATAAGAAAATATCATCAATTTTTCAAGAGAATGGTAAAGGTAAATCGGTCTATGTAATTTTTGTCCTTTTATTCATCTATAATATATAGTGAAAACAGGTTGGAGCGATATGTGAGGGTATGTACGTTAGTAGGCAAACTGTCATAACGTTGCAGGTTTAGGCATTTTCACTTATCGTATTTACCCTAAGTATTCGGACACCTCAACTCCTTATCATACTTGTTCTAAAATCTGAGCAAACATAATTTACTACCCGATGTTATGTCTATAAATTGCTGGATGAGTGGCAAACAGTGTAGACCCAGATGAGACGCCGCTTTCTGCGGCGTCTCATCTGGGTCTACACTATTTTCATAGGCCTGTGTGTCCGAATACATACGGTAAATACGGTAATACCCAGGTATTCCTATTTTTTTTCAAATTAGACACTATACATGAATTTGAAAGCTTTAGATAAGAGGCTATGATGAAAAAATGTGTTTCATCACGAAAACATGTCTATATAATTTTGACCCCCTTAAACCCCACTTTTATATAGTAAAACTGGGGTTTGCAGGGGTATAAGTTATTTTTCTTATTTCTGCTCAAAACATAAATTGTGGATACTCGTTAGAACCGCCTCGGCGAGGCGGTTCTAACGAGTACCCACAATCTATGTTTTGAGCAGAAATAGGAAAAATATCGGAGTTTTTTATCTGAAAATTTTCAGTTTTTGGAGATGAAATTTTCTATATATTTGAATAGGCGTGTTTTCGTAATGTATTATTTCTGCACGAAGCACGAAAACATTTTGTGGTACTCATTAGAAGTGCCTAGGCTTTAATTATTTACCCGACTTTGCATATATTGGTGCATTGCTGCCTTAAGAACAACAATCGTATCATCTTTTAAAAAGCTCAGGGACCGAGTCCGGGCCGCAGAGGCAAAATGCCAGGGCTCAACACGCAGAGGCGAAATGCCAGGGCGTAGCAAGTGCACTAAATAGCTATTGATGTAAGTTTCAAAATCGGTTAGGCCTACTTCTGTTTCTCCTTCTTTCATCTCCTGTATTATTAGTATGTACTAGAAATAATAATAATTACAAAATCCTCTGAAAAGCAGTGTGCACATATATTAAAACTGGATTTCATATATTCCATTACGAAAACACGCCTATTCAAATATTTAGAAAATTTCACCTCCAAAAACTGAAAATTTTCTCGTGTATTAGCATACGGTATTTTTTTCGACTATTCATTTTGCCCTATATGAGTTTGTTTTATTTCAACGTTTGCTTTAGTTTATTGTGTGGTTGTTGGTGTTTTTGCTTTTTCGTATTTCCTTTTGAATCACCCTTTGGCATTTTCATTTCGTTCATAACGACCTTTCACATTCATATACTATGACAAGAATTTCAAATTATAGTGGGAGAATTAAGTACAAAAAAGTTCAAGATATATCATTTTTTATACAAAAGAAAAGCCCAATAATACCAATAATAATTATTGTTTTAGTGTCATTCTTTCGAATGTGAGCGAGACTATTGGCCAGTTGTCATACTTCTGGCGTTGGGTTTTACCGCAAGCAGTGCAATCGTAGGCGGGGCATCAGATCTTTTTGTTCATTGAAAAATGAATGAAAATTTTCCACCTATAACATGTATAAAAGCAGAAAAACGAATAAATGTAAACAGAAATAAATTACAGTCGAACCTCAATGGCTCGAGCATCTTTGGGACCATGAAAATTCGTTCGAAACATGGGTAGTTCGAGCCACTGAGGGTTAATCATGGCACCAGTTCAGGAAGCAAACAGCGAACATATAGGAAAATCTTTTCAATTTTCTACACAATGATTGTATGTTGAGTGTATTCATTAAAATCGCCTCGATAAGGCGATTCTAATGAGTACACACAACATACAATTCCATGATAAAAATAAGAAAAAATCCCTATATATATTTTTTTTCTTGAGCTATTGGAAGAATTTTGTAGGGACTGAAAAAGAGTTCGAATCATCCACGGTAAACAAGCCATCCATGTTCGAGCCACTGAGGTTATACTGTATATCCGAGTGAAAACTTCGACTTACAAAATAAAATAAAATCTAAAAATAACATTTGACAGAAGGCCAGCGGAAGCGAATAAAGGGAATATGCTAATCGAGGCGTAGACGAAAGTACAGCAGGCAAAATGACATTACGAAAATATGCCTATATAATTTTGACCCCTTAAATCCCATTTTTATATAGTTAAACTCAGGTTTACAGGGGTAAACATTATTTTTCTTATTTTTGCTTGAAAACGTAGGTTGTGAGTACTCATTAGAATCGCCTCGCCGAGGCGGTTCTAACGAGTACCCACAATCTTGAGCTGAAATCTGAAAAATATCAGAGTTTTTTTATCTGAAAATTTTCATTTTTGGAGGTGAAATTTTCTAAATATTTGAATAGGCGTGTTTTCGTAATAGAATATATGTAATCCAGTTTTAATATATGTGCACACTGCTTTTCAGAGGATTATGTAATTATTATTATTTCAAGTACATACTAATAATTGATAACTCGTTCTTACTATAAATTGGTCGTTTGTCGATTTGGACGTTACAAAAACGTCTTTGGCATATCGAACAATTGTTGTTTGCATTTAAAATAAAGATGGTTTCCCTGTGTCGCGTTGTTATGTGTGTAAATAAGCAAATAATTTATCAAAAGCAAACGTTAGTTTAGAACAGTATATTGATACCGTATTTACTATAGCATTCTGGCACCCTAACACCTTAGTACTCTTGTGCTACAATTTGTGTCAGTCAAGTTAACTATCTTTTGATGTGTTTAAAATTGCTGGATAGAGGCTAAATGATTAGACACCACCACTTGCGTAAAAAGTGAATATACGTACCTCCAGGAGTCGTTCCTAAACCAACTGTATAGTGGATGACACGCCCTTGTTGCTCATAAAATACACCTGCCCAACAAGCCGTGATTTCATCTATCCTGTCTATAAAATCATAGTCGTAATTACACATGGTATCGGAGTCTTTCAGAAATTTCTTTTTTCTTACCGCTGGTGGAGTTTGGTCAATCATCACTGGTGAAGATTTGAATATTAAATATCTGTCCATTTCAACCCAAACACGGACATAGACGACATATTCATTTCCGGTTGTGAGTCCACGTTTCTGTGGTAAGCAATGAACAATTTGCTGTAAAATGCCTACATCTTTCCAAGGACTTTCACTGGAATTGAAGATGCCAGATCCATAAGGTAGGTCCTTCTCCCCTATGCTCCACTCAAATCTTTTAATAATTGATTTACCGTAATCAATGATCCAATGAGCCGACAAACAAGATGACGACGTAGTGATGTTCATTGGTTCGTCTTTTATTCCGCCAAGGACACGAATAGTGACGTTGAAGGGGTTGTTCTCCGTTGTAATCGTATCGTGGCACGTCATATTTGTGTTAGCACTGGAACATGGCCTTCCTATGACTGCACAAGTGCAATCTTTATTGCAAAAGTGAATGTCACATGAATGTTTTTCGATTTCAAATATACCAGAACTGTTTGCATTGTGTTTTGCAGCGGTCGTAGTTAGTGCTTTAACAGTCAGTCTTGAAATTGAAGTCATCAAACCTGCATTATTTTCAGCTATTATTGATAGTATGAATTTTGCATCTGAAAGCACTGGTTTACTTATAC
Organism: Anodontia alba; assembly: GCA_964016985.1. Taxonomy (NCBI): domain Eukaryota; kingdom Metazoa; phylum Mollusca; class Bivalvia; order Lucinida; family Lucinidae; genus Anodontia; species Anodontia alba. The sequence continues at coordinate 7,869,905 of OZ024821.1, forward strand.
TGATCACTGCATTATACTGTCTGGACGTGACATTTGAGCTGAATTTAACAAACCCGTCGGATAACTCATTTCCGCTGTATGATTTGCCAACACCTATGTAGAAGCAGTTGATACCAGATTCTTGATCGTGGAATCCATACCAAGTCAAGTTCAAATTGGACCTTAGTTTGCTTTCCGAATCGACAAAATTACGCCATGTCATTGGTAGTTTGAATCCACCGAGGTGAGGTGGGGTAGAATCAATTAATAAATCATCTGATTCTGCAGTTGTGCATAAATCAGCGGCATTACAGGAAGTAACCAATACTTTGTAGACATCTCCATTATGTAGCCAATGATTAGGATCTAGGCTAATTGTAAGTCTGTCTTCGGATCCGAGTTCTAAATTCTCAATAGGTGTATGCCCTTGATGGTGTGTTACCAATGTTACCACGTGTCTTAAAATGGGACTTTCAAGATCCACAAATTTCCAGGAAATCCTTAGGACTGACTTTTCCCATTGCGCTGTAGCGTGTTTAAAAGTTGTAAAGTTTTTTAAGAACGTAGGCTTTTGTAAAATTTCAGGTGGTGTTGAATCTACCTTAAAATGATCAGAGGACTTCGAAACGCTTCCATTATTCTTGTTATAAGCCGTTACAGTGGCAAACAAAGCTGTGTTTTCGGGCATATTGAGGCCAGTCTTTATGTGACTAGAAGCTAGAAGGCAGTCAAATACTGGAACTATATTACATGAGCCCGGTCGTGTTCCGAGACAAGCTTCAAAATGGGCTATACCAGAATGGGGGTCTTCAAAGCCCGCCCAAAATAATTCAACAGATGAGCTGCAAAAGAAAAAACACATCTTATTGTTTTTGTTTTAATTAAACTACAAACAAATTGAAATGTTATTATATTTACATCAGTTTCGGCCTGTATGTACTTTATAACGTAATATCTTTAAACACAGTCACATTATGTGGCGTCTGCATATGAAACAGTAATATCGTCTAACCCAGTCAGCATTCTACGTAAATCTATATCGGGCCGTCATCGGCCCGTCAGGGTAGCTGACGGGCCGATGACGGCCCGATGTAGATTTACGTAGAATGCTAGCAGGGAAGTGTCAAATTTTGTTTCTTTTATATAAATTAACAGAGGCGTGATTAGTTAACCAAAGGAGGGAAATCCGCTTTCTTGTAACCCGATCAGTGTTTTCACATCACGAAAACATACCTATATAATTTTGACCCCCGTAAACCCCACTTTTATATGGTAAAACTGGGGTTTACAGGGGTATACATTATTTTTCTTATTTCTGCCCAAAAACATAGATTGTGGGTACTCGTTAGAACGCCTTGCCGAGGCGGTTCTAACGAGTACCCACAATCTATGTTTTGAGCAGAAATAAGAAAAATATCAAAGTTTTTTATCGGAATTTTTTCAGTTTTTGGAGCTGAAATTTTCTATATGTTTGAATAGGCGTGTTTTCGTAATGATTCCGTATTTTTCTGTAAATCTGCCAAGTCTACTTATTGTTACATTTATTGTGCCACGTTGTCTTTACCCGAAGCTAACATTGCGCCTTCTATTGCTTTGCTTGCTTCCTGTTTTTGTTTTTGTTGTAGTTGATTTGTTGCTGTTTTTGTTTTATATTTTTCGATTTATGCTTTCGGTACTTTGTGTAAATTTTGTGAGCCGCTTCATGGAACAAAATCAGAGTTCCATATCCATAAATCAATTAACACAGGCTTAAACACAACCCCTCACCTATTCCAATGACTTCACTATTGACTGTACCAAGTATGTCTACTGCAAGTTATCTTCGTTTGTTCGTTTTATGTAGTTAAATTTTATGCTTTGCGAGGTCTCTGTACCTCGTCTGTGGGAATGTAGACATACTTGTCTTTAAGAAAAAAAAAGTATAACATTTCTGTGCTGCCATTCATTAATCATAATGTTTAATGGAAACATGAAATAAATAAAAATGAGAAACGATAATATCCTGCTACTATCGTGCGACGGGCAGATACCTCTGTCAAAAATTGGCGAAATTTGCCTATTAGTATCGGATAATATCAATGCACACACCAAGTTTTGTGAACATTCATTAATATTTACTTAGTTTATCGTCCGGAAACAAAAGTAGAATATTATGTGGCAGGCAGATAACTTTGTAAAAAAAATGATGTCCATTAACATTTCCAATAAACGTAAAAAGATTGCCTTTGGAAACAAAGAACACACTACGACACCAGATCTCTACAATATCAATGCACACACCAATGGTCATGAAAATCAACTGATATTTACTCAAGTTATCGTCCGGAAATGTAATGCACGGACGGATGGACGACATACGGACATTCTAAAGAATGGATACTTATGTAGTTATCCAGAGTAATTTAGATACTTATGTGACTATTTTATAGCCCAAAACGTCATTATTTAGGTACACAATTCAAGATTTTTATGTGTCTGCGGAATAAATCGCATTTAACTACATAGAAACTGTCCGTCAAATACAGCAATCTAAGTACTCATTTATGTGTACGGACGGACACATGGACGCCCAACGTGAAACCATAATACAACGCCACTATCGTGTGACGGGGTATAAAAAGACAAACTTTTGTATACTTTCTAGGAATGTAAGTCTGATGGGAACTGAGTGATCCTATCCTAACAAGTCCTTGTACTGGAGGCGAATCGTCAAGTACTATCCCATCTGAAGAAATGTTTCGACAGAGTAATGCTTCATTACAGGCTTCAACAGTTATAAAATATTTTGTACCAGGATCGAATGTTGAATTCCATAAAAAGTCTGAAATAAAGATGATGAAATGACATGTCATTAAAATGACGCATTGAAAAACAAACCTGGGCCCAGTTGTTCGAAGCTAACGACGTCGTTAGTTAACGATTCGTTAAAATTTACATTGAGTGATACGCAAATATGCTGAAATGTTTGCTGAAAAAATGTGAGTACCTTTTGCAGTGCAAAAGCTACTCACATTTTTTTCAGCAAAGAAATATCAGAATATTGTGTATTGAATCCACTAATACAGTTAACGAAATGACCCTTAACGAGTTCGTTAAGCTAACGATGCTTTGAACAACTGGGCTCTGGCTTTCAATGTTGTTATCAAAATACGGTTTCTACAAACAAAGAACCGTTCTACGTACTGTTTTTTGACTGCTACTTTAGACCAAAGCCACAACCATACATCAACACAACAAAAATATAAATGAAGATACCCAGGACATGACACAATGTCGCTACTCAGCTGTTCAGTTCAAAGTCGTAAAACAAACAGAGGGACCAGGAACCAACAATTACAAACAAACGCCACATATACAATTTCTGGTACGTAAAAGAACAAAAACAACCTGTAACAGAAGAACCTATTTGGAAAAGCCAGCAGAAAAAAAACTGCTGTCCTTTGGAGCAGGTTTTACCTCGCCCTAAATTTTAATACATCTCCAAATTACAAACATGTACTAGGGCCGAATAAGGGTCTCGTACTAGGGCCGAATAAGGGTCTCTACAACATCAGTAGAATATCATAGCGAAACACATATAACCATTAACACTATGATGAAATGGCTTAATGGCGACCTGAATAAAAGTGAAAAAAAAAATAGATGGCTTTTGGATATAAAGAAGACAATAGGGATAGAAAATAATTTGTCTCGGTTTCATTGACACTTTTAATAAGCAGTAATGAAGTTTGTAACACTGCTTACGCCCTCTAGCGTATATCTGAATAAAACTCCATTTTCAAAAATACCACAATGGGCCCAGTGATCCCAGAGGAAATGAAAATATAATCTACACTATGGCGAAGTACGGCGAGACGTTTTACGGTCGCCACACGGCACTAACAACAGCTGCAGTGTAGCAAAATAAAAGTAAAAAAGATTGCCTTTGGAAACAAAGAACACACTACAAACAGAAAATGGGAGTCTCGGTTTTATTGAGACTCTTTATAAGCAGTAATAAAGTGTGCAAAACTGCTTACGCCCTCTAGCGTAAATGAGCAGAACTCCAATTTCAAAGATACCATTATGAGCCCGAACACAAGAAAACCCCAAAACAGGACTGATGCCCCCTACCTCTCCTCACCCCTCCCCCTACCGCCCCGACCTCAGATAATAAACAGCAGGTGTAGGCAAGTCAAAACCATATACCGACACGTCCATCTTAGTCCAGCTTGTGTTTTATCTTTTGTTTTGGCTTTAGATCGTCCTACTGTGTTTAATCGCAGTTTTACGGTTATTATACGATTATTTGTGTTTGGCTGTAATGTTTTATTGATGATGTAGAGGGCCCTACACAAACCGAACACATGATTTGATTTGGAGTTGCATCATAATTAAAAGCGCGGCTTATTTGTAATTTGGAGCTACATCAGAATATTTGTATTTCGGCGCACGCGTCAGAATATTAATTTTGAGCAGCACCAGGTTTCGATCGAGTACAAGTAGTTTAAGCCCGCCCCCAGTATTTTATCTGTTGACTGTTCCAAAGCTGTTCCATTGCTACAGTTTTGTTTGTTTGTATGTCGGTTATTACTGTGTACAGTGCGTCTTGTCATTGTTCATTCCTTATCTCATCCTCTTTCAGTACATCGCGAAGGCTCTGCTTCATAACTGTGATCTTTTTTACAAAGGTAACTTAATTTATGTTTTTGTGAAAGTTGACGGGCTTTATCAATCTAACAGATACACAAGCTGGCTAGTATATTCATTAGTACGACAAGTTGTGTGAAAGGTCCATTTTGCGCACTGGGTTTCCGTCGATCTATACAGTGGCGATAGCGTTTTTCTTGTCCACGGAAACGCATCCGAAACGCTTATTAACGATTTGGAAACGCAGCGTTTGGACCACGCTTAAACGATCGTTAGCGGTTTTAGCCAATCAGATCATCGTTTCTGAAACGTTTCAAGCGTTTCGAATATTAGCCAATCAAATTAGCGTTCGGAAAACGCTGTCATGGAAACCCTGTCTGATTGCAAACGTTTCATCGTTTGCATCTTTAGTCAATGAAAACCCCGCGGACTCAAGTTATTTAAGATCTTTTTTTTTTTTTTTTTTTTCAGTTTCACTTAATTATAATAACTATTCAAGTCACGGTTTTGCAGATGTAACATTCACTATATTACCGTATACGGGAGTTCCCCTTTCAAGATTGCGTTTTCGTAATATTTTGCCTCAGTGAGACAATTCTAATAAATATCCATAACAAAATTATTTTAGTGGAGAAATGAAGACTCATATTAATTATCATCAAATACTCTATGCTACATGAATCTGGAGTAATTAATGTGTATAATATCATGATATTTTTCAATTTCATTTACATTTTTATTTATTTATTATACCATTTCCTTTTGTTCTAAATTTAATCTTTTGATCTTTCAAATGTAACATAATATTAGCTAGCCTATGTACTGCTTAAGGAGGATGAGATACAGGAAATGCTCATTCCATGTACTGTTTATTGGAAATTTAATGACATGCAGGTGCACCTCTAAGTCTTTTTCGGCTTATTTCTGATTGGATGAGAAAAAAACACATGAAGTATTAACGGATTTATTGCTTGTTTATTTATAATTTAGACAACACCAGACATAATGGAAGTCATTTTATTCTTCATTTATATTTGGATAGAAATTTCATAAGTGTATCTTTGTTAATTTCTTTAATTTGGGATGAAATTTCAAAGTACCTTTTTTTGTGAAAAAAAAAATCAATTTTAATTTATTAATTTCCAGAAAAAAATTAATTCAGAATTTATATAATATCCAAAGATATTCTTTTTCTTTCTTTCTTTCTTTCTTTCTTTCTTTCCTTCTTATCCATAATCAAACACGTATTGAGATTTTGATGCATAAATCAAGTTGACAGTGGCTAGGGAATATATTTATCACTCTGTGTGGATCGCACAGGTTTCAGCTATAAATATGATTGATTTTAAACTTTCATTGTCATTCACGTAAATAATAATAAAAATAATAATAACAATAAAGTATGATAAGCAGGTATTCATTTGTTTTGGACTACAACATATCTGAATAATTTCGTTTGTAACATTACCATCAGTAGCATTTGTTTTATTTACCCCATTTAAAAACTTTTTATATCTACATAGATGTTGTCTTTTACACATATGTGTCCTAAATGGTTTCTTCAATATCTCATTTATTAGCATTTTTCAAACGAAAATTTGTGATAGTTTAAAATGTCGTCTGCTGAAAATATTACCCAGAGTGCTAAGCGTTGAAAAAAAATTGGCTGAAAAGGATTATTTTGCATTGCATTCTGACATTCCAAATGTGTTAAAAAAATATTGGAGACCCTGATCAGACGCCGCGTTCTGCGGCGTCTGATCTGGGTCTCCACTGTTTGCCAACTACCGTTTTGAGGGTTTCCGGACTATAATGGGTTAAATACAGCGTGCTTTAAATGCGAAATTCTAAATTAGTCTAATATTTAAGTATAGCTTGCAGTATGCAAACTCCATGCATTTTGATCTGATTCGTTGCAGTTCGTCTGTACATTGTTTTTTTGTTGTTGTTTTTTTTTTATTTTATTTATTCGATATGATCTGCTGTTACTCCAGTGCATCGTCTTCTAACATTTAAGTATAGCTTGCAGTATGCAAAATTCTAGATTAGAATGTGCATCCGCGCATTCTGATCTGGGTAACTGCTACTCGTCCACACATTTGTTGCATTTGGTGGATCTGTTAATCCAGCACGTCGTCTTCTAATATTTAAATATTGCTAAATATAGCGTGCTAAAGGGTTAACAGCTTTGCATTATCATACCAAAAATGTTTTCATAGTGGAAATATACACTTTCACGAAAGCCCTCCAGCAAGTTATTCGCCGACTGACCACATAATTGTTCACATGTGCACAGTGCATCGTATTTGAAAAATAATGGTCCAAACAAGTAAAACTGAACCTTTTTACATTTTATAAATCTGATCAGTCTGTGTATAAGTTGGATACTGTGCAATTCATGTATCACAGTATTTTATACTATTAATACCTAATCAGTGAACTGAGTGGACACCATTATGCACTAGACTGCGTCACGCACTCTGATCTGAGTAATACATATGCTCAGAGGGAGATTTTCACTTGGTAAAGATCTAATGAAAGGATTAATATTGATGATACTTAATTCTAGCAATATATTTCAGTAATGCAGGTCATCTGTTCCAGCACTATTTGTCTAAACGTCAGTGCACATTTCATTTAAAAAAAATAATATTACTCAAAACAATAATAGCAATTCACAGGTTTGACGTAGTTCAGTTTTGGGCAGAACGAAAATCTTTGATCTTGATCACGCTGCGAAGGTGATCCGGTTGAATATATATGTGAGCCCCTTCGAAAAGAAATGAGAAACGACCTTATGGTATTTGAGACCACCTTAGACCAAGATAAACCGGCATTTCCGCGCATTCTGATCTTCTGAATCTACACATATCGCCAACAAAATGCAGTATGTCAACGATTCGTTGTCCAGTTGAATCTTTATCACTCTCTGGGCTAACTCAGCATATGATCAATTCATGAACTGTTTTCTTATTTTCTCCCATAAATCAAGTTTTGACATTTCACGCAAATTACTGATGTCGACTGAAGACAATTTGCATAGGAAGTCATATCCTGTGGAGATAATATGTATGAAATGCCGACACCTTTTTCAAGGTAACAGAAGAAAAATACTTCAAAATGTCATCTGCTAAAAATTTTATACAATGTACATGTAAGCCTTAAAACATTTATCTGTCAAAACAAGTTGATTGTGGTGTGAAAATAATATTGGGCTTCACAAAATATAATAATTCTTTTGAAAATAGAAAATTATCTCAATAAAACAATAAAATATGTTTTAGCAAAAAAGTAAAAAAAAAAAAAAAAAAAAAAAAAAAAATACAGAAAAAAAAACCTAGATAAATATTATCTATGTGTGAAAAATGTGGTTTTAATAAGAGTCAATAAGTGAAAAAAAAAAAAACAAAAAAAAAAACAACAACTTCAAAATGTCATCTGTTTAAAATTTTATACCGAGCACTACGCGCTAAAACATTTAATTGTCAAAAGAAAATGATTATCATGATTGTAGTGTGAAATATTAGGATTCACAAAATATAATAATCAATCACGTTAATTCTTTTGAAAATGCGAAATTATCTCAATTATAATAATTTTATTAAAAAAAAAAAAAAAAAAAAGAAAAGAAAAAGAGAGAGAAAGAGAATACAATAAAATAAATACAATTTTTATACGTAAACTCATATTACTTTAGTTGTAAAGACATGATTTAACACGGTCCAACAGGTATTTATTATTCGATTGGTCTATACATACAAACGGTGCCAAACGGTCATATGATTGGCCGAAACGGAAAACAGCGATAAGGCCAGATGATTGGCCGAAACGGTGAAAAGCGTTTCGATAAACGTTCGTAGCTCTTCAGTGCGCATGTGCAAATTTAGCGTTTGCATGAAACGCTTTGCTCTGTAATTTGATTGGCCGAAACGATATGAAACGCTAGAAACGTTGTCGAAACGCAAACGTTATACAACGATTTCAAAACGCACCCTAAACGCGTAAACGGACAAGAAAAATGCTATCGTCCCTGTAAATGTATTTGCCATGGCATTTCGTGCAATCAAACTTTCTGCGCATTTTAATAATATGTATGGGCGAATGTAAACAGTATGCTGATATGATGTGTAACATATATGCAAACAGTTCAGTCTAAACATCCTCGTAATGTAATCGGGATGTACATAAACATTCGATTATGCTCCCGATTATTTTTATTGTATGTTAGCTAACATGCAGATGATGTGCTTTGCAGTTCTTAAGTGATGGAATATCATAAGCCGAACTCATATACAGTTAAACTCAAATGACTCGAATACCGATTGTTCGTTTACCGTGGCTAAATTCTTGTGACAGCTCAAGGAAACAAATATTTAGGATTATTTGGGGACAATTTTGCATTTTATCATGGCAATGTATACTCATTATTCTAATGAGTACATTCAACATACTATTATTTTGACGAAGATCGATACGATATCCTTAAATGTAACTTATCCTTTTTGCCTACTGACCTGACACTGTGATTGCCCATCAGTGGCTGAACGTACCCACGGCTAAAACAAATTCCGTTGTTACAAAAATGTTCGCGCCACTAAAGTTCATTTGTATGCAGAAACAAACTCAATTGACAACTTCAGAGCTGTTCTACTAGTCCAGACGCTGAAATTCGTATAAGCTCTAAATCGCGAGAACCCGCCCCCACCCCCCCCCACCCCACACACACACACTCCCCCAACTCACCATCTTTCGAAAGAATTTAATATCTCAACTTTCATTTGCCGGGTGTTGTCGCGTCCACAAATGGTAGCGTTATATAGTAAAATGGGGAGATAACTCTGTATCATGGCGGTCTGAGAATGGAATCACAGGTATTCCAGATGAGAAAATTAACAACCTTAGTCATTTTAAATTCTTCAAATCGCAACGTTTCATTAACATAAAATATATACGCTACAGAAGGATGCTGTTGAACAGATTGTAAAAGTCGATTAGTGTAATCTACGTGATATAACCTAGAATATCCTTATTAAATGATTTACTAGTTCTTTTGCCGTCTACTTATGGAACTTCAATATATCAAGTTATGCTCTCTTTTTTTCAATATTCTAAATGAGCAATCCATAAGCTTTTTTAAACTGTAATTTACATTTGGTTATGCTGTATACTTAATCAGCTCTATTGTTTCAAAAATGCGTACTATGTGTGTAAGATATCCATCAAAATGTTTGTTACTACACTGTTTTATATGTATGACAATTGACTCCAACGTTTCTGGAAGTCTTTCAGCTAAACAACAATGTAGTGCATTGGTATACAAACGATGAACAGGGTACAAAAATGAAAAATGATTCAGTCAATTTCAAAGCTACGTCCTAATATAAAATTCGGTAACGTACGCAACATCATGAACATTACTTCCTCATAATGTTATGTTTTATTTAGCTAACTCATATTATTGTTTTTGCTTTACTAAATACAATGTACTTTGTTCTAGTGATGAGATTTGTGCATCACTAAAATCCAAACAAGCACAAATCGAACAAACGTATGAAAAGCACTAAGATTAGCTCTCTCTCTTCTCCAAGCGAGGTAATCGCAATGCTAAAATGACTGAAAAACACAAGAACAAAATGACACAAGGTAAGACATAAAACAAATCGCCTCGTAGAATAAACTACACAGCAACAAAGAGTAAGACTAACACCGGGACCACAGCCTTAGTACGGTCAGTAGAGTAAACCACCGGAGGGCTTAAAGCCAACTTCACCCTGGGTCCCGATGCTACTCATAATACAGAAATACATAAAAATTCAGTTCGCATAGAGACTCCCAACTCAGTCAATGCATCAAAGCATTTTTCAGAGGCCAAAACCAGGTAGTCTGGCAAATACGCTTATAAGTAATACTGAAAAAATAAAATAATAACTATTTCACCATTTATTGTTCCTCCTAAACGTTTTAAGTATAAGTCTATGCATGGGGAACATTTGTTTGCTTTTTAGCTCCTACCCTATTAAGCTACCCTCCAGATATAAACTTCATAGTTTTTTATGCACGATATATTTTGAACGAAAAACGAAATCTACTTTATAATTGATATAGTGGTTTGTCGTCCCTGTAACTAAATTACAGCAGTTATAACAATATTTATACCATAATAATAGTAGAAATATTACAGCTAAAATATAACTTATCCGGACTAACATTACATTTATACTCCTATTAAATTCATACATTACAAAAAACAGGCTTTGTTGATTCTGAAGTGCATAAGCGCATAAAAGTCCAGTGTAATAAAGATTCTATACAGAGGTTTCAGTATGTAAAGCTTAAGTATCAGTAACTCATTATGTATATAGCATTTAAATGCATTTCATTTCAGGGCTAATTATTGAGGCGAGTATATTTCAACAACTGAGACACTAAATATAATAATTATAGATTAGAAGGGTCGCAATATTTTTGAACACTGTGAAGCAAGTGTACTAAATCATCAATCATTTGATATTTGTCAATCGCCACAATTTGCTCCAGTACACTGTGTAAATGGCATCAACAACTTATTATCTAATTGATCGTACACATGACATAGATATCTGAATTTGTACTTGTTCTTCTGTGTTTATTTAAAATATGCTATCTTATTATCTGCGTAGCGTTCCCATGAGTGTTTTACGTAACTCAAGTAGATATCGGTTAAGATTTATCATAACGTTATGAAAAACGTATCCATACAATTTTAAAGTATCTTTTGCGCATTGGCTGTTGATTGTACTTTTTATTATTTTCAGAAATGTAATCTACGTCGGCACAGGCATTACTGGTCATATATTCATATCAACTTTAAATATTATACCAAACGTTGTTGAAGTAAGTACCTTTGTACGTAATTCGGCAGTGTTGCATACGACAAGTATATTGATATGAGCAGTGAAATATCATAAATGTGAATAAATTTATCACCTTTCGGAAGGGCTGCGGTTTGTGATTGTGGTACTCCCTGGACTTTTCTCTTACCTTTGTTTTTGATCTGGCTTTAAATTTAGTGACGCAAAAACAAATGAAATTGAATTAATACAACAATAAACCATTCATGTTTTCTGTTAGATTTTCTTTTCTTTTTCTTTTTTTTTTTTTTTCTTTCTTTTTCTTTTTTGATTTGGGTTTTATGGCCGATCATTCATCAAAGGTGGGCAAAAACCGGAGAACCCGGGTAAAAACCACCTGACCATCCGTAAGGAGAACTTGGCTTTCACACATGTGACCCGAGCGAGGCTCGAACCACAGCGGTGAGAAACCTAATGGATTAAGAGTCAACTCTCTTATCCACTAGGCTACGGAGGCCCGAGTTTTCTGTTAGACATCATATAGATAAATGCCCTGATTTTAATGCGAACCTGAAAAAAGCAATTTGTATTGTTATGATTTACAGTTATACATTCATCAACTGGTTTAAATTTGGCATTTGTCTGTTTGGTACGATGCAGCTTTATAGCATAAATAACCTTTACGGATAATGCTACAATCCTTCTTGCCTGTCATCTATGCAATGCATGTCCCTCCGCGTTATTGTATCTACCTGATCAGAGTTGTACTGTTGGTGTGCAACACACTGGCTTTTACATTGCGATGTATCTTGGTTTGCTTTTATTATGTTAAAGAACTGCAAACGGATTCCGCAATCTTATGTCAACACCATCCAACAAGTATTCTCAAAAACACTAACATGACAAATGGTAAAAAAATACATCGTAAAGTTTATTATTTTGGCCTCTGAAGCACGTACCACATATCACAAACGTACGACAATACTTACGATCAGATATACGATTGAAGCAAACTTAGAAAAATATTTTTATAAAAGCAGGAAGACCAATAATGCATCACACACTTTTATTCCGTTTCCAGTCTGACAACAACTCATTTCTTTTGTCTTAAATTGCAAACGTAAAAATGGAAAGAACGTCCAACAAGACGCTTGAACTCAGGTCAGGTTTACTGTAACCAAATTCTATCCCGTTCAACAATACAGCAAAACAAAATCATTCAAGATTTATTCAATTAATTTTAGTGTGCAGTTCAAACTATAGCGTATGCATAATAAGCTTCATAAATCTACGATAATACAAATGAGCAAACTGACAGATATTTATACACAGGGTGGCGTCTTTGATATGTTATAGCTGAGTAAGTATACTACATAGAGAAATTAAACTTAAATGTTTGAAAAGCTAATGAATAGTACTCTTAGGAAATGGAGGAAACGGAATACAAAAATACATACAGAAGCTTCCTAATTAAACGACGAAGATAAAATTGCTGGTTTTATCTGGTCATTGTACGTTAGATCACGTAGGCAACACCAGATGACGTTCAACAAATAGTTTAAACTATGTACCTGTAGCATAGTGATTGTACATTAATAAAAAGTGGTAGTTTGTATAATTGGAAAGGATTTATTATGTTCATTGTTTTACTTAAATACCGATGCCTTCAATCTCAGGCTACCAGAGTACAGAGTTATATCCCCATTTTACAGTATGACGCTACCGCATGCGGACGCGACAACACTCGGCAGACGATAGTAGAGATGTTAAGCTTTAATATGATACTAAAATTATCCTTTCGAACGATGGGGAATTTTCGTCTCAAAAAGAGGGCTCAGCGACTGGACAATACTGACTCTTGGCATTGTGCATGCGTTATACGGCCTTCCCATCTAAGATACAACATGAATATAATAATCTAATATGATCTTTGGTATAGAAACAATAAGGTCATAATATTATATTTCTGATGACCACATCATATGTCGTACCACCTTTTCGTTATATGATATACAGCGAGGATTTCAAGGAATTACTAGTATTATAACCAAAGATACGCCATCAAAGTTTTCTTTTAATATCCTAAAAAGTGATCTAATATCCAATATATATTTTTGTATGTCACATGGAGCTTAAAAATGGTAAAATATCCATAATATTATATAAAATAGATAAAATGATTGGAAAACTTCTCATTTATGGTAGAGTAAGAATCACGTTCTGCTCAGATAAACATACTAAATGCCACCTTAAATGGGTGTCTAAAATACTGTATAAACGGGGCAAATGTAAAAAAAATATACGACTTGTGAATAAATTTTCAAACACTAGTACTTAAGATACTTTAGAAAATACTATAGAAAGTTACCTGTACGAAGCCCAACGATTGTCATTGGTTCTATGTCATCTGTGTATGGTTCGGTGCCAAGGCCAACTTTGTAGTAGGCTATGCTGCTGTGTGGATCGCTAAATCCTATCCAGTGGCCGCCAACGTAGTTCACATTTGTTTGGAAATCTAGGTCTTTCTGTCATAGAAAAATACATGTGAAGATACCCAGGAAATGCCACAGTCACAAAGCACAGCCTACTCGATGCTACAATAGAAAGACTGACGAGGAACAATGACACGACAAACGCCACAAATGAAATCACCGACGTACGCACAAATAAGAACTGCAATAGAGGAACGGCATTGGAACTGTCAGTAGGAAAATGTATTGGGGGCTTTTGCTAGTTTTCCTTGAAACGTCACCTTTAATACTCTAATGCAGCGCAAGATTCCAAATATAGTAAATTTCCAATATCAAGACCACCTTTGTTTCTGCTTATATGTGGCCTTATTAGTTGGACGGTCTTAATAGTGAACATAGAATAATAATAGACAAACAATTTGAGACTGGAAAAGGCTTCTCTTATGGTCACTAATGAATACATTACGAAAACACGCCTATTCAAATATATTGAAAATTTCACCACAAAAACTGAAAAAAAAAGGTAAGAGAAAAGTCCAAGGAGTGCCACAATCACAAACCGCAGCCCTTCCCAGACCCCAAGAAGAAGAGGAAACCGACAAATCTGAAAGTTTTCAGACAAAAAATTCTGATATTTTTCATAATTATGTCAAAACATAGATTGTGGGTACTCGTTAGAACCGCCTCGCTGAGGCAGTTCTAACGAGTACCCACAGTCTATGTTTTTGAGCAGAAATATGAAAAATAATGTATACCCCCGTAAATCCCAGTTTTACTATATGAAAAGGGGGTTTAAGGGGGTCAAAATTATATAGGTATGTTTTCGTGATTCTGGCGCATTTTTTTTTATCCCAACAATAGATTTTCTTTAAATTCTACATTTTGCTTTCCCATGTCATTGTAAAAATTATAAAAAAATAAAAAGCTGAAATCACCACCTGGTATCAGAGTTCTGGTGCTTCAAAGATGTACCCCCCTTAGGCATTTTTCTTCAAGTTGTTCTAGGCCCTTGTAGTACTGAGAAAAACATTCTAAACCAGCAACTAACACCTATGAGATATCTTTTATTTATTGCAACAGAATGACATTAGAATGTGCAAAATGCAAGAAAGCCTAAAGGGTGTGAATCAAACTTTAAAATACCTGATAATCAACATTTTTGCATATTGAGATGGTGAAAATTAACTGTAGTTTTAACAAAAATTACTAAATATTCATATATTAATGACATTTCCTAACAATAAATTTTCATTAAACTTTCAAATAATGATTACTACTTATTGTGTGGTATTTTTTCTGAAACGTCATAAAATTTCACCATCAATGAAATAGTGATAATGCTTGATATTTAACCCTTACCACAAAATAGCAAAATTCTATTTATGAAATAACTCCCGGCACTTTTCTCTTATCTTTTTTTTTCCAGATGAATAGTGGAATAGGCACGTAAGTTAGAATGCAAAATGTGATTCTGTCTTGCAAGAATTATAGTTACTGGTATCAATAGTGACCTAAATAGCGGAAGGAACTGAATTTCGAGTGGTCTTAATACAGGAGTTTTACTGTACATGTTCACTCCGCAAAGAAACCCTCTACCTTATCTGCAAAACAGCACAGTGAAACATTTTACACAGAAGAAGCTAATTTGCAAACTTTCGTTATGATTAAAAGCAAAACTATTTATCTTAACTACCTATGCACAAAGAGTTTTAGTCTGTTCATTGATTTTTAAACAGTCAAATATTTCGCCTTTTTCTCATAGTTAAAATGAGAGAAAATTATGCAAAATTTTGTAGAGTAGGTAGCTTTGAAACAGATTTTCAGTAAGTTCCACTTGTTCAAGTGTTCTAAAATTTTCACAATATTGTTGTGAATCACAAATAATGTAAATTCAGCAAAGAAATGAAAAAATATTTTCTCAGTCAAAATAATAATAACTAGAAGCCAAAGTGGGCCAGAAATCGCTCAGCTGGATTAGGCTGATCATGATATGTTACATTGTGCCATGATGGCCATCTTGGCTATCAGATCTGATTGCCGTTAGCAGTTCAGAATCTGGTGCTTTTTGAATCACCTGGATTAGGCTGATCATGATATGTTACATTGTGCCATGATGGTCAACTTGGCTATCAGATCGGGTTGCCTTTAGCAGTTCAGAATTTGGTGTTTTTTGAAGAGTTTTTAGATTGCTACCATGGCCATCATCTTGGATACTGGACCGACTAATTCAGCAATTCTGAAACTCCATTTCACTCTGATGCCTCCTATCAAGTTTCGGCTCAACCTGACTTACTGTTTGGGAGGATATGTGATTTGAAGAATTTCAAGAATTTCAAGATGGTGACCATCTTGGATATTGGAACAGAAGGATTTTAACAATTCTGAATTTCCATATCACCCCAATGCCTCTCATTTTTAAGCTCAATCGGTAGCAGGTGTGATTTCAAGATTTTTAAGAAGGCTGCCATGGTGGCCATCTTGGATATCAGAACGGAATCATTTTAGCAATTCTAAATCTCCATGCTGTCCGGATGCCTTCCATCAAGTTTCTCTTCCATCCAACTTACTGTTCAGGAGCAGATAACAATTGAAGACTTACAAGATAGCCGGAGGAAATGTTCGAAGATTTTCAAGAAAGCTGACAATTTTAGCAATTCTGAATCTCTATGTCACTTCGATGCCTCCAATCAAGATTTGTCTCAATCAGACCTATGATTTAGGAGGAGATGTCCTTTGAAAATTTTCAAGATGGCCGCCATGGTTATCTGAACGTAAGAATTTAAGCAATTCTGAATCTCTGTGTCACTGTGATGCTTCCAATCAAGTTTTGGCTCAATCCAACTTACGGTTTGGGAGGAGATATCATTTGAAGAATACAAGATGGCATCCATGTCACTGTAATGCCTCCCACCAGTTTCAGCTCAATCGGACTTTGGGTTAAGGAGGAGATGTCGTTTGAAGAATTTCAAGATGACCGTCTTGGATATCAGAACGAAACAGAATCTCGGTGTCATTGTGGTGCCTCCCATCAAGTATCAGCTCAATCGGACTTAGGGTCTAGAGGGAGATGTCGTTTGAAAATTTCAAGATGGCCGCCTTGAACTATTTTAGCAATTTCGAGTCTCTGTGTCACTGTCATGCCTCCCATCAAATTTCAGCAGACTTAGGGCTTGGAAGATGATGTCGTTTGAAGAAATCTTGGATATCGAAACGGAACGATTTTAGCAATTCTGAATCTCCATGTTGCCACAATGCCTCCTACTAAGTTTCAGCTCAATCCAACTTATGGTTCTGGAGGAGATGTCGAAAATGTGAAAAGCTAACGACGGACGGACGGACGACGGACAATAGGCCATTGCATAAGCAGACCTGGAGCACAGCTCCAGGTGAGGTAATAATAATAATAATAATAATAATAGTAATAATAAAACTTTACCACAGACTGCACAGGTCAGACCAATTTTTGGCCTTAAATTAAATCTTATGGTAAATATATACAAACAAGACACAGACGGACCGCATATACCCTACTTGACTCCAATTAAATAAAGCCTTTTCTTCCGATACCGAGGCGCCTTTTTGGATTTGATTCTATGTATATCTAATTGTACAGTTTCCACCGAAATTCATGATAAACCGGACGATTTTGACTTTGATACAGTCAATTTTCCTTTTCTGGATGGCGATGTCCCCCGGCGTACCTCATATGGGGTATACATATCTTAAATTATTAGATTTGCCAGAGTTTCTAAAAATCCTAGTGAGTTTAACTGCCGTATAAAGCCCTTACTGTCAAACTTCTAAGCAGGGCTATCGTTGCTTTAAACCGTAAGGCGGTTTTGAAATTTTATCGCAGACACAGTGCCTTAGTAGAAAAATGTATCGTCAGTCTGAAAACACTTCTGCAACAAGATTTATCGGAAGCAGAATTTTACGGTGACTTAGTGTACAGATTTAGAAAAAATGTGAGAAAATCTAACTTTCCGGAAGAATTCAGTAAACTAATTAACCGTTATAAAAGAATTGGGTAAAGCCTGGATATTATATGACATTCTGCATGCCTAGTTATCAACCAAGTCATTGTTGATGATTTAATTGCATTGTTGATGATTTAATCTTTAATTGCACAACGGCAGTTCGGGCCTCAGACTCAGTGATGGCCTCTTCGTAAAACTTTAACCAGTGGGTTGGGGCTTGACGATATGTCTTTGGCTTGGCCAGCCGTGGTTCAACTATTGGTTTTCATTTACTCTGGCACACAGTAGAATTAGCTATGTTTACTCGTCTTTGTTTATCATGGTGATTAATTTGATTTTTATGTTTCTGCTTTGATGCATTGACTTTGATGGCAGTCTTTATGCAAACTAAATTTTATGTATTTCTGTATTAAGAGTAGCATCGGGACCCAGAGTGAAGTTGGCTGGCCGTAAAGTGCTTTAAACCCCCGGTAGAATATTCTGCTGACCGTTCTAAGGCGGCGGTCCTGGTGATGTTCCGGCTCTTTTTCGCTCTTTGTAGCTTTGTAAAAAAGGTAAGAGAAAAGTCCAGGGAGTGCCACAATCACAAACCGCAGCCCTTCCCAGACCCCAAGAGGAAGAGGAAACCGACAAATCTAAACAAGCACAAACCGAACAAACGTACGAAAAGCACTAAGATTAGCTCTCTCTTCCCCAAGCGAGGTAATCGCAATACTAAAAGGACTGGAAAACACAAGAACAAAATGACACACGGAAAGACAAACAACAAATCGCCTCGTAGAATAAACCACAAAGCAGCAAAGAGTAAGACTAACACCTTAAGTAAGTCACGCATTGCTTTCTGTTTTTTTTTTCTATATGTGTTGTGATGCTAGCATTGTGGTCGCCGTCTTCAACAGCTGTCCACTTATTTTTCTGTTTTACTACATGGTTGTAACGCTAGTATTTTGGCATTTTTGTCAACTTCAACAGCTGCCCATTTTTGCTTTCTGTTTTACTAGTTGTGATTAAGAGTGGCATCGGGACCTAGGGAGAAGTTGGTCGGCTGTAAAAGTGCTTTAACCCCGCCCCTTCCCCCACCTCGGTGTTTAACCCGGTTGCGGTTTGTGATTCTGGCACTCCCTGGACTTTTCTCTTACTTTTGTTTATTCGACTGACCGTTCTAAGGCGGTGGTTCGGGTGTTATCTTACTCTTTGTTGCTTTGTGGTTTATTCTACGAGGCTATTTGGTTTAAGTCTTACCTTGTGTTATTTTGTTCTTGTTTTTACAGTCCTTTTAGCATTGCGCGATTACCGCGTATGGGGAAGAGAGAGTTAATCTTAGTACGTTCTTTTCGTACGTTTGTTCCATTTACGCTTGTTTTGTTTTGTCTGTTTCCTCTTCCTCTTAGTGTCTGGGAAGGGCTGTGGCTTGTAATTGTGGCACTCCCTGGACTTTTCTTACCTTTTCTGATAAGATATGGTCAATCAGAACAAAATATTGTCATTTAAAATAAAACGCCAGGCATAAAATAACTTTCCGAGTAATGTAGAAAGGACAGTAGTAGCTGCAGTCTATTTCTCGAATAGGATTTGGTGATCTCAAAAGGTTAGAACACATAAATTACACTTAAGTGATTTACGGGGAGCCGTTCTACGACTGTCACATCATAGCTGTAGTCAACATATATCAATTCTGTGCACATACCGACGAAACAAAATAAAGAAGAAAATCAGTAGTCTTAGTACAAACCACAAATATTAGGACACTATTACTCTTAATCAATTTTACTATTTTTATGTCTCTAAGCTGCTGAATCATGTACACTCTAATAAAATGCTGCTTTAGTTGGCGTCGGATTGTAGTCTAGACCAGGTTTGCCTGTCCGAATACTTAGGATGAGTAAGAACAAATATATGTTTTAATACTATTTAAGTTGAGGGCGAGGGTTGGAGTCTAGTAAAGCCTAAGCCCCAGTAATTATCATTGACCTTTTCAAGGCGGTACTTTTATTTTTTATTTTCTTTCTTTTTTAAGCTTTTTTTGTGACAATACTATAGGTTGGGGATATATTAAGTTGAGTTAAGGTAGCAAAGTTACCACCTTTTTTGAAACAAACATGCATTTTATACATAACGTTTTACCATTGGTTTACTCAAGTGTTTACCTTTGCATTTTCAAGTCCATCAAGAACGTGTCCTCCCGTCGGCGGTGATCGATCGACACCGAATCTCATAATAACAGCTTCAGACGAAATACCTGCTCTGTTCACTGCCTGTTAAAAGACACACAATATCTAGTAATAATATATGGATGGATGGATGGACGTTTTGTTTATAGACGCTCAACCATAAAAGGGCATATAGCGTCTAATAATTTTTATATTATATGATGATTTTATTTAATGAGAAATTAAAAATATCTAGGATTGATGTGTTCATTTTTAAAAAGATAAAGTATCAATTATTTTAATTTATTAAAAATACTGATTATATTTTATTAAAAAGGCCGATCTCTTTAAGAAAGTCGAGTATTTTCTTAGATGGTATATCATTAAAAAGTTCCTTTATAGTTTTTACATTAAAATACTTTGTGCGAATATAATCAAATTCTGCACAAGTGATAAGAAAATGTTTGACTGTAAAAAGTTCGTTGCAAGGAATGCAGAATGGAGCTTGTTCATTTTTTAAAATATAAGAATGAGTAATTCTAGTGTGTCCAAGTCTACATCTGGTGATTTTTGTTTGTTCTTTTCTGCTGAGATTAGAATATGTGCATTTGCTGTTAAAATTTGATTTTATTTCATTTAGTTTATTTTGAGTTTGTGTTTCCCAAACAGACTGACATTTGTTGTTGATGTATTGACGGATGTTTGATTTAAAGTCGGAGTGAGGAATTTTGAAATTTGTTATCACTAAGGATAATGCAGATTTGGCTTCTAAATCAGCTAATTCATTTCCACGAATATTAACGTGGCTGGGAAGCCAACAAAATACAATTTCTTTTGAAGTGGAAAGGTAATAATATTTTTTTAAGAATTTGCTGAATTAATGGGTTCCTATGGTGTAAATCTTTAAGAGATTTTAATACAGAAAGCGAATCTGAATAAATGATGAACTGTTTTTCAGACTGATCTCGGATATGATAAAGTGCAATATCAATTGCCTTGGCTTCGGCGGTAAAAATGGAGCTATTATCAGGTAATCTGATACTGTCAGTAAAATTTGGACTAATAACAGAACAAGCAACTTTCTCATCTTGTTTCGAACCATCTGTATAAATTGACAGGTAATGTTTATAATTTGATTTGATTTCTAAAAATTCATTCTTAAAAATATGCGACTCGACTTCTGTTTTTTTTATTTTTATGAAGGTCTAAAATAATCTTTGGCGGGTTTAACGTCCATGGCTCTTTTGATGGAAAAGAAAAATGCTGAACATTTTTAATATTGATATTGGCTTCTTCGAGTAACGGTTGTATTCTCAGGCCAAGGGGTTTAATAGCCGTTGGTTTGTTGTTGTAAAATCTTTCATATTTAGGATTAAAAACACAATCATATGCTGAATTACGAGGATTGGCGGCTAGTTTAGTAACATATTGAAAAGACAATTTTTCCCTTCTTATATATAGTGATGGTTCATTTGATTCAGCGTATAAACTTTCGATGGGAGAAGTACGAAAAGCCCCTAGAGCCAGACGTAAACCTTGGTGATGAATAGTATCCAAAGATTTCAAATAAGATTTTCTTGCGGATCCATAAACTATGGATCCATAATCCAATTTAGATCTAATTAAAGATCTATAGAGATTCAAAAGAACAGTACGATCTCCTCCCCAGTCGGAACTGGAGAGAACTTTAAGAATATCAAGTGCTTTTAAACATTTAGCTTTTAAAGCTTTGATATGTGGTATAAAAGATAATTTGTTATCGAACAAAAGACCCAGGAATTTTGCTTCACTGACGAATGGAATGGGACTACCGTATATGGTGAGATGAGGATCTAAATGTAGCTGACGTATTTGACAAAAATGAACGCATTGAGTTCTTGTTTTTGAAAATTTGAAACCATTTTCTGTTGCCCAATCTTCTATATTATTTAAACATCGTTGTAGTTTGAATTCAATGGTTTCCATATTTTTCGATCTAATAAATATTCCAAAATCGTCAACAAAAAGAAAACAATCAAGGTCTTTCACACATTTAACAATATCGTTAATTTTGATGCCAAACAAGGTAGGTGATAAAATGCTTCCCTGTGGTACACCTTGTTCTTGTTTAAATATGTCCGATAACGTATTACCTATTCGAACATTAAATGTTCGATCTGATAAAAAATTTTGAATAAAAAGTGGTAATCGGCCTTTAAGGCCTAATTTATGTAAATCTTTCATGATGCCATGTTTCCAAGTAGTATCGTAAGCTTTTTCGAGGTAAAAAAATACAGCTACGACATGTTCTTTTTTGACAAAAGCATCACGAATAAAAGATTCCAAACGAATCAAATGATCGTTTGTACAATTATTTTTTCTGAATCCAGCTTGATATTTTGTTATAAGCTGGTTTGATTCTAAGAACCAAACCAGTCTATCATTAATCATTCTCTCCATTGTTTTACACAAACAACTTGTCAAAGCAATAGGTCTGTAGTTAGTAGCTTCAGTATGATCTTTATTTGGTTTTGGTATAGGTATAATCGTTGCTTTACTCCAGTCTTTTGGAAATTTTCCAGTGATCCAAATATCATTTAAAATATTTAATAAAGTTTTTAAAGCGTTATCGGGTAAATGTTTAAGAATTTGATAATGAATGTCATCAGGACCAGCAGCTGTATCATGAGATTTATGAAGAGCATCTAATAATTCTGAAGCTGTGAATGGTACATTATATTTTTCATGATTTAGTGACATAAAATTTAGAAGCTCTTTCTCTCGTTCCTGTTTTATGTTTTGAAAGGTTTCGGAATAATTTGCACTAGAAGAGGTTTTCTGAAAATTCTCTCCTAGTGCATTGGAAATATCTTTAGTCGTTGAGCATATATTTCCATTTGATTTAATATGGACATGCTTGTTATTTTTATTTTTGCCAGTAATTTTTCGAATCATGTCCCATATCTTCTTTGCTGGAGTTCTAGAATTAAGTTTGGAGATGTATTGCTGCCAAGATGTTCTTTTAGCCGTTTTTATTGTCTTGCGAGCTTTTGCTCGCATTTGTTTGGCATGGATTAGATTTTCTTTTGTTGGCTGCCTATTGAACTTTCGTAAGGCAGATTTTCTTTTATTTATTGAATTTTTAACATCTTTATTAAACCAAGGTCTATTTCTTTTTGAACGTGTCGAGGACTTTGGAATACATTTTTCGGCTACATGAATTAATGTATCAGTAAAAGCTTGTATATCATCTGCTGTTTTAAACATTTCAGGATTTAATTTTTCATTACATAGCTTCATAAAATTCTCCCAGTTTGCTTTATTCAAATTCCATCGGGAATGATGGTCTTCATTTGTCGATTCAATTTCTTCAATTTTAATTGGAAAATGATCGCTCCCATGAAGGTCATCTAAAACTGACCAATCAAAATCTAAGTAAATATTTGGAGAGCATATAGACAAATCTAAAGCAAAATAATTTCTTGTAGGAGAATGAAGATAAGTTGGTTGTTTATCATTAAATAAACATAAATCATTTTCTGCAATAAAATTTTCTATTATTTCTCCTTTATCATTTGTATCCAGACAACCCCATAGTTTGCTGTGACTATTAAAGTCACCTAATAATAAATAAGGACGAGGTAACTGGTTTATAAGATTTTCTAAATCGTGTTTAGAAAATTTACAGTGTGGAGGAAGATATAGAGAAGAAATTGTTATGGATTTAGACAGAGTGACATTTACAGCAACAGCTTGTAAATTACTATTTATATCTATCTGTCTATGAGGAACATTTGATTTTACAAGGATAGATAAACCTCCTGAGGCTTTCTGATTTTCAGTTGCGATATGATTATATAAACTATAATTTTTAAAATTAATATTATCTGTATTTTTTAAAAAGGTTTCCTGGAGACAAAAGACAGTCGGAGAAAGTAGTGTTGTTAAAATTAAAATTTCGTTATAATTTGCTTTTAGTCCTCGACAGTTCCACTGAATAATTGATTTTTTATCCATGATAAATGGAGAGATGATTTGAAAATAAGGAACTTAATCCTTTTGTTTTCTCTGAGACTGCGAGAACATGGAGGAGTCAATCTCTAACTCCATTTTCTCAAGGGAATCGAACCGATTGACCAACTTGATCGGATCGGCCGACGCCCCTTTACTATATGGATTTGGTTCTTTATCTTTTTCTTTTCCATTTTTTCCTTTCTGGTCAGCTGTCCTGGACCTGGATCTCTGTTGTGATCCACTTGTTTTAGTCGGCTGTGTTTGTGAACTGTTTTGAGATTTTGTTGGTGGTCTAGACTGATGAGTAGATTTGGGTTTAGGTTTAGGTTTTAGAGTAGGAGTAATAACTTTTGAATTTGCTTTGATGACAGAATCTTTTTCGTTAAACTGGGTAGAAGTTTCTTTGGTTTCAGGTTTAGTGTTTAGGGATTGAACAACTTTTGCAAAGGTGATTTCAGGTTGATTTTCTTGAATCTTTTCGGCTTCCAAATAAGTGATTTTTTGTGTAACTTTAATTTTCATGATTTCTTTCTCTTTTTTCCAAATTTCACACTGATTTGATTTTGATTGATGGTTTTTGTGACAGTTCACACACTTGGCTTCATTTTTACAAGCATTTGTAGGGTGATCAAAGTCACCCATACCACATTTTTCACATACTGATCCAGGTAATTCAGGACAGCCGTTTTCATGATGTCCAAACCTCTGACAGTTGAAACACCGCAGAGGATTTGGAATGTAGACTTCAACCGGTATAATTCGGTAAAAGATTTTTAGTGATTTCGGTAAAGTTGTGGTGTTGAAATTTAGTAAAAGTGTATTTGTTTCTATAAAGTTTCCACCTTTTTTAATTTTAAAACGTTTGCAAGCTGTTACTCCTTGTGTGTTAAGATATTCTGTGATATTTTCTTCAGTTTCATGTTTTAGCATTCTGTCACGGATAATACCTTTGCAACTGTTGAGAGTTTTATGTTCCGTGACAGTGACAATAATATTAAAAATTTTTGTAAGTTTCAAAAGATTATCAGTTTGAGATTTTCTGTTTGTTTTGACCAAAAGAGTTCCATTTTTTTAAATTTTTTAACATGTTTTGGAGTGCCTATAAGAGATTCTATTTGCTTTTCTATGATGAAAGGAGACAGTGAAGTAATTGGTTTGTCTTCCTTACTCGAAATCACTAAAAATTTAGCGAAGTTCTCATTAGCTTTGAACGTAAAGGTAGTCGGTTGCGTGTCGTCCTCCGAAGAGTCGAACGCCAGAAATCGTTTTCGAGAGGCCATGGTGATGAAATTTTTGATTCGATAGCTATGCGCCCCACCCTCCATGGAGCCCTACAAGGGGACGTTTAACAGAAATGGATCTCCTATTTCTAACGTCAAGGCTACATTGCTATTATACTCGGTGTCAAGATCAGAGTCTTCAGCTCGGCCTCATGCTTAGATGATTTCCCACCTATTCATCTAAATTTCCATAGAAAAAATTATGAACAGTTGAGTTCATCCCCCTATCCACAGCCTCCACTCACAGAGGTTTCCGCCAAAGCCCCAATACAAGCCCACCAATTGACCCTTCAGCCGCCACCCATTGAAACTCACTTAAAGTTAGAGGAACGTGAGAAAAATAAGCCCGGTTTGTACCATAAAGATACGTATAAAAGAGAGAAAGAAGCTAAGAACAAGTTGTGCGCTTCTAGAGCTTGGCACGACTGAGCCGACTGATCCAGGCCGGATCTAACCCAGACCGCTCTTCTATCTGAAATAAGGGCCAAAATGATGTGTTGAAAAGCTGGAGATCCCTGGGCTTTCCTCAATCATCAGGTTCCCCTCTCCCAGCATACGAGACGCCACCCACGGCAAACAGGTGGTTCCTGTTTTAATAGGGGATTACACCCTATCCACTACAGAAGGAAAGTGATCTGTAGATTTTATTCCCTACAGACAAGGGAGGCCGAAAACGTCTGGGAAATTGAAAGGTTATTTTTAACATAAATTAGGAGATCCATATTTAAAATAAACAGTTTATTATAGAAAGAAGGATTCATTTTGGATTCATTTTTTAAGAGAGTCAAACAAACAAGCTGTGTTAGATGATATGTAGCTTTCAAATGATATGTAGCTTTCATATCTTGAAAAACGTTTAGTTTTTTATCTAACAATATTAAATGCATCTTAGTTTTTTAATGTGGAGAATGCTAGAGTTCGGAAAAATGACACAAACACAAGACAAACACATATGTTAAATACAGATGAGGTTATAATCTTCGTCCCATGTGCGACCCACGGGCACAGGATGATATACAAACAAATGAAGCATGTTAGTAACATGAGATAGGAAAGGTTTAAAAGGATAGATCTCGCGAAATTTGTTTTTTCCAATTTAAGATGCATTTCAATAAATTTAATTTTATAGTCTGGAATTATACCGGTTGAACGGACGGTTGCTCTGTTATGTTAGGGGTTTTACCCAACTGCCACAGAAGCGGAAGGCAGCCACCTATTTCGAGGGCCCGGGTGGTCACGGGCAGCCTCTTTTAGACGGCTCGTACGTCACGCAGAGGGTACGTCTGGCCTATTCTAAGCCCGGAACCAGCACGGGGCAATATTTTATGGAATATTAAAATGTTGCTGAACTTTGTTTTGTAACATGTGCACTGAAAATTAATTGGACAAGAGAATAAAATCTATACGGGTTGTCATTCAAAATAAATAAATTATAAAGAACGTGTTGAGACTTTGTATAAAGCAATGTTGTTTGCAAGACTGCTTTTGCGCCCTAGCATCAGCTAAAGCCGAACACTATTTTTCAAGGTACCAGTATTAAATAAATAAATAAAAATAATGAAAAATCGCACTGTGATAAAGTGCAGAACGACGTTTTTGGCAAACTCAAGGCATAAGACCAGCTGCAGTGAAGTTAAACAAAATCTTCAACGATTGAAAAAAAAAACAACAACAAAAAAACAAAAAAAACAAAAACAAAAAAAAAACAATAAAACATATAAACGTACGAAAAAATAGAATCTCGATTTTATTGAGACTAATCGTACATAATAATCATATAACTACACTTTTCGTTCCCCTGAAACGATGTCATGTACCAGATTTACCGATCTCTTGAAGGTTGACAGTAACATCAGATGCTTCCTTAGCATAAATGTATTTGTACAGCTGCTTTGTTGAACATAGATGGTCTCACAAAAAAAAACTATGGTTTTTCAATTCGTCATGAAAATACAAACCACAATTGCAAGAGCGTTAAAGAATGAAACCTCAAAATAAACTGTTCACTTTATCAGACTAGGAGTCACAACATACACGCCTATTCTAAAGCATTAATATATTTCACATCTGTGTTTCCTTGATACTAAACATTTTAAGCGTTTTATTCTATAAAAGTGTATATTTTCATAATAAATTTATGTTCCTCCATATATGCATCATACAACACATAAATATAAACACAAACCGGAAAGACGACATTATCATAACATAAGCCATAATACATCTGATAAGGCTTAATAACATGAAATGACCAGGAAAACTTGCACTTTACGAAAACAGATCAACTATACGAAGATGAACTAGAACAAAAATATTGCTTTGTACTGGTCAACAGAAAGAACTCGTTAGTGATTAAATCTGGACTTATTGACGTCCACCCGTCGCCCTTAATCCTGAAAAACGTTTTGGACTTCCTCATGTTCGCTAAATGGATGAAGATAACATTAAAGCAATGCGTGCCCTGAAATGACATTTTATGACAAACTGCTTGAAAGACATCTTATTACACACACTATATGGACTATCTAACTGGCTGCCTATATATGATATGGGTATATATGCCATCTCTACACGTCATAAGAACATGTATATAACGGACTGGACACCGATTTGCATTCTGTCTGCACGTAGAAGGTGAGCAGCTGTTACATTATACATGTGCAGTCAATCTACCTTGTAAAGAGCTTTCAGTAGCCTATTTTGTAGCCAAATAATGTCTTTATTTGAATAATTTTTGGGGTTTTTAATTCTCTGCTGCATTAAACGGAACATTGTTAAATAAACTGTCGTTGGCATATTTCTCCGCCATCTACGGGCATCCGGTTAGACTGTTCTTAAGTTGCTAAGAATTAGAAGAGAGTTCATGTTTTCTAGTACTCATTGAAATAAGAAGTGCGGTTTTCCGATATCACTTGTGAAAATATAAGTAGATACCCAGCCAATGCCACACCTGCGAATAATAACCTTACCTGAGTACCATAAGAAGAAGGGATGAGAAACAGACAATATTAAAACAAACGCCCCTTATACCACCATCGCACGAACGAAGAAATGAAAAAAAAAAAAAAAAAAAAAAGAACTGCATTGGAACGGTCAACAGAATAACTGCTGCGATGATAAAATGAGCTTTTATTATATACAAAGTAGTGAAATATAGAGAATTATAAATGAAATAAAATGCATATTTCGAAAAAGTTATATTTTCACTAGTGAAAATATAAAACTCATATTTTCACTACTCTGAGCAGTGAAAAATATAAGATCTGGAACTACTGTTTTTCTTATTTACATTAATGGTCATTATGCACGAGTGAAAATTTGAATGTTTTCATTACACGAGATGAAAATTTTTATGGTATTCACTGAAAAAGAGTAATTTTTTTTTTTATTTTATTGTTTACACGCCAATGCGCGTTTCTGACGTCATAACTAACGTCACCAAACAAAACATTAACGTCATGGCGTCGATGCTCAGTGCTTAACATGTAAAACGCTGTAGAAAACAAAAAGTTTCGGCAAATCAAAATAATTTTGATACCAACATGTTCCTTACATTCTAACTAATGTTATGCGGTTCTTATATGTCACCACCAAGGGACAAAACTGCGTGTCAGACTTCTCCTTGCAAATGCATCGAAAGTGATGTATATAATAAAAAGAAAATCCGAATGTTTGTCATGAATATGACTTTTATTTCATCTCGTGAAGTGAAAAAATGTATATTTCATTCGTGCTTTCGGCACTCATGAATATTCCACACTCATGAAATATACATTTTTGCACGTCACTCGATGAAATAAAAGTCATATTCACTCCAAACATTTGAATATCCTCTATTTATTTAGAAAACATGCCTTTTCAAATGTATTGAAAACTTCACCACCAAAAACTGAAGGTTTAAGAAAAAGTTCTAATATTTTTTTTTTATATTTCTGCTCAAAACATAGATTGACGGTACTCGTTAGAACTCTGTCACCGAGGCGGTTCTAACGAATACAAAACAAATCTATGTTTTTAAGCAGAAATAAGAAAAATAATGTTTACCCTTGTAAACCCAAGTTTTACTGTATAGAAGTAGGGTTAAAGGGGGTCAAAATTATATAGACATGTTTCGTGATGCTTGCCGAAACCGCGCCTTTTATTCTGATGCAACTCAAAATTGCAAACATATGTTTGGTCTGCATGGGAATGGGTGGTTGGGGATGAGGGAGGCACGTTGGGGGACTCTATTGCATCTGTGAAACATCAAAGTGAAACGCACATAATCGCAAACGCAATGATGAAACAAAGCAAAGTGCTCAGTGGCGATCTGAAGCAAGAATACCAAAAAAAAAAAAAAAAAAAAAAAAGGATCAAGATGGACCCAACCAGAGACATAGATTATCTGGCGCCAACCTTCTGAAACAGATTGAGAAGGTAAGTATTGTTTAGGCTGAGACAAAGCAAAGTGCTAAGTGGCGATCTGAAGCAATAACACAAGAAAAAAAAAAAAAAAAAAAAAAAGATCACGATGGACCCGACCATACATAGATTATCTGGCGTCAACCTTCTGAAACAGATTGAGGAGGTAAGTATTGTTTAGGCTGAGGGCCAACATACCGTCTCTCACTGTGACGGTCATAGACATAACATCTGTATGCCGGATATTTGTAATCTTCAGTAACCACAAAATATGCCGGTAGGGATTTATTGTAGTAAATCTGCTTGTTGTAGTAGCTCTACTGAGATGGTTATGCATACAATTAGAACAACCGAGTATGTTTGCATGTCGCACATGGTGTTAGAACAACTCGATTTAATCTAATTTTTTAGAGCCACATCAATCTTATGTAAACGCCGCAGTAGTAATGGTGGAGTTAGCTGTTATTAGAAGATTTCCATGCAGTGATGATGTCTAAGAGCAACCAGTAAACCTAGCAACATTTAAAAACTTAATAGAATCACAGTCCTATACCCCACTCTATCCAGCTCAATTTGGTAAAGTGCTCTTACCGTAACGGTTAAGGAGTAAACGTTTCCATCTTTGAATTTTCCTTCATCCAAAGTGAATTCAAGCAGGTCCGTTTTAAATTCCACAGTACTCATGATGTCATTTGAATGATCAGACGATCCTATATATGCAAGGAAATGGTCAATTCCACTTTCATCGTCCGCAAATCCAATAAGACGAACCTTTAGAACGTCACTCATGATCCAGTTGGAATGATAAGCCTGCTCGTTTAACAGCTTTCCAACAGCTGGCATTGAGGTATCTACAATCAGTTCTTCTGACGTTACACTTGTGCATAATCCGGCATGATCCATGGCTGCAATACATGTTCAGTTGTTGGGTAGTACAACACAGTATACAATAGTTACTAATTGTTTACGATTATGTCAATTAAAAAATACCTTAAATATAACATGTACATAATCCATAGTTTTGTGCACGCCTTTGTTATGTAACAAAACAGAAGAAAATGTGTCTTCATGAAAAAGATGTAGAAAAAGTAGCACATGAAATACGGCATGTTCTATAATTTATCATTGCTTACATTCGTTGCCACTATTATTCTGAATTTATAATAACATGCCATAGAACAAGTGAACACTAAGATGGTAAAGGAGGATGTCGAGAAAGAGCCACAATCACAAAACATAGCCTACCAGTTACTAGTTCACCAAGATGAAGAGTAAAGAATCTACGATGACAGCAAGCTCACATTTTACAGACCAAAGCAGAGTAAAGAAATCAGTCCCCTGGTCCCCTACGAGGTGATCACTCTGTCAGACAGGACCTTTCAAATATAGCAATAAGGCAACAAACAGGACAAAACATGCAAAAAAGCCCACAATGAACGATCAATACTAGAACCACCGCCTTTGAATGGTGAAAGTGGAGAAGTAAATCAATTTTAATGATACCATATCTTAAACCTAGGTTAAAATGTTGTAAAAATAGAAAATAAGGTTACCTAGCATATTTCGAGATAATAATGTTATATCAGCTATACCTTCATATTTCGAAAACACGGAATCTCCTATTATTTGTTATAAATATAACAAACCTATCCGTAATACTATACTTAATTTCAATAAATATGTTTCTGATCTTGATATTGTAACTTGTTCCCCTGATTCTAAATTTTGTTATCAACCAGCGGGTCATATTGTCACTGGTAACTTGAAGATTATAACTGATTCACGAATCCGTTCAGTTATTTCAAAAGGACCTAAATATAGATTCCCAGCCAACATTGATTTCAATAAAAGTCGGGAAACAATTGCCAGTGCTTTAAATGATTATTGTACGCGTTGGTGTAAACGAGAGCATGTTGAGTCTAAATAATTGAAAATTAAAGAGTTTTTAAGATCATTGATGAACGTGTGTTATTTTACTCTAATAACCTTGATCTTCTCTCTCCTAAGCCTAAATTATCTTTTCGATATTTGAAACAAGGTATCCAAGAATTTCATAGGAAGTATATTTTGGCTCCAGCTGATAAAGCTGCTGATAATGTTGTTGTTGTGTGACGACTCTATTATATCAATACTTTAAAACAAGAACTTGGTAGTACCAAAACATATGAACGGATTTCTACTGACGAGAGATCTATATCTATTGTCAATACTCATTCTATCAATATTACTGCTAAGTTTGCAGTGAGTATTAAAGAAAAGCAAGACAGACTTCCTACGTTATATTGGTTACCGAAACTTCATAAACGACCTTATAAAGCACGTTTCATTGCTAATTCTAGTTCTTGTACGACTACTGTACTGTTTTGTCCAAAACAGCTAACTTCATGCCTTAATGCTGTTAAAAAACATTGGATTAGACACTATGATACTGATTACGAAAGGGACGGAATTAACTATTTTTGGTCAATTAAAAATTCTAATGATATTCTCAATAAATTTAAATCTAAAAACTTTCAGGCTTCTAAATTGTCTACATATGATTTTTCTACACTGTATACTACGTTACCTCATCCTCTTATAAAAGATAAACTTATTGATTTAATTGACCGAACGTTTATTCGGGAGAATACCCAATATTTGGCTTGCAACGAAGAATGTGCTTTTTTCACTTCTGAGGTATATAATAATTACAATTTATGGTCGTGTCAAAAAGTCTGTGATGCCCTTGTTTATCTTTTGGATAATATTTTATTAGATTTGGAACTAAACTTTATAGACAAACTATTGGTATTCAGATGGGAACTAATTGTGCTCCTCTTGTTGCAGATTTGTTTCTTTTTTGTTATGAGAGAGATTTCATGAAGTCTCTCTCACGTGAAAATCAGGCTGACATTATTGAGGCTTTCAATTCAACTTCAAGATACCTTGACGATTTATTAAATATTGACAATATTTACTTTGACCAAATGGTGGACCGGATATACCCTACAGAACTCCATTTAAATAGAGCAAATTCTTCCGATACCGAGGCACCTTTTTTGGATTTGAATCTATGTATATCTAATGGTACAGTTTCCACCAAAATTTATGATAAACGGGACGATTTTGATTTTGATATAGTCAATTCCCTTTTCTGGATGGCGATGTCCCCCGCCGTACCTCATATGGGGTATACATATCTCAACTTATAAGATTCGCCAGAGCTTCTTCAAATCTTAATAACTTTAACTACCGTAATAAAGCCCTTACTGCCAAACTTCTTAGGCAGGGCTACCGTTATTTTAAACTTCGTAAGGCGTTTTCGAAATTTTATCGCAGACAAAGTGCCTTGTTAGAAAAATGTAGCGTCAGTCTGAAAACACTTCTGCAACAAGGTATATCGGAAGCCGAATTTTTCGGTGACTTAGTGTACAGATTTAGAAAAATTGTAGGTAAATCTAACTTTTCGGAGCAATTCAGAAAACTTTTTAACCGTTAAAAACGAATTGGCTATAGCCTGGATATTATGCGGCAGACTACATGCCTAGTTGTCAACCCAATCATTGTTGATGGCTATCTTCACTCTTTAATTGCACGACGGTGGTTCGGGCCTCAGACTCAATGACGGCCTCTTCGTAAAACTTTAACCAATGGGTTGTTTGTTTGTGTTGAGGTTTTACGGCCCAGTCAACCCAATGGGGTCATGTCGAGCGCGGTCAGTTTACCTAACCACACGTTTACTGGTCAGGCTTAGTCCTCTAAGCGGTTAACCAGTATTGTGCACATTCTTTCGCCAGAAACTGACAACTGCCCTTCTTGAATCAGCGGAAGGGAGAGAATGACCTTAGAAAATATTTCATGATCAATCTCCACGAAAGAATGTTGCCGACCTCGGCGGGGGTTGAACCCGCAACCTCCTGGTCTCCAGTCGGACGGCGCATCCAACTGAGCCACCGAGGCCGACCAACCAATGGGTTGGGGCTTGACAATATGTCTTTGGCTTGGACCGCCGTGGTTCAACTATTTACTCTGGCATAGAGTAGAATTAGCTATGAGTACTCGTCTTTGTTTATTATAGTGATTAATTTGATTTTTATGTTTTCGTTTTGATGCATTGATTGAGTTGGAAGCCTTTATGCGAACCGAATTTTTATGTATTTCTGTATTAAGAGTAGCATCGGGACCCAGGGTGAAGTTAGCTAGCTGCAAAAGTGCTTTAAACCCCCCGGTGGTTTGCTCAACCGACCGTTCTAAGGCGGTGGTCCCAGTGTTAGTCTTACTCTTTGTTGCTTTGTGGTTTATTCTACGAGGCAATTTGTTGTATGTCTTTCCGTGTGTCATTTTGTTCTTGTGTTTTCAGTCCTTTTAGTATTGCGATTACCTCGCTTGGGGAAGAGAGAGCTAATCTTAGTGCTTTTCGTACGTATGTTCGGTTTGTGCTTGTTTAGTATTGTCGGTTTCCTCTTCTTCTTAGGGTCTGGGAAGGGCTGCGGTTTGTGATTGTGGCACTTCCTGGACTTTTCTCTTACATTTTTTTCGTTAATTGTCATATGCCGAAACAAAATTAGTATATTTCTTTAAATGCCAGTATAATAAAATCTATTTATACCAACCAATTATGGTAACAAAGACAGAAGTCCCATCTGTCAATGTCTGATTTTTGATGTTTAGTGATGTTTCGTCTCCAGTTACGTGATAATGTGCAATATCGTTTCCTTTTAATTTTGTACCTAAAACAGAAACATGTGCATAAATTTAGAATGTACAACAAAAAAAGTGTAGATATGTTTGGTATAAGTATTAATGTAACACCGGACTAGCTAGTCTGGCCTAGAGAACTTAACACTTCTACAGTTTTCTGTTATGTGAGTGTGTTGATCGCTCTCTAGGGGCTTTCTTTTTAGAACCGATCTGTCTTCTCTATAGGTAGTGTTAGTGCGGTATGGCGACGGCAAAGTGCCTCCCCGTACTTCACTACAGAGCAGTTTAAATTTTCTGGTCATTTGTGATAACTGATCCTATACTGTGATTTTTGAAAATTTATATGACGGCCATTCATGACGCCTACTTCAGCGAAATTTGCAAGTCTGGTCTTGAAGATTATGGGAAACATATTTGTATAAGCCTTTTGGCTTCTTTCTGAAACTCATCACTTGTTGTCAGTATTGTATTTATATATGTAGAATTAATCCCAATAACTGTTTAAACCACGACTTGACACTTCAGCTAGTTTATGTTTTGTGAGTGTGTGGTTTTGCTCTAAATGGTCATTCATTTTAAAATGATTTTCTGTTTAGCTTATTCTATCATGTTAAGAAGCAGTTAGGCTGTGACGTTAAAGAAACCCATTCAGTAAACCATAGTATTGATAAACCTTTCAAGTATATTCACGCCGCCTGAAAATAACCTTATATACTTTTATACATTTGCTATGCCATTTATAAAAATCAAAAATATTATACCATTACACGTAACTGTATGATTAACCCTACGGAACAACAGCAATAACATTAAACATGTTTGAAAAACACCTGTGTACAGACTAGTTGTCATTTATTACTTAAGTAACTTAAAAACAAATACAAGACTCCCGAAATCCTACACACTTAAGTTGGAAGAGCAACCTTTTTATTTAACTGTGTTAAGCTTTTACGGCCCAGTCAACCCAGTTGGGTCATATCGAGCGCGGTCGGTTTACCTAGCCACACTTTTATTGGACAGGCTTAGTCCTGTAAGCAGTAAACCAGTATTGTACACATTATTTCGCTAGAAACTGACAACTGTCTTTCTTGAATCAGCGGAAGGGAGAGAATGACATAAGAAAATATTCTATGATAAAATCTCAACGAAAGAATGTTGCCGATCCGGCGGGGGTCGAGCCCGCAGCCTCCTGATCACCAGTCGGACGCGCAGCCAGCTGAGACACCGAAGCCGGCAGCAACCTTATATGCCATACCATATCAAATCTCTAACGGAAGTAGCAAAATAGGATTCATATTTTGGTATCTTCGTAAAGATCTTTTAAGAAAGTATTACTCAAGGAAATAAGCTGATTAATAGTGCAATTGAAATATCAGCGTTGCGAGAATGATATGATATGATTGTATGATTGTAATTATATAACTGTAACTATTGTCCTTGGAATGGTTATTAACAAGAAGTGTATTCTCACCTAAATGAACCGTGTATGAAGCTATAGAATGTGTATAGCCGAGGATATTAACGTCAATGTTGTCTTCGAAGCCGTTCCAGGACACATATAAGTCATTTCGATTATTTATGTAACCATTTGTATTTACTACGGTTACTTGCCCACCATATGGAGGCACGTTATCAATAACAAATCCATCACTACACGCATATATCTCAGTTAGACTCTCTCCAGATGCGTCCCTGTTTATCATTTCTTCTGCATGAGCGCATATATAGTAAATTATATTTGGTCTGATGTTTCGATTTGAAAATTTGACGTAGCCATTTGTTGTGACCATTGAAGCCTGGCATTCCGGAGAATGTATGCACTTTTCAGGTAGTGACTGTGTTCTCATAAGGTACCATGATATGTTTCTTTCGTATCCGTGAAGTACTGCTCCGATCATATCTGTGGTGTCTGATTTGAAGTCTATCTCATTGTCGTGTAAGTCACTTAGCCGTTCGCCAAGGTAAGAACTGTGAATAACCTGTAAAGCCACAAAAAACATTTTACTATAGTCCATATGAAAATGGGTGGATGATTAAATTTGCATTTTGTAGTCACGTTTACTTTTTCAAGACTAGAATTGTGGCAATGTGAAACGGGCATATGTCGTCATTCGTAGAGAACATTTACCTAGATATTTCTTTACACCGGCCTGATTAATTATAGTAAATATACCTCCTTAATGTTGTTCC
The DNA here is from genome assembly GCA_964016985.1 of Anodontia alba. Lineage (NCBI taxonomy): Eukaryota > Metazoa > Mollusca > Bivalvia > Lucinida > Lucinidae > Anodontia > Anodontia alba. Next base: position 7,906,485 of record OZ024821.1, read on the forward strand.
ATGCAGTAGAGTTAGCATCGAAATCATAGACTATGCCCCTTGCCTGTCGCCCGGCTGTACCTCTAAGATTCTGGCACACTTGTCCGATAGCTCCTGCCACAGTGAATCCACGTACACATACAGACATCGTTTTAAATAGTTGTTTGTCCGATATATTTAGGCGTTCATGTACCTATAATAGTATAACTCAAACTACTGCACTTTGCAAAATATAATGACATGTACATTTTAATTTAATCTTACCAATAGTGATATTTTGTAATGTGCAGACAACACGCGCACTCGTATTTCGCTTTTCTTACCTTATGTATCAACTATCGATATCCAATTAGATTAAATTTTTTTTGACAAGAGTGTTCTTTATCTAAGAGCCAAAGTCTCAGGTATTTACTTTTTAATGTTTATTAGATGGCAGTAAAGGCAATAGATACTCCAATGTAGGGAATAGGATAGCGGTATATCCGCCAGTGTCTGATCAGGACATTTGTGATTTGTTTGCATTACGAAAACACGCCTATTCAAATATATAGAAAATTTCACCTCCAAAAACTGAAAATTTTCAGATAAAAAACCCTAATATTTTTCATATTTCTGCTCAAAATATAGATTGTGGGTACTCGTTAGAACCGCCTCACCGAGGCGGTTCTAACCAGTACACACGATCTATGTTTTTGAGCAGAAATAAGAAAAATAATGTATACCCCTGGAAACCCGTTTTACTATATAAAAGTGGGGTATAAGGGGGTCAAAATTATATAGGCATGTTTACGTGATGGTAATACACCCGCGCAAATGTATGGGTTAAGGGTAAGGGTAGATAACCCATAGAGCTAGCTCAAACCCTAAGAAATTTATTACAAACAATTCCAAGGCGGTAATTTCACTGTAGAACTTTTTGTTAAATGTTCTCTAGTGATTTACTTACAAATGGGTTATACTTGTGTTTTGTAAGTTAAAGATATATTCAGTTAAATTTGGGTAACTTTTAGTGACAGGGCTGCCACTGCTGCTGTGTTTACCATCTGTTCTTGTTTGTGGCTGTATAATTGTATTTGTCTAACGTTTCCTTTAATGTTGAGAACTTGATGTGGATCTGATTCTATCAGGTCCTAAGTTTACTTATTTACTTTGTAGTAACGGTGATAATATTTCGCTCACAGGGTACAGAGAACTAATTATTTTCCCATAGAGCTCAATAGTACATACACCCATTTGTTGGTTAATGGTTCATTTGAGGGTATAGCTGGGCTTCTAAATTTTGTTCTAAATCAAAGACCAGGCTTAGCACAGCATAAGAAACAAGGAAAAACACCACTGTTACCAGCACCTTTGGGGACTTTTTGGAGGCTGAATGTAGCAGTTGGGAGCTATCAAAAGTTGAACCTTTGCAGTTACACCACTTCTTCTTCTTTTGGCTCCAGCAAACACACAGAGAAACATTTATTTCTTTGAAACAATCAGGAAATGACACACAAGCACATTTTTCTTCAAATTAGAATGATGAGTTTTAATTCATCTCTACTATTAACCAATAAAAGGTCGCCTTACACAAAATAACTACTCCGGGCTTCCCTACACTATTTTGCACCAATCAGCAGTCCTGTCACATATGGTTCCCTTTGCCCTACAGTAAGGTTATTAATTGTATACTGAAAATAAATAAATCGCACTGATATTTTGCTCAAGGGTTAGTCTGAAAACACTTCTGCAACAAGGTATATCGGAACCCGAATTTTACGGTGACTTAGCGTACAGATTTAGAAAAATTGTAGGTAAATCTAACTTTTCGGAGCAATTCAGAAAATTTATTAACCGTTATAAAAGAAATGGCTATAGCCTGGATATTATGCGGCAGACTGCATGCCTAATTGTCAACCCAATCATTGTTGATGGCTATGCTTCACTCTTTAATTGCACGACGGCGGTTCGGGCCTCAGCCTCAATGACGGCCTCTTCGTAAACTTTTAACAAGTGGGTTTGGGCTTGACGATATGTCTTTGGCTTGGCCCGCCTTGGCTCAACTATTGGTTTTCATTTACTCTGGCATATAGAAGAATTAGCCATGAGTAATCGTCTTTGTTTATTATAGGGATTAATTTGATTTTTATGTTTTCGCTTTGATGCATTGACTGAGTTGGGAGCCCTTTATGCGAACCGAATCTTTATGAATTTCTGTATTAAGAGTAGCATCGGGACCCAAGGTGAAGTTAGCTAGCTGTAAAAGTGCTTTAACCGCCCCCCCCCCCCCCCCCCTAGGTTTGCTCTACCGACCGTTCTAAGGCGATGGTCCCGGTGTTAGTCTTACTCTTTGTTGCTTTGTGGGTTTTTTTTTCTACGAGGCGATTTGTTGTATGTCTTTCCGTGTGTCATTTTGTTCATGTGTTTTTCAGTCCTTTTAGTATTGCGATTACCTCGCTTGGGGAAGAGAGAGCTAATCTTAGTGCTTTTCGTACGTTTGTTCGGTTTGTGCTTGCTTAGATTTGTCGGTTTCCTCTTCCTCTTGGGGTCTGGGAAGGGCTGCGGTTTGTGATTGTGGCACTCCCTGGACTTTTCTCTTACCTTTTCTGAGACTGAACTGATCCATTACATTTTTTATACATTTTAGTGTTTCAGCAAAATACACAAATATACAATAAAATATGCATATTGAGAAAGTTAAATAATATAAACATAATATATTTCAGCCCAATTTACAAAATTTTATCAATATACAAAACGTATGGTGAAATTAATAAATACCGTACCTGAACACTACATGCATTTTCTTCTGAAGCAAACACTGTCTTCCAAGGAACAACCGAATACGTCCCATTTCTGTGTGTAGCTGGGGTAGAAATGGACCACTGATAAAACACAATATTACTGTAATTATCGGAACACTGAATAACAATGCCGATCCTTTTGTCCACAGATATTTCTGCGCTAAGAATGTTCAAACTTTTGTTATCATGCTCTACGTATATTCCAGCCGAATATTTTGGCTTTAAACACATTTTATTTAAACAAGGTCTTACAATTACATGGTATTTAACGAAAGGTTTAAGATTCAAACCAGAAACTCTTCGTGAAGTTACATGCGACCGTTGAAATGGAGTGACATGTTCAACGCAGGTGCCATTTGATATGTTAGGACAGCGGAGTATCACAACAGCAGAATCGTAATTAAAGGGTGGAGCTAGACCAATCCAGTGAGCGGTAATGGTGTGTGAATCCTTCTGAGCTGAAATACGATCCTGACAATCATACAACTGAAGCTCGTGCAATAAAAAGGGCGAAAATGAAACAACCTTGAACTGAGGAAAACTGGTTAAAGACTGGAAAACACTATCAACATGGTTAATTTTTACATCAATATGATGAACAATTACATCTAAACTTTCAATTCTTGAAGAGCTAGCTATCTGTTTATTCCCAGTCAGCCTTAAGGTATACATTTTTCCCACATTAAGAGATTTGTTAAATTTGGCAAATTCGGAAGTATTATTGGTAGTCTTTATATAGAGTTTGGATATCAAATGCTCGTTACTAAAACATTCTAGTCCATCAAGTATTTGAAGCTTATTCCAAGCAAGAACTGGATCATAAATAATAACGCCATCGGATCTAGAGATAGTAGTGCCACCAGAACTTGTTGCCCGTAAAGAAATGAACAGTTTTGTATTTTGAGGGATGAGATGGGAAGTCAGACAGTGTAAACCGGTATTGTTTACACTTTGAAAAGCATGAATATTGTCAGTTTGATTTAATGTGCCAATACCAAAATCAACGGAAATGTATTCCTGGTGCTTAAATCCTGTCCAGCTTGCACAAACTGTATCAAAAGAAAAATGTGCATCTACGTCTTTATTTGCAGTTGTAAATTTTGTTGCATTGAGCTCCATATCAGCAGGATCTACATCTTGAACAACCGCATTGCCTGGTGGATACTTTGACGGTATGGTGAATGTTGACGTCTTTAATGTTGTAAAATGACCAGCAATGTTATAGACATACATGATGACAAAAAACTTCAAGCCTATGTCGGTGTCTTGCCTTTGTAATTGTGCTAGCGAATATTTAAAGCAACCCTGAAACCCTGAACATTTCTTCGAAGAATCTTGACGCCATTCCATCAACGAGGATACTATAACATCGTCGTGTCCTGAAACATTGAGACTTCGTTGGTAATTATCTACCACTGTAACGGATTTTTAGACATGAACATGACAGTTTTTGTGGGAGAACTGATATACGTGTACCTTCAGAGAGGTCACTCTCACTAAAAAGCTTGCAAATATTCTATTTCTTTTGGGTTCATTAGGCTCATTGTGGTATCTTTGAAAGTGGACTCTGCTCATGTATACGCCAGAGGTCATAAGCAGTGTTGCAAACTTCATTACTGTTTATGAAGAATCTCAGTTTAACCAAGACTCCCATTTTCTATCTGAAATGAGTTCTTTGTTCCCAAAGGCAATCTTTCGGACTTTTATCTTACCTTACTGCAGCTGGTGTAACTGCCATGTGGCGGGCGTAAAACGTCTCCCCGTACTTTACCATAGTGCAGATTATATTTTCATTTCATTGGGCCCATTGCTGTATCTTTGAAAATGAAGTTATTCTCATGTATATATTTGGCGCAAAGTAAGAATTGGTACAATTCCGGAACTGTTTTGTCCGCCAATTCCAGAATTGTACCGGACAATTCTAGAATTGCGCAGGCGATATTGTAGTTGATCGATAAGGTACACATGCATTCGCAAAGTGGGAAAAGTTCGGAAAAAGTGAAAATATATTTAACTAGCCGTTTAGTTAACCCTTATCCTGCTGAATAATTTAATTAGCCATATCCATTTCTTACTATCAGCCAATGACAAGCAGTGTAGATCCTGATGAGATGGCTTCAGAAGCCATCTTATATGGATCTACACTGTTTGCAAAGGTAGAGGTTGTCGTGAACAGCAGGATAAGGGTTAAGTGAAAGATCGAACAAGAATTAATTTCAATTGATATATACAGGACACCTATCCTTCTACCAACTAACAATTTTAGATAGATAGATAGATAGATAGATAGATAGATAGGCATACTTCAGAGGATACAATTAATCCTTTACTTTGCTTTAATTGTTGACATATGCCATTAAAGAATTCGGAAATAATAAAGATGCAAGAAAAACAAATCAATCATATTTCGGCTAATTAATTAATTACATGGATGAATAATAATTCATTTTCGTACCTAAGCGATGTAAGTCAAGATTCCAATTTTTGAACGTGCGGAACCAGATCCGACCCGGGGCGGACACCGCAATTAGCGACGTCCGATCAGGATCTCTACAATTAGCTTGCAAACAAATCAACTTGTACCTCACCTATATAAGCCTAGATTCCAATGTTTGGATGGAGGCAATTAATGTTGACCTAGATCAGACGAAACAGTTAGCGGCGTCCGATCAGGGTTGCCAAAGTTTGCTTGCAGAAATGTCTTGTTCGAAACTGATATGAGGTTGCAGTCCAATTTTTGGACGTAGGCAAACAATGTAGATCCAGAGTGGACTCCGCAGTTAACGGCGTCTGATCAGGATCTAAAAATTTGCTTGCAGAAATGTAAACTTGTACCTAACCAATATAAGCCTAGCCCAATGCTTGGATGTACGCTAGCAATGAAGACCCAGAGCGGACGCCGTCGTTACTGGTGCCTGATCAGAGTCTACAATCTGCTTGAAGAAATCTCAACTTTTTCCTAACCAATATAAGCCTAGAGTCCAGTTTTGGATGTAGGCAAATTATGAAGATCCAGAGTAAACGCCACAGTTAGCGGCGTCTGATCAGTGTCTCCAAAACTGTTTGCAGAAATGTCAACTCTTTCCTATACAATATAAGTTGTTCCAATGTTTTGGACGTAGGCAATCAATGTAGACGCAGAGAGAACGCCGCAGTTAGCGGCGTCTGATTAGGGTCTTCAGGGTTTGCTTGGAAAAATTTCAAATTGTACCTAACCAATGTAAAATGTATCAGTATACAGTCCAAGTTTTAGACGTAGGCAACAATGTAGACCCAGAGCGGATGCCGCAGTTGGCGCCGTCTGATCAGGGTATCTGCAGTTAATTTGCAGATATGTCAACTTGTACCTAACGAATATAAAATGTTAAAATTAAAAAAGTGTGAAAAGTGCCCACAGTATTTTTTTTTTTTTTTTTTTCAGAAATAAAATAGTGATAAATCTAAGTGAATGAAGCGCATAAAACATCAAACCGTTTTTTATACAATAAGTGCAGATATTCAACTTTATTCAAAACAACATTAAAATCCGTTAGAAGGAAAAACAAAGTTTCGCTTTCAGTATTTATGTTAATTAATCCGCTCAAAACAGGTGGGCCAATAAACGAATTAAAGGCGGGGCATGGTGTTGATTATTGTCACATTTTCATGTCAGGTGGGGATTAACTCAGGTCACGTGAACCAGTAAATACGGCAGTATTTATTTTATCGGCAACAGTTGCTAATATACAACAAAAATGTCTCGTTAAGTTAAATAATTAAAGGATTGTCTGTAATCTGTAATAAATGCATAAATGGGTTAATGATTTTATCCATGGAGAGAGGGAGGCTCTGTTTAATTAAGTGTTCAAATCTGAAATTTGTCTGATTTCTATTTCTTTGAAATATTTATAGATATAAAATTGATAATAATAATGACAATGAAAATACTGCACTCCACAAACTAAAGACATAAATGGATTATCGACTTTCATCCATGGAGAGAGGGAGCCCCTATTTTGTTGTTCAAATATGAAATTTATCTGATTTCTGTTTTTATTTCTTTGAAATTTTAATAAACTACGGGACAAAATATATTAATGATAATGAAAATACTGAACCCCACAAATGATATTGCATGAAGTCACAGCTGAGGACAAGACGGGGTATCCACATGATATTTTTCTTATATTTCCGTTTAAACACATGCTGTGGCTTTTCATTAGAAGCGCCCCAACGAAGCATTTCTAATGAAAACCCACAGCATACATATGGTTTTGTGGAGAGAGAAGAAACATGCGGGTAAAAAAAATAGTAGGGGACATTTAAAAACATTATAATTTTTTCGAGAAAATGACAATTGCAAATTGTCTTTCTTTTTATTCCAGAAATATGTTTTGACTTTTCTTGCTTGTTGATTAGGAGACAATTTGCAAGGCAAACCCTATTTTATAGCAAGATAAGAAAATTAATTTCAAAATGTCGTCTGCTGCATTTTCAAACTGTCGTCTGCTGCTATTTTACTCAGCATACTATGCGTCAAAAGACTTAAGATTTAGAATACGGTTAGCCCATTGATCAGTTATTCAGTAGATGATATTTGGAAATTTTTATATTTATAGAAATAGAATGATATTTCATGCAAATCGTCTCCTTAGAAGACATCTTACATGAATTGTCAAAGCCTATTGTCTGGGAATATAAAACAAAGGAATTCAATTTGTCGTCTGCTGAATTTACCCATAGAGTGGTAAATTTTAAAAGTAGCACCTACGTAAAGGAAGGAGGTGTATATAGCATGGTAGAAAATTTGTTTCTGCTGGAATGGCTCTCTTCTAAAATACGATGCAACGTACATGAGTTTAAAGTTATCGCTTTTTCTGGCGTGTCCATTCGCATTATGTTGGATGCAGGAGCGCAAGCATTAAGGAGACCGGATACACTTGTATTCTATTATATTATTTATTCATTTACTTACTTAATTATTTATTTGTTATTGTATTTTATTTGTCATGTTAGTTTTACGAAGGAAACACCTTGAATGACTTCCTTTAAAGCAAATACAAATTGGGCCCTTTCTGAAAAGCATCTACTGTAAGACTTAATTAAACTTGCTGCCAAGGGGAGCAAATACCTTCTTTTAGAGTACACTCCTTTTTAGAAGTTGACAAAAACAATTTTGACAGAAGTCACCCCTGTAAGTGTATGCAATCTCGTTAAACATTTAGTCGTTTAAGTTTGTTTCAAGTTAACCTTCGTGAGACATGTATTGTTTGTGCTTTTTAAACCTAAATATAAACTATCAATTTTGATTTGATTATGCGCGAGTAAAATAAATCTTGCTGTTTTCTTTTTTTTTTTCTTTTTTTTTTTTTTTATTGTACTAGTGTTTCATCAATTTTCTTTTTTCTTCTCCGTCCAGTCTCTAAAATCTTAGCTTATAAGGCCTCTGGCTAGTCTGGTCCAGAAAAAACATTGACACTTTAGCGATTCTCATTGTACAAGTATGTATATGTCTCTCTCTCTCTCTCTCTCTCTCTCTCTCTCTCTCTGTTTATTGTTCTCAAGAGAAATTCTTCTTTCTTAGCATATCTTCTATTTATCAGTTTATTAGGTTAGATGTAGCGGTACAATTAAAGCCGCTTTGAAATATTTTTCTTTTTTAATAATATACAGTAAATACATGTTAGAAAGAGTCTCAGCTTCATAAAGTATATACCTATCTGAAATAAGATTCTTTTGATCGGTTCGGTCTGTTCGTCATCATAGAATGTGTCATTTTGCCAACCAACAACTATGAAATCAGCTTCAAAATTCACCGCTGGTACAGTTCTAAAGTTTGGTGCAGTTTGATCTATCAGAACTGGACCGATGGTCAGAATTGTTTCTAATCCAGCTTTGTTGACACCTTTCAGAAACACAAAGAATTCTTTATCTATTCCAAATCCTGTATGGTGAAGTTGAAAATACGGCTTCTTACCAGTTGATACATATCTTAGGAGTTCTGGTGTGTCTTTTTCTGAAGCGTCATTACCAAAGCCAACATAAAAATCTCTGAGTTGACTGACATCTTCTGCTGTTGTCCAGTGCATGATGAAGTGATCACTTGGAAGATAGATAACTGTCATAGGTTCATATCTGGGTAGCACTGAACACAAAAATTCAGATTGAACGTTGATTCTCTCTTCAAATATATCAAATGTTGTGTTTGAATTATTATCAATTTTGCCATCTGCAGATGAAAGGCTATCAAGAAACCGATCATTATGCTCTGTTGTACAGGTGTATTTGCATGCTAAACTATAAGATATTGGAACTTTAACTAAATTAGCTCGCAACAACCAAGTTTTGTTGTCATGACAATAAATTGATTCAGCCCATTTTGCATTTTCAAAACTTACATTACTAAAAACAGGTGGTGAAATATCCTTGATAATTCCGTCGGAACATGCAGCATCGGAAGGTTCCATGGCGGTATTTAATGCTATGACGGACACATATCGCTTCCCTGTAAAATTGGCAGCCATTCGCAGTGTGTTATCTGAGGCTTCCACTTCTGTAATCTTCATGTCATGCAAAGTTTCATTTCGGTTTAAAAAGTCCTGTTTAGACAAACATATGCTCGCTAATGCAACCATATACATTTTTATACCGCTCTCGTGGTCAATAAACCCATGCCAATGCACCAGGAAGCTGGCGTCGCTTGTATAATCAATATCTGGGCCATCTTCTGGTCCTAGACAATAAATAAAACAAATGACGTTTTAGACATAATTGCACGTTACAGTTTGCTTTAATAAACGGATAACCTGAAAGCATGATACTTAGGGACTACAAAACAAAACAAAGATAAAAGCTAACAGACATTTATTGGTTCTTAAGTAGGTTAGATTGCGAGTATGTAGTGATATATAAAATGAAACCACTTAAGTGGGACTCAGTATCCCAAAAGCAGCAGAAAAAAAATTAAAACAAGCGGGTTGTGGAAATTCGGAGCGACCTTTGTGGGCTTCCACAACCATACAAACTCCGTTTTTGCGAATCCACTAATGAATAATAATGGCAAAATGTTTCATCCTCACGCCCTGTAGTAGCGAATATAACTTTACTTTTCACAAATAAACAACGCTTTCAGTAGCCTCTACGGATCAGTAAATCTAAAAACATCAGCGCATTAACAATTTTCTGAGCGGGTTTGCTAAGATTGTGCTAAGAGCTGCGGGGCGGCCGTACAAGTTTTCCCAAACATAACTCTATTGTCTGATAACTTGGGATCATTGGCTTCATTTAAATGGATTTTAAAATAGAATATCGCTTAACAAGGTGCTGAAAACATGAATAGTGACGCATATTACGTAACTGTTTATTTCGTTATTGTATTTTGCTTTCAAAGGAATACTATCATTCATTTTCACTACAGTTGGTATAAAGGGGTGTGCAGCGGCCGTAAAATGTCATTACGTACCTCATTTGTGAATAATTTATATTTTCTATAAAAATAAAGTATTGTCTAAACATGGTCCAGAATCTGTTAATGAAGATAATGGAAGAAATACAACATCAATCAGGCTCTCAAACAGCACCTTAAGAGCATATCTATTTTAACCCGCCGTTGTTCAACTATTGGTTTTCTTTACTCTGGCATACAGTAGAATTAGCCATGAGTACTCGTCTTTGTTTATTATAGTGATTAATTTGATTTTTATGTTTTCGCTTTGATGCATTGACTGAGTTGGGAGCCTTTATGCGAACCGAATTTTTATGTATTTATGTATTAAGAGTAGCATCGGGACCCAGGTGAAGTTAGCTAGCTGTAAAAGTGCTTTAAACCCCGCGGTGGTTTGCTCTACCGACCGTTCTAAGGCGGTGGTCCCGGTGTTAGTCTTACTCCTTGTTGCTTTGTGGTTTATTCTTCGAGGCGATTTGTTGTATGTCTTTCCGTGTGTCATTTTGTTATTGTGTTTTTCAGTCCTTTTAGTATTGCGATTACCTCGCTTGGGGAAGAGAGAGCTAATCTTAGTGCTTTTCGTACGTTTGTTCGGTTTGTGCTTGTTTAGATTTGTCGGTACCCTCTTCCTCTTGGGGTCTGGGAAGGGCTGCGGTTTGTGATTGTGGCACTCCCTAGACTTTTCTCTTTTCAACACTGTATCAAAGTACAAGCGTTGTTTTAAGGCCTCAACACAAAAAACACTGTTGCAATCACAAAACAAATTGAAAGTTATATCTTTATGTAAGTATGTAAAATAGAAAACACACACACACACACACACACACACACACACACACACACACACATTTTCAAAACACTGCCCTCCAAATTCAAGGAAAGCGAATTTAAGCAAAAAAGCAATACTATATAAACAGTAACAATAAAACTATCAAGAGGACTTATCTTGAATAACCGAAGGAAATTGATCATTTCAATTTCCCTGGTGGGCTGCTTATACCACAAGACGCTTCAAAAATGTAAGTAAAGATACTCAGGAAATACAACACTCACGAAGCACAGCCCTCCCGAGGCATCAAAGAAGGAGATATGCAGAACAACTAAGTACAATAAAAACAGTAAATTTTGTTCCCAAGTTGTGCTATTAAAGAACGTGATCTTGCGGGCGAACTTTGGTGTCCCAACGCGAGGCAATATGCACAAGTATCAGTGCAATAACAATTTTATTATATAGCTATAAATGATTGTGCCATTTTTTTCAGCTTTTTGTAGCTTCAAAGTAGGCACTTTTCACTGTCTAAAATTTAGAGCCTGCTCAAATGCCTGACAAATTTGGTCTTTGATACCTTTGCCCTAAGACGTCATCTAAAGCAACGTTATGTAACGATAACATTCGAAGGCTTCTGAGTAAGCGTGCATCTATATGCATGCTGATATCCAGTGATAACTGCACGCTTGCTCCTCGGATCTTTATCGTAAATTTTTAAACTTCCAATATTATAGCTCTTTAACAATATGTTTGTATTTTTAGTTCTTAAAATGCCTTCGAACAGATGTAAGTGTTTCTTTAAAGATACGACGGTTTCGTAAATAAGTCATTAAATCACGATTATAAATTTTCTTGGATTAGAGTTTTGTGGCTATTCTTTCCATTCCTACCTTCCCAGACTATTCCTGTTTCTGGAGGAGATTCGTCAACCAAAATATCCATGTGTTCTATATTGAATAAGTTCGCATGGTTTGTAACTTTGATGGTGAAATAGTAACGTCTATTGTGGTTACCAATATGCGTATTGTTGAATATAAGTTTGTTCAAAGGAATTGAATATTTAAGCTTTTGACAATCTTTGCCTATTTCCGGACAGTAGCAGCAGTCCTTCAAAGCTTCACAATTGTCCTGCAAGTAGATGGAAAAAACGAAATAAGGATATAGTTTAATTGTTGAAGAATACTATGACAAAATTTAGGGATTCAGAAAAATAGTATTTGTATAAATCTGGCATATAACAGATCGAGACATAACTAAGATTATTTTCTAATTTTGATTTCCTATTTGTTCGAATGTGTATCTCATTGTGTCATTATTATTATTATTATTATTATTATTATTATTATTATTATTATTATTATTGACATTGTATTTTACGAGGGTCCTGCAAAAATTTTGTCACTGGGTTCGGATTACGTCAGTGCTACGTTTTATCAAACATATTTTTATTACAAACCTTCAAAGTATTCCCCCTTTACTGAAACACATATTTGTAACCTTTTTACCCAGTCGCGAAAAGCAGATAAATAATCTTCTTTTGGTATCTGTTGGAGACACTGATAAATAGCGCTGCCAAGAGAACTTCTAGACGTATAATTATTTCCAGAAAGCATTTTCTTAAGCCTTGGAAATAAAAAGAAGTCACAGGGACTCAGGTCAGGTGAATAAGGTGGATGGTTTAAAACTTTCACCTTTTCAGAAGCCAAAAAAGACTTAACAACCTCACACTTATGAGAGGAGGCGTTGTCATGTAAAAGGTGGACTGACCATACCTTGTTTGATCGTTTCTTATTGTAACAAGTAAATTGGTCAGTGTATATGACTGCTTCTATTTCAATTTGAAATAACTCGGTCGGTTGGAAAGTAATTTGTACGAAATGAACGGGCATTGTTAGCTATTCAACACACCATTCAAGTGCAGTGAAGCATTATAAATTATACCTAGGATAAAACTAAAGAAGCCTATTAGTGACAGAACTTTTTGCATGACCCTCGTATTTGGTTGTTATCATTAACATTTTTATCATTATTACTGTTACGGGATATTTGGGTGAAAATTTAACGACGTTTACCTGTACTCCATTTTCCTTATACTGTTGAGTAACATTTTATGGATAGATTCGGCCTTGTCAAGTGAAAAAGTGCCTTTTGACCATGCTGCAAAATGTGCAAATTTACATCATACTTCACAGGCACAAAGTCTCATTCGAGCATCTGCTTTCCATTGATACATTCTATAGTATCCAATGATTCTGTTTGTGAACAACAAAGACCCTGATCAGACTGCACGAATGCGCAGGCTGATTTAGGCCTTCCCTGTCCGAATATAACCGAAGACACATTTTCGCATGGCGAGGCCAAGATTATCGTTATTTTGAAAAGTAAAACATGTCACATATCAAATCAGTGTTGTAAGTAATAATAATAATAAATTAAAGCGTGGTATTTCATACCTGATTTAACGTTTGGACTGATATCGACCCGCTGCCTATATAATCGCTGAAATCCGAGCTCCCAAAGAACCATTCAACAGTGTTAATGGCGCTGTGTGAATCATATGCGTCAAACTGAAGGGTCATCTTCGATAAATCAGTCTGGTTATGCACATAAAGTCTTTGGTAACCATCTTTAACAAGCCAAATGTTATTTATTTGGGGTACTGATCTGTCAATATGTACAGTTCTTATTTCAGAGAATGTGTTATTGACTATATCAATAGCTCGAATTTTAAACAAGTATGATTCTCCGTCTTTAAGTGTCATTTGTTTACAAAAAGATTGTGACAGTACGTTTGTAACTTCAATTTCCGGAGAAAATGAATCATTGCTGTTTGAATTGTTTGAGTAAGAAACCATGAATTGTACAATTCCATCGATATTGTTCGTGCCGTTCACAGGCAAGATGCCGTTGGTTTGTTCATAAATCCCACTGATCGTACCATAAGGTGTAGTCTCAATTCGATTAAGGACTTTGTTCTTTTTGTAGAATTCGTTATAGAAATGGCCCTTCCATTTTAAACAGATATCATTATGATGTGTTTGCCAAATATAGTTTGAAACGTTGGATGCTGAACTAAAATAAACCGGCTTGTCACTTCTTGACTTGATGCTTGAGGAATTGTCGAATAGAAAGAAACGACGTGCTTGTCTACTGTTATCCGCCACATCTTTGACTTCAAGTGTTACACAGAATAGCTGCGGTTTGTCCGAAGATATATTTAATTTTACACGAGTTTCAGTCGCATTAAAGGTCTTTGAAAACACAGCCTTTTTTAATGTATTAACTTTTACTATACCGTTTGATACAGAAATCTCGTTAACCTTTATTTCGTACGACTGAATAGAAGACGTGTGTTTCGTTGTGCCTCCAACAGGAATAGGGTCAAACCAGCCTTCAAAAATGACCAAGATATTCGGAGATCTCGTTATTCGATTTTCTAGTTGAAGCGGGGCTAATGAACAGTTTCTCATTTCAAGACAATGTTGAGGTTTGCTAGCATCATATCGATAACACACTAATTTGGAATGTTCTGTCTTCTGATATGTCTTTGGGCTAGGTGGCGACAGTAAATCCTGGGTAGTGTCTATAGTTTGCATAAATCCACCGCCTTTTACAATGTAATTTTGACACAACCTGTAAAAAGATGAAACATATAATGCGTTGCAACGATTATTGCTAAAGAAAAGACTTCCTGAAGTAAAAAAAAAAAACAAAAAAAAACAACAACAACAAACAAACAAACAAATATAACATGCTTTCCAAAGAGAGATTCAAATTATGTAAAGGTCTTAGATGTAAATTATTGATACCTTTAATGGCATGCAATTACACCTCAGCAATTTTATGTTTATTTTACTTAATATGATCTATAAAAGAGACTCTTAGAAAAAAAGGTAGAAAAAAAAGGTAAGAGAAAAGTCCAGGCAGTGCCGCAATCACAAACCGCAGCCCTTCCCAGACACCAAGAGGAAGAGGAAACCGACAAAACCAAACAAGCACAAATCGAACAAACGTACGAAAAGCACTACTATTAGCTCTCTCTTCCTCAAGCGAGGTAATTGCAATGCTAAAAGGACTGAAAAACACAAGAACAAAATGACACAAAGTAAGACATAAAAAAAATCACCTCGAAGAATAAACCACAAAGCAACAAAGAATAAGACTAACACCGGTACCGCAAACAAACAAAATAGAGACAACAGACACAATTTTGTCGGGTTTATTTAGTGTAGTAATGTATCATACGACAATGCACAGCCGATGGTGGAGAAGAATTTTGTTTCCAGTACAACAGAAAAGGGCTTATCAAAAGCGAATCCTTAAAAATAGGCTTAGCGAATTTTAGAACACTAAAGTTAGTAGCTAAAACAACAACAACAAAAAAAAAAAAAACAAAAAAAAACAACGTTTAAGCATGAAATGTTCCACGTTATCTTATCTCCGGGACACGACAGGTTTATTAAGCTCTCACTGAAGTAATGTCAATTTGAGCTCGATGCCCTATTATTTCAGTATTACACATAAATTAAGCACTGAAGAAACTATTGGTTGGACGGACATATACAATGATGAATTACCAAGAAAGATTACGTTCAAAATCGTAAAAGATTTCAACAGATTTATACTAGAATCCGCACATTTTTATTCAAAGTCCTGTTTTTCACAGACAAATAAAGGGAACGCTAAAGAGTAACAGAATTGCACACACTAATATCACACCAGCTTTTGGATTTATTTACCATTACACCAGAAACAAAGTTCACGAAAATTCACAATCAATGATCTCTGTCAACCTCCGATACCGGGAGGAAGAGAGAATAAATAAGGATACCCACTATTAGATCACTTAAGTGAACAACTAGTCAAAAAACCTGCTCACTCGTCACCAAGTGAGGCCAACATTAAACCAGAAAGGATGGAACAAA
Organism: Anodontia alba; assembly: GCA_964016985.1. Lineage (NCBI taxonomy): Eukaryota > Metazoa > Mollusca > Bivalvia > Lucinida > Lucinidae > Anodontia > Anodontia alba. Next base: position 7,922,364 of record OZ024821.1, read on the forward strand.
CAAAAGAATAATGTATCGAACAGGATTGAAAAAGTATTGTTCGACAGCCAAAGGCCACAGAGAAATACAAAGAATCAAACTACCAGAACAACAGACTTGAAAAATTATAGGAGGTTTGAAAAGACAGACTGAAAAAACAAACAAACAAACAAAAACAACAACAAAAAAAAATCAAAAAAAGGAGCAGCGGTTGGAGGCGGTAACCCCTATACTAGCTTTGGTACGAGAAAACATGTCACAAGAAAACGCAACAATAAGCAAATTTGGCCGCCCTTGCCAAGAATGACCCAACTAAAAACAGCTGTAATCAAAGTTGGTGCTTTATAGAGCGTGACACTAGAAAAAAAATTAAAGATGTGCAGGAGGAACCACATTCATTGAGCAAAGTCTACCAATTCTAGAATTACAAGAACTTAATGCAAAGAACATCAACATCAGAAGTAACCCCTTGGAACGTTCAGCGTTTAGCACAAGTACTGAGAAGAAGGGGTGGGTAAAATACTATTACAGATTCCTAGGATTCCGACAGGATTAAAATTATTAAGAAATGTTCGGTCTGTGAATACGCTTCCCACTCTATCCGCATGCAGTCATCTAATGAAAATTAAATTGCATTAAAATAACGGCGATGAAACAAACAATGGAACTCATGACGAAAATTATATTCGCTGGCAGTCCGAAAATAACAAAATAAACTAGTGGTCCGCGGATGGCCAGGACAATGACATGATATTATGCACCTACCCACTTGGATAAGAATCAGGTCGTCAGCGTCACAGCGTCTAAAACGCGACGCGCCGTTGTACAAATAAAGAGAAAACATAGAATAGACAACAGTCATGACTGGGTCAGTAATTAAACATGCATATTAATGCTATAACTATTTTTTTTATAACTGTATACGATCTCTTTGACTAATTTAAAAGTTAGTCAATTTTAACAATACCTCCATAAAACTCTGGTTCCCATATATGCTGTTACAGAAGCACTTTTCGACCGTTATATTTGGCAATCAATTCAGAATGCCATTGACAAAATTGTAAAAAAAAATCGTACTAAATTTATGACACCTAAGTGTACTGGATAAGATACTGGATTTACATATTTCATTTTTCACCATGACCGCAACTACTTTGCTCTAATAATCCATGCAGTTTACCACATAAACCTAACTTTTTGTTTCATTTCAAGGTCTTAAGCAAGATACCCAAGACTTCCATAACAGATATGTTTTGGTTCTAGCTGACAAGGCTAAAACAATGTCGTCATTAAGTGACATTTGCACATAAAAAGGAGCTTTGCAGTCATAAAACTTAAACGCAGACTTTCAAAGATGGGACGTCTATTACTGACAGTCATTGTATTCAGTCTGTCAGGTTTGCAGTTAATGTTAGAGAGAACCAAGACAAGCTTCCTACGTTGAATTTGTTACAGAAGCTCCATAAAAGGCCATATATAGCACGTTTTATTGCAAACTAGTTTATGCATTACGGCTGAACTCTCAAAAGTATTATGTCTTTTATCTCACTGCTATTAAAAAAACACGTACATTTAGTTAATTATTATAAATCAGTATATAACATATCCGTAAAATCGATTTTGGTCTAAACAAATTAAATAATGGTTTTAAATAAACTTTATCTTAGGTATGTCCGTCTATCAGGTTTGTCTACATATGTTCCAAACTGTATCCCACGATGCCGCATAAGCCAACTCTGCTTGCCATCCCTTCATTTTGTGGCTACAAAACTGTATTTGTCTGTCTTTACCTTTGGTGTCGGGGCTTTATGTGGATCTGATTGTATCAGTTTCTGCTTTAACGTATTTACTTCAAAGACAAACTTCCTATTTAATTAAAAGAACCTTCTGAAGAGAAAATGTTCCCTTTACTCAGCTTGTAATTAGAAACAAATGAACGCAGGAACTGATAAAATCGTCTATATTATATTATAGTGATTAATTTGATTTTTATGTTTTCGCTTTGATGCATTGACTGAGTTGGGAGCCTGTATGCAAATCGAATTTTTATGTGTTTCTGTATTAAGAGTAGCATCGGGACCCAGGGTGAAGTTAGCTAGCTGTAAAAGTGCTTTAAACCACCCGGTGGTTTACTCTACTGACCGTTCTAAGGCGGTGGTCCCGGTGTTAGTCTTACTCTTTGTTGCTTTGTGGTTTATTCTACGAGGCGATTTGTTGTTTGTCTTTCCTTGTGTCATTTTGTTATTGCGTTTTTCAGTCCTTTTAGTATTGCAATTACCTCGCTTGGGGAAGAGAGAGCTAATCTTAGTACTTTTCGTTCGTTTGTTCGATTTGTGCTTGTCGGTTTCCTCTTCCTCTTGGGGTCTGGGAAGGGCTGCGGTTTGTGGCACTCCCTGGACTTTTCTCTTACCTTTTTTTCTACATCAAATTCTTAACAACAAAGGGAAAGACAGAGGCATACAACTAAACAGCTTCAAAAAGAAAAGATGGCAAGCAGAGTTGGGAGTTTTTTTTTCCCACAAAAGGTGGCAACTCTATTACGTAACATAACTGAATATATCTTTAACATACATACGTTTTCAATAGAGGCCCAAGTGGGCCAGAAACCGCTCAACTGAATTGGGCTGATCATGAAATGTTACATTGTGCCATGGTGGCTGTCTTGGCTGTCAGATCAGATAACCTTTAGCAATTCAGAATCTGATGTTGATTGAAGAGTTTTAAAATTTCCACCATGGCCACCACCTTGGATATTGGAACTAAACGATTTAGCGATTCTAAATTTCTATGTCACCCCGATACCTCCCATAAAGTTTAGGCTCAATCTGAATTACTAGAGGGCGCTAGGAGGTGGGGGCGTGGGGCGTGGGGGCGTATGCAGCCTCACAAACTACAGTGGTGCATATCAAGAAACTCAATCATACCGAGTCTCCGATTTTCGTGATTTTATGTGTTCTTTGTTTCCAAAAGCAATCCTTTTTTACTTTTATTTTACTGATTTGGAGAAGATGTGGTTTGAAGAATTTTAAGATGGTGGTCATCTTGGATATTGGAAAAGAAAGATTTTAGGAATTCTGAGTATCCAAAACACCCCAATTCCTCCCATCAAGTTTAAGCTCAATCAGACGTACCGTTCGGAAGCAGTAGTGATTTGGAAGATTTTCAATATGGCTGCCATCTTGGATATCAGAACGGAACCACTTTTGCAATTTCAAATCTCCATGCTGCCCCAATGCCTTTCATTAAGTCTCCGCTCCATCCAACTTACTGTTCGGGAGCAGATAGCAAGTAAAGACCTTGGTGGCCATCATAAATACGATTCTGATGGAGATGTCGTAAATGTGAAAAGTTATTGAGGCACCATTGTTAACACACCACGGCATAAACTTACCGGGAGAAACGCTCTAGGTGAGCTAACAATAGAAGATCAAAATGGCAGCTGTGACGGCCATCGTTGATATTTGACAAAATGTTTTTCGCAATTCTGAATCACTATGTCGTCTAAGTGCCCCCACCAAGTTTTGTCTCAATCTGACTTATTATTCGGGGGCAGATGAGGTTTGACGGTTTTCAAGATGGCTATCTTAAGAGTCCTCCCAGATATCGGATCAGAACGATTTTAGCAATTCTAAATCTCTATGTTGCTTCGATTCACCACATCAAGTTTGGCCTCAATCCACAGTGCGGTCTGGGAGGACATGTCATTTGAAGAATCACAAGATGGCCGCTATGGATGTTGGAATGAAACAAAATTATCAGTTCTGAATCCTCATTTCCTGCCTTCTACCAAGTTTTAACTTAATCCGACATACCGTTCGAGAGCAGAGGTCTTTTTAAAATTTTCAAGCTGGCCAACTAAGCAGCGATCTTGGATATTAAAACGGAACCAATTTAGCAATTCTATTACTCTATAAAAGGTAAGAGAAAAGTCCAGGGAGTGCCACAATCACAAACCGCAGCCCTTCCCAGACCCCAAGAGGAAGAGGAAACCGACAAATCTAAACAAGCACAAACCGAACAAACGTACGAAAAGCACTAAGATTAGCTCTCTCTTCCCCAAGCGAGGTAATCGCAATACTAAAAGGACTGAAAAACACAAGAACAAAATGACACACGGAAAGACATACAACAAATCGCCTCGTAGAATAAACCACAAAGCAACAAAGAGTAAGACTAACACCGGGACCACCGCCTTAGAACGGTCGGTAGAGCAAACAACCGGGGGGTTTAAAGCACTTTTACAGCTAACTAACTTCACCCTGGGTCCCGATGCTACTCTTAATACAGAAATACATAAAGTTCGGTTCGCATAAAGGCTCCCAACTCAGTCAATGCATCAATATCACCCCAACACCTCCCAAGACGTTTTGGCTCAATCCGACACCGTTTGGGAGCAGACGTGGTTTAAAGATTTTAAAGACGGCCACCGTGACGGCCGATTTGGATATCGGAACTAAACGAATTTAGCAATTCTGAATCTCTATGTTGCTCTGATTCTTCCAACCAAGTTTCAGCTCAATCCTACTTACGGTTTGGGAGATGTCGTTTGAAGATTTTCAAGATGGCCGACATAGCGGCCATTTTGGATATCGGAACTGAATGACTAATGACTTCTAAATCTCAATGAAGCCCCAATGCCTCCCACCAAGTTTGGACTCAATCAGACTAAGGGTTCGGGAGCAGATGTGGTGTTAAGATTTTCAAGATGGCCGCCTAGGATAGCCGAACGAAACAATTTAAGCAATTCTGAATCTCTATGTTGCTCCGATGCTTCCTATCAAGTTTCGGCTCATCCAACTTACGGTTTGGAAGGAGGTATCGTTTGAAGAATTTTAAGATAAACGCCATTGCGGTCATCTTGGATATCGGAACAAAAATATTTTAGTTATTCTGAATCTCTATGTCCTTCCAATGCCTCCCATCAAGTGTCGGCTTAGTCTGATATACGGTTGGAAGGAGATATCGTTTGAAGAATTTCAAGATGGCCGACATGGAGGCTATCTTGGATATCGGAACGAAATCATTTTAGCACTACTAAATCTCCATGTTGCCCCAATGCCTCACAATAAGTTTGGAATCAATCAGACTAAGGGTTCGGGAACAGATGTGGTTTTAAGATAGCCGAATGAAACAATTTAAGCAATTCCGAATCTCTTTGACGTTCCGATGTTTCTCATCAAAAAAGGTAAGAGAAAAGTCCAGGGAGTGCCACAATCACAACACGCAGCCCTTCCCAGATCCCAAGAGGAAGAGGAAACCGACAAATCCAAACAAGCACAAATCGAACAAACGTACGAAAAGCACTAAGATTAGCTCTTTCTTCCCCAAGCGAGGTAATTGCAATACTAAAAGGCTAAAAGGCAAGTTTTGGCTCAATCTAACTTACTTTTTGAGAGGAGGTGTCGTTTGAAGAATTTATGATGGCCGCCATGGCCGCCAGAACTATAGTCAAATAAACTAATAGCTCGGACACCGACGCAAAGTTCCTGGATTTAAATATATCAATATCTAATGACATATTTTTTAAAATGTGTGACAAACGGGACGTCTTTGACTTTGATATTGTAAACCTTTCGTTTTCGGATGATGAAGTCCTTCGTGCTACATACAATGGTGTATTTATTTCTTAGTTAATTCACTTTGCTGGAGCATCTAGACAAGTCAGCGACTGTAATAAGTTACATTTAACTGCTAAACTTACTATGCAAGGATACCGTCATCAAGAACTATCTAAGTTTTATCGCCGCCATTAAAAATCTTAAAAATGTCCAAATATAAGGTTGGTATGAAAACGCTTCTACAAAATAGTCTGTCCGAACGTAAACTTTATGGCGATTTACAGGTGGTTCTCTTTTTCTCCAGTATTCCAGTGGTGTTGTTTGACAACCCAGGGGTATTCAAGTGTTTAAACATGTTGTTTTTGTTGAGTCCTCATCTTAATTTCATTGTAGGCTTTAACTGTGATTTATTGTTGCCCTAATGAGTCATGGATGAGTTAGAAGACTTCCACACAGACCAAACAAATATATACTTTTTACATGTATGGAAGCTGAAGCAAGGTTTAGGATCCCGTAAAGCTAGATTAGCCTCCCCGCCCCACTCCCCTGGTAATTCATTACTAACTGTTCCAAGGCGTTTCTTCCATTGTGGCATGTAGTGTTTCACTTTGTAATGTTTTCTTTTGACATTTATGTTTGTTTAAGATGTATTCACTTAAGTTTGGGTCACATACTTGCCACCTTTTTGGAAAAAAATTTCCAACTGTTCTGAGCATCTGTTCACTTTATGACTGCTTAATTGTATTTATTTGTTTTTCCTTTCCCCGTGGTTTTAGGGGATTGATATGGATCTGATTGAATCAGTTCCTGAGTTCACTGATTTATTTTGCATATCAGAGCTCTTGTGGTTGTGCTGTTGAGGTTAATCCCAAAAGGTGTCCCCGTACAGTCATTTAATGCTTTTTTTTTTACAATATTCAGGGATTGTTTGCAATTGTTTTTCATTTTTCTTGTCCCTTGACGTCAGACGCATTGATATTTGAATGATGGTCACTAGTTTACCAACTTTCATTTCTCGTTTTTTAATGGTCACTTGTGTTTTTATTTTTTTTATTTATTTATTTATTTTTGTTTGTTTGTTTTTTGATGGACTTGTATTATACATATTTATGAATTGTGGGTAAATATTATACCGTTTCTTCCCTCGAAGGAAATTATTTTTACATGTCATTGCTTGAACTTAAAGACCAATATGAATGCCGCTTTTCTATTGACGGTATCACCATTTATTAAACCATTACGAAAACACGCCTATTCAAATGTACTGAAAATTTTACAACCAAACAATGAAATATCTCCCCTTAGGTTACATTCTGCTTCTTCTGTACGAATTCCCCATTCCATCAAAAACTAGAATTATGTTGCCGTCGGTATTGGTAAGACCCACAAATTTGTTTTCTGCCGCTTCCGTTAATTTCAGTGGAGCAGGCAACACTAATATGTTAAAAAATAATCTTAGAATTAGACTTTCTCCTCTAAAATCGCCAATCCTTCGAAAATATACCAATTTGTTCAAAAGAAATTGTATGTATCCTAGTATTTCTAAGTGCAATGCTCAGAGGTGCAAGTGCTGTTCTCATTTATGCACTGCGTCTGCCGTTTCTTCATCTGTAAACGATAGACGCTTTTCTGTAGTAAACATGTCCGCTTTGACCTGAAAGTCTACAGATTTGATATATGTTATAACCTGACGTGCTGCAAACTGCAAAATGCAGTACGTCGGGCAAACTAATCGTATGTTAAAAACCAGATTTAATGAACACTATCGTACAATGAGTAAGCCTAAAAACTGACACTTTCCTGTACCGTCACTTTATACGTACAGGTCATTCAATAAATGATGTTTCTATACAACCAGTGGAAAAAATTAACAAACGACATGAAACTGAATTGAAATGGATCAAATCATTACAGACACCTTTTCCATTGGACTTTAATGACAACATTTATCATGAGGGTAATATCTCTATAATCCAGATTTTGATATTTTCTCGCTACTGGAATGTCGAAAACGTAAAACGAGATCTCACGGCACTAGGAAAAACGGCAACTTTAAACGTAAATTGCGCGCGTTTAAAAGAAACAATACTAGGCTGAAGTGACTGTCTATAATATTATTGAATCACGGACGCCACTCAATGCTTGCATTTCTAAGTTCATTACCCATGTCTGTATTACGCATTTTGGACACCGAGGCGAATAAATTCTACGATAGATCTAATCAGCTGTATGATGCAGCTCTTCTAACTAGAGGTTATACTCAACATGCTCTTCGTCCTTACATCGATTCTGAAATTAATCACAAACGTCATTACATCAAGGTATCTTTCATTAATAGAGGTATGGATTTTATAGATTTGCCTAGTATCTTCCGGGACAGTTTGGTGATCTCATCCATTCCTACTTATTTTCAAAATTCTGAAATAATTCGCTATAAATATAGCAAACCGATAAGATCTATCATTTTTAATTTAAATAAACTTGTTTCAGATCTTGATATTGATACTAGCACTCCGGATTTCCGGGATTGTAAAGACCCAGTGTATTGCTATCCTACTGCTTGTCATATAATTACTGGTAATTTAAAAATTATTCCTGATTCTAGGATACGAAATATTATTTCTAAAGGACCGAAATACCTTTCCTTCTAATAGTGATTTCAATAAATGTAGGGAAGAAATCGCTGCTGCCTTGAATGAATTTGGTAACCGATTGTGTAAGCGAGAGTATGTTGAGCATAAAGCCCTAAAAGAATGGAAACCAAGCATTTTGAAACTAGTGAACAAACGCATTTCTTTCTATTCTCAAAATATTAACTTATTATCTTCTAAACCGAAGACATCTTTACGTCACCTTAAACTAGGTATTCAAGAATTTCATAAGAAGTATGTTTTGGCTCCGGCAGACAAGGTCGCTAACAATGTTGTCGTTGTTTGACGGCCCTACTATGTTAACACTCTTCAGCAACGGCTTGGTGGTACTAAGGCCTGTGAACTACAACCTTTGGCTGAAGAGAGTTAATGATAATTGGTTACCTAAACTTCACAAAAGAACTTACAAAGCACGGTTTATTGCAAATTCAAGATCTTGTACCATCACTGAACTTTCTAAATTATTAACTTCATGTCTTACTGCCATCAAAAAACATGTAATTAAATATTGTGACAAAATTTTCGAAAGATCAGGGAGAAATCTGTTTTGGTCTATAAAACATTCGAATGAGGTTTTAAATAAATTGAAATCCAGACAATTTCGTGCTTTTAGTCTGTCTACTTATGATTTATCCACGCATTACACTACACTCCCTCATAATCTTATAAAAAAACTAAATGATTTAATTGAATGGATATTTCATAGAGAAGATTCCCTATACCTTGCACGTAATGTAAGAAATGCTTTTTTTCACTTCTGAAGTGCATGCAAATTACACATTATGGACATGTCAGAAAGTGTGTGAAGTTTTCACCTTTCTACTTGACAATATTTATATAAGATTTGGTACTCAATTATTTAGACAAATTGTGGGTATTCTGATGGGTAAGAATTGCGCACCCTTGTGGCTGATTTGTTCTTGTTTTGTTATGAAAAAGACTTCATGATGTTCCTTTCCGTTGAAAACCAATCTAACATCATTGTAGGTTTTAGCTCGACCTCAAGATATTTGGATGATTTATTGAATATTGACAATACCTACTTCGACGGTTTAATCAGTCAAATTTACCCCCCAGAACTTTAGTTAAATAAGCTAATTCTTCTGATACCGAGGCCGCGATTTTGGATTTACATTTATCTATTGTAGAAGGGTTTGTTTCCTACAAAATTTATGATAAACGCGATGATTTTGATTTTGAGATTGTAAATTTTCCTTTTATGGATGGTGATGTTCGGCATCCTACGGTGTTTATATTTCACAATTAATTCGATTTGCCAGGGTGTCTAATCATGTAACTGACTTCAACACTCGTAATAAATTACTAACTGCTAAAAATCAGGGTTATCGGTATCATAAACTAAGTAAGCCTTTTCTAAGTTTTATAGACGTCATTCCGATTTAGTTTCTAAATTCAATGTTGGACTTAAATCTCTTCTGCAACAAAGCCTATCGGAACCCGAATTTTATGGTGACAGTATATAAATTCAGAAAAATATATGCTTGCAATGACTCAGTACCAAATTTCGTAAAATCATTCTTCGATATAAAAAGATCGGGTACAACATCTTGTTCGTCTGTCATTACTGACAATGACCAATCCTAATCAACTGTGTGATGTGTTATTATTTGTGTGTTCTAAGATGGCAGATGAGACCAATCTCAGTTCTAAACTGCCTGTTGCAGATAGAACAAGAGAGGTCTGAGGAAGAAAGCTCTGTTGGTGATGCCTTAGCTCTGGCATTCCGCTGTGCACGTTTCTGCTCGGCTTCGCTGATTCTTTTTGCTTCGTATTCACCAGCTCCCCTTTTTATGAGGCCTCGCCACTTTGTACGATCTTGTGCAATCTGTTCCCATGACTCTGTTGGTATGTTGAAGTCTTTAAGGGAGGCTTTGAGGATGTCCTTATATCGCTTCTTCTGACCACCATGGGAGCGTTTTCCTACTTGTAGTTCCCCATAGAGGATTTTCTTTGGCAAGCATTCTGGTAACATGGCCTGTCCATCTTAACTGTGCCAATTTCAGAAGAGTATACTCTGCATCCCTGCCCTTTTCAGGACTTCTGTGTCTGGAATCCTGTCTTGCCACTTGATCATTAGAAGTTTTCTAAGACAGCTTGTATAGAAGTGGTTCAGTCTTTTGGCATGCCATTGGTAAACTGTCCAAGTTTCGCATGCGTATAATAGTGTTGGCAGCACTACCGATCTATATACTTTCAGCTTTGTGTCAAGTCTGATTCCATTTCGGTCCCAAATACTTCCACGTAGCCGACCAAACGCTGCACTAGCTTTGGCAATTCTAGCATTGACTTCATCATCAATGGACAATGTGCTTCCAAGGTAGGTGTCTACCACTTGCAGTCGTTAACCTTTCACTGTGATGGTAGGCTCCCTGTAAGGCTTTCCAGGTACTGGCTGATATACTATCTCAGACTTTTTGAAGCTGATTGTGAGATCATAGCTGTCACATGAATCAGATACTTGATCCACCTCTTTTTGCATTTTCTCTTCTGTTGGAGCACTTTGCCATGTCATCAGCAAAGAGGAACTCGTCTAGCACCTCTGTCTGCACCTTAGATTTAGCTTGCAACCTTCTTAGGTTGAAAAGTTTTCCATCAACGCGATTACTAATAGGAATACCATTGTCACCTTCCTGGAAAGCATCTGTAAGCATGGCAGAAAACATCATGCTGAACAGTGTTGAAGCTAGTACACAGCCTTGCTTAAATCATATTGTCACAGGAAATGGATCAGAAAACTCGCCATTATTTTAGACCCTTGTAACCATACTATCAAGGAACTGCCGCACGATTGCTATGAATTTGGCAGGAAAACCAAACTTTTTTTGCCATAATTTTTCAGTCCTCACGACTGACTGTGTCAAATGCTTTGGTAAGGTCGACAAAGATCATGTAGAGGTCCACATTCTGTTCCTGGCATTTTTTTTGAAGCTGTCAATATCATGTCTATTGTTCCTTAGTTTTTTCTGAATCCACACTGGCTTTCTGGTAGAAGCCCTGAATATTCCAGGTATTCATCTAATCGGTTCAGTAGGACCCTAGCAAGAATCTTCCCAGCAATTGACAATAAAGAGATGCCTCGATAATTGTCACAGACTTGAGGATTTCCTTTCCTTTTGAATAGGTGGATAATTGTTGCATCCTTGAATTCTTGAGGGATGGCTTCTTTTCTTCACATAATGTGAATAACTCTGTCAGTTTCTCTGCAACTGGAGGACCTCCTGCTTTGTAGATCTCTGCAGGTATTTACAACATAAATGTTATACGACAGACTGCATGCATGCATGGAGGGACCCAGTCACGGTTAATAACTTTGCTTCCCTCTTTAATTGCACGCCGGCGGGTTAGGCCTCAGATTCTATGATGGTTCCAGCGTAAATGCTTACTTGAAATTTAATTTTGAGTAATGTTGGTTGGTACTTGATGCTCTATCTTTGGTCGGGCCCACCGGAGTCTTACTGTTGGTTTTCTTTTGCTCTAGCAGTTCAGTTGTTTCGTGCTGTCGAGTCCTCATCGTTGTTTCATCTCTGTAATTTGTTGATTTTTTGTGTTCTCGAAGATGTAGCACTGATGAGTTAGAAAGCCTTTATGCGGACTGAACAAATTATGTGTCTAAACCGCGGCAGAAATAAGGGCGATGATTGTGGCCACGTAAAATCCATTTAAGCCCCCCAGTGAAATACTTTTCACTGACCGTTCCAAGGCGGTTCTTCTGTCATGGTTTATTTTTGTTATAGTTCGTCTTTGAATGTGTGTGTCGCTTACATCTTTTTGTTTTAGATAGCCATTTGGCCACTGTTGGAAAGTAACTGTCAGTTTGGCTTTCTGCTAGTGATGTTTCGATAAGGGTCGAGTTATTTCGTGTTTGAGTTTCTTTCCCTTTGATGTCTCTGATAGGAGGTGGGGGTAATTGTATCGATTCCTGATTATTACTTTCCTTTCTATTCTGGAATGTATCCTAGTTCCAAGTGCAATGCCAAGAGGTACAACTGTTGTAATTTTCTATGTACTAATTCTACCGTTACATCGTCCGTTAATGGCAGAAAAGTTTGAGTTATTAATGATTCTGATTTTGACTGAAAATCGTTGAACTTGATTATTTTGTAATTTGAAATACTAAAAATTGTAATACGCAGTATGTTGGATAAACTATTCGTGCTCTTAGAAAAGGTTTGTTAAGCATTATTGTAGAATTAAAAAGCCAAAAAGATTGATACTTTTCTTATCAACATTTTAAACGTACAGGCCTGTTAATGTTTCAATGCAACTAGTGGAGAAAATTAACTATGGTGAAAACTCTTCTTCGGTATTAAAATATCAAAAGACATCAAACTGAATAAAAAGGGTTAAAATATTTAAAACGCTATTTCCATTGGAATTTAGTGATAGCATTTATCAAGAATGTAATTGTTTCAGAAAGCCTGATTGTGACATATTTTCTCTTTTGTTTATTCGAAAACTTAGGCATAGAATATATAGAAAGGAAGGCAATGGTCAGGAATCGATACAATTACCTAACACCTTCCGTCAAAGATACCAAGGGAAAAGAAGTTTGCACTTAAAGCAACGGCACCACAATCAAAACATTATAAGAAGAAAGACAAAAGGACAGTTTTTTTTTTCCAAAATAATTGGCCAAACGGCTATCCATAATAAAACTTTCACCAGGACCTACATGCAAAGACATACAATGACAGAAACTGTAAACCACAGCAAAAGCACAGCCTTAGAATAGTCGGTAAAAATGTTACTTGGTGGCTAAAATCAATTTTACAACCCTCGCCATTTTTTCAGTCCGCGTGAAGGGTTTCTAACTCATCAGTGCAATATCTCCGAGAACATAAAAATTAAACAAATGCAGAGATGAAACAACGATGAGGACGCGACAGCAAAAAATAACCGAAATTTTGAAGCAAAGGAAAACCAACAGTTGGACTCCGGTGAGCCCGACCAGAGCCAGAGCATCAGGCACCAACTGACTTACTTAAAAATCTTTAAGCCAAATCTGTCATAGGCCCGACCCGCCGGTGTGCAACCAAAGAGAGAAGCTAACTTATTCAACCGTGATTGGGTTAACTACCATGCACGCATTCTGTCGTATTACATTTATGTTGTATCCAATCTTTATGTATCGAAGAATAATTTTACGAAATTGAGTGCTAAAATCACTGCAAGTGTATACTTTTTCTGAATTTATATACTAAGTCACCATAAAATTCAGGTTCCGATAGACTTTGTTTCAGAAGAGATTTAAGAGCAACATTGAATTTTGAAACTAAATCCGAAATGACGTCTATAAAATTTAGAAAAAGGCTTTGGGGAGTTTATGGTAACGATAACCCTGAGTTAGAAGTTTAGCAGTCAATAATGTATTTCAGGACTGAAGTCAGTAACATGATTAGACACTCTGGCGAACCGAATTACTTGCGTTATGTAACCACCATAGGATGCTCGAAGAGGAACATCCCCATCCAAGTAAGGAAAGGTAACAAATTAAAAATCAAAATCACCGCGTTTAACATATATTTTGCATGAAATAAACCCATCTAAAATAGACAAATGCAAATCCACAAAACATGGCTTTATATTTAGAAAACAAAATGCTTTATTTAATTGAACCTCTGAAGGATAAATTTGACTATTCAAAATATCGAAATAGTTATTGTCAATATTTTATAAATTGTCCAAATATCTAGACGTCGACTGAATGCCTTATTAACTTCTGATTGTTTTTCTTTAATCTAAATAAGGTTTTGTATACTTGGAATCTGTTCAGTACATCTAGGCTTTCTCAGGAACATTCCAGTTTTCGCAAAATGCAGTGAATGCATATTTGCAAACAGTTGTTTTATATATAGGCATGTCAAAACTGCTTTCAAATAAATAAATAAAATATTGACAATAACTATTTCAATATTTTGATTAGTCAAATTGTATATTTTTCAGATTGTAGGGTAGACAAAAGTTTTATACTGGAACCTGTACTACTCGGCCTAGACGAAACAGATTTAAGAAGATTATTGCAATACATCGTACCTTACAATCCTTATGTAAAGTCCGAAATGAGACTTGTCTGTTGATATATCAGAAAAAAAATTGCCAGATAATTGACAAACAGTGTTACCCAGGCGACAGACCTGGTCAACACCGTCTGTTCGAATACTTAAGGTAAATATGGCAATGCAATCTAGTCAACGTTTACCTGTCTCCATCTTGAAGTGAGTCTGCAAAAAACGTTATATTGCCTTGGCTGGAGTACGTCGTTCTTACTTCACTACTAGACGAGGTGTCAGTCAAAATAGCTGTTGTGTGTATTACCTTATCAGGTCCTGTAAGTAAGCACACATTTTAATTGTGCAACTAAGAGCATGGATAAAAAAAACAAACTTTAGATATCTATAAAAGAGTACAATTAAAACAAATTAATTTGATGAATTATAAATTCCACTAACTAAGGGTCTGTATATATGACCCCTAGGGGTAGAACAAAAAAACTATGTATTTAAAAACGCTGTGTGCGGCTGTTGTACAATATATATGCACTCCTCGAATAACTCTTTTTGGCTGTTTTGTATACAAAATTGACATTACGGAAATTCTACAGGGATTTTGATTAAGTTATGTGAGAAACATTTGTGTGCCGCAAGTCAGATCATAATGTTGCAATATAAGAACAACACTTCTTTTGGTTTTCGTTTACTCTTGCTTTAGATTGCCAATGGGCCTTTTACTAATGTTCACTGCAGTTTTGTGATTATTTGTGTTTACTGCAATTGGTGTTTAATAAACGCCAAAAAGATTGCCTTTGGAAACAAAGAAAACACTAAGGATTTGCAAATTGGAGTCTTGGTTTTATTGAGACTCTTCATAAGCTTAATGAAGTTTGCAACACTGCTTACGCCCACTAGCATATACATGAACAGAGCTCATTTTTCAAATCTACCACCATGTGCCGAATTATCTTAAAGGAAATAAAATATAATCGGCATGAGGGTGATATTAGGGACGACGTTCTGCCGCCGCCACACGCACTAACACAGCTGCAGTGTAGTAAAATAAACGTCAAAAATATTGCCTTTGTAAACAAAGAAGACACTGCGGATTGGACAATGGGAGTTTCCGTTTTATTGTGACTCTTCGTAAGCAGTAATGAAGTATGCAACACTGCTTACGCCCTCTAGCGTGTACATGAGCAGACCTGTTTGTTTTTTAAATATACCACAATGGCCCAATGATCCCAAAGAAAACGAAATAGATTCTGCACTATGGGGATGTACGGGACGACGTTCTACTGCCGCACCACGGCACTGACACCTATTACAGTGTAGTAAAATAAACGTCAAAAAGATTTGCTTTGGAAAGAAAGAACACACTACGGATTAGAAAATTGGACTCTCCGTTTTATTGAGACACTTTATAAGCATAAATGCAGTTTGCAACACTGCTTACGCCTTCTAGCATATACCTGAGCAGAACTCCATATTCACATACACCGCGATGGGCCCAGTTATGCCAAAAGAAATGAAATATATCAGCACTGTGCTGATGTACGGGGAGACGTCCTACCGCCGCCACACGGCACTAACACCTGCTGTAATGTAGTAAAATAAACGCAAAAAGCATTTGAAATAAAGAACACATACGGATTAAAAAGTAGGAGTCTTCGTTTAACTGAGATTCTTCATAAGCAGTTTGCAAAAATGCTTACGCCCTCTGGCGTATACATGAGCAGAAATTCATTTTTAATACGCCACAATGGGCCCAACGGTCCCGACAAAAAACTTAAATATAATCTGCACTATAGTGATGTACGTGGAACTGTTCTACCGCCGACACACAGCACTAACACCTGCTGCAGTGCAGTAAAATAAACGTCAAAAGATTGCATTTGAAATAAAGAACACACTACGGATTACTACGGGTTTACTGAGACTCTTCACAAGCAGCAATGAAGTTTGCAACTGTATTTTCAAGTATACAGCTATATGCCAAATAATTTCAAAGGAAATGAAATATAATATGCACTAAGGTGATGTATGGGGGAGACGTTTTACCGCCGCCGAACGGTATTAACACCAAGTGCAGTGTAGTAAAATTAACATAA
The DNA here is from genome assembly GCA_964016985.1 of Anodontia alba. Lineage (NCBI taxonomy): Eukaryota > Metazoa > Mollusca > Bivalvia > Lucinida > Lucinidae > Anodontia > Anodontia alba. Next base: position 7,938,674 of record OZ024821.1, read on the forward strand.
AAAGGTTGCCTTTGGAAACAAAGAACACATCACGGATTAGAAAATGGGAGTCTCAGTTTTATTGAGAGTTTGCGAAATTTGCAACACTCTTACGCCCTCTAGCGTATACATGAGTACTGTATTTTTGAATATACCACAATGGGCCCAATGATCCCAAGGAAATGAAATATAATCTGCACTATGGTGATGTACGGGACGACGTTCTACCGCCGCCACACGGCACTAAAACCTGCTTCAGTGTAGTAAAAATAAACGTAAAAGCATTGCTTTTGGAAGCAAAGAATACACGACGGATTATAAAATGGGAGTATCGTTTTATTAAGACTCTTCATAGCAGGAATGAGGTTTGCAACACTGCTTATGCCCTCTAGCATATACATGAGCAGACATCAATTATTTTAATACCACAATGGGCCCAATGATCCCAAAAGAACTGACATATAATTTAATTTGCACTATGGTGTTGTACAGGGGAGACGTCCTACCGCCGCCACATGGCACTAACACCTGCTGCAGTGTTGTAAAATAGACGTTAAAAAGATTGCATTTTTTAAATAATGAACACGCTACGGGTTAGAAAATGGGACACTCCGTATTATTGAGACTCTTTACAAGTAGTAATGAAGTTTGCAACACTGCTTATGCCCTCTAGCGTATACATGAACAGAACTGCATTCTCAAATACACCACCATGGGCCAAATAATCCCAAAGGATATGTAATATAATCTGCACTAGGGTTATTAACTAGGAGACATTCTACCGCCGCAACACGGTATTAACACCTGCTGCAGTGTAATGAAATAAACGTCAAAAGGATTGCCTTTTGAAAAAAAAAGAACACACTACTGATTAGAAAATGGGAGGCTCTGTTTTATTGAGACTAGGAGACATTCTACCGCCGCCACACGGTATTAACACCTGCTGCAGTGTTATGAAATAAACGTGAAAAGGATTGCCTTTTGAAAACAAAGAACACACTACGGATTAGAAAATGGGAGTCTCTGTTTTCTTGAGACTCTTCATAAGCAGTAATGAAGTATGCAACATTTCTTACGCCCTCTAACTATACATGAGCAGAACTCTATTTTCAAATATACTACCATGTGCCCATTGATCCTAAAAGAAACGAAATATAATCTGCACTTTGGTGATGTACGGGAGACTTTCTACCGCTGCCACACGGCACTAATACCAGCCGCAGTGTAGTAAATAAACGTCAAAAAGATTGTCTTTGGAAACAAAGAATACATAAACGATTAGAAAATGGGAGTCTGCGTTTAAGCCTTTCAGAAGTAAGCAGTACATACACATTTAGCATGTCACTGCAATTTAACAGCATCGAAACAACCAAAAAACATATAATAAAATTAAATATAATGTATAATAGGTCATATTCACGAAATGATACAGTACCTTTTGAACTGACTAGAGGCAAAGAAATGTTTGGACCGTAACGAAAGTAATTTAAGTCCATGATAACATCCAAGTTACAAGCAAAACATCCAACAGAATGTTTACGAATGTAAATTAACAAGATGTTACTCAGGCATGTTAATGTTTAACCTGACTAGTAGTAAAACAATCTTTGCCGCGCAAATTACGCAATATCCATGCAACAGCTTTGCATCGGGACCCGGTGTGGGATAGGCTGGCTGTGAGGCTGCTTTGGGCCCCCGGTGTTTAGTTCTGCTAGCTATTCTGGGGCGGTGTTAGTCTTGATTGAGTAGCATCGGTATGGCTGAGTTGGGAGCCTTTATGCGAACCGAATTTTTATGTGTTTCTGTATTAAGAGTAGCATTGGGACACAGGGTGAAGTTAGCTAGCTGTAAAAGTGCTTTAACCCCCGCCCCGCCCCCCCCCCCCCCCCCCCCCGGCGGTGAAAGAGCGAATCTTAGCGCTTTTCGTACGTTTATCCGGTTTGTGCTTGTTTAGATTTGTCGATTTCCTCTTCCTCTTGGGGTCTGGGAAGGGCTGCGGTTTGTGATTGTGGCATTCCCTGGACTTTTCTCTTACCTTTTTTACTCTACTGACCGTTCTAAGGCGGTGGTCCCGGTGTTAGTCTTACTCTTTTCTGCTTTATGGTTTATTCTACGAGGCGATTTGTTGTATGTCTTTCCATGTGTCTTTCCACGTGTCATTTTGTTCTTGTGTTTTTTAGTCCTTTTTGTATTGCGATTACCTTGCTTGGGGAAGAGAGAGCTAATCTTAGTGCTTTTCGTACGTTTGTTTGGTTTGTGCTTGTTTAGATTTGTCGGTTTCCTGGACTTTTCTCTGACCTTTTGTTTCCAACCGGTATGCTTATGGATCTACGGATCATTCATATCATTACATGTTCTGTCACAAAACCTACGATTTATCAAGACTACACAGTCGGCATACAATGTATTTTTGCTTAAGAACACTACCTGAGATTGGCCTTAACACAGTTTCAATAACCACATCAGAGACACCAAATTGGAATGTGTGGATATATCCTGGTTTGGTAGGGAAACCTGCGGTGTCGATTTGGAAGGAAGCGAGCAGACGGTATCGGAATTGTTCAGGTATAAAGTTTCCGTAAAAGTCACTCTGGTACTGGCATTCATTAGATGGTCCGTTAGTTTCAGATTGTTTCATGTTCCCACCTCGTACTTCCGCTATGGTATTACAAGTGTCAATCGATGGCTCAGTGTTTACTAAAATAAAAAATAATATAAAAAAATACAAAAAAAGGTAAGAGAAAAGTCCAGGGAACGCCACAATCACAAACCGCAGCCCTTCCCAGACCCCAAGAGGAAGAGGAAGTCACGCAGTGATTGTATATTTTACTTAATTACGTTAGACACGTACTAAACGGATAGTCAGAATGCATATAAAATATTTTCACAGTCCTCTTAAGATGTGTAGCTAACTATGTAACAATGCGCTCAACTGTTTTAAATCAAACAACTGATATATCCTTTAATAGGAAACATAATGGTGCGTTTAACTTTTATATTTTTCAAACCCATTTTTGTCTGGGGACCCCAAAAGCGTTAACAGCAAACAATGCGGACCCAGATTCTGCGGGGTCTAATCAGGGTCTCCATTGTTTGCAAATAGTTTAGCCATTTTTTCTCTATAAATATCTAAATCACATAGCATAACAAAACAGGTAAGAGAAAAGTCCAGGGAGTGCCACAATCACAAACCGCAGCCCTTCCCAGACCCCAAGAGGAAGAGGAGACCGACAAATCTAAACAAACACAAACTGAACAAACGTACGAAAAGCACTAAGATTAGCTCTCTCTTCCCCAAGCGAGGTAATCGCAATACTAAAAGGACTGAAAAACACAAAACTAACATTAAAGTTCGACTTCCCAATTATAATTTGGGGAGTCTAAAATGGGTTTAAAAAAAAAAACATCAGATATATGGCAATATACTTTTATCGGTAGATACAGAAGCGATGTTATGTATATATAAAAAGAATTAGACCTTATTACTGCATATATCCATATAAGCACAGGGTCCAGCAGTTTCTGTAACTTCTGCGGAAAATACAGGGATGAAATATTTCGGGTAGAACACTAACTCGTCGTATGACGAGTGAAGATGACGTAGCGTCGCAAATCTTATTGACATGAAAACATAGAAATAATATAAACCAGAATCTGAGAAAAACATTATTTTATTATTAGTAATACAAAAATTAAGTTATCATTGGTCTCCAATACAGGATAAATTGCCCTCGAGACTCTCAAACACCGTAAATAAATTGTGCAGAAAACAAACTGTATGAGTAATTTTGGCTAAACAATTGGCTTATTACTTGTAAGACGTATAGGTAAGAAATGTATACTAAAAGGAAGGTAAGAGAAAAGTCCAGGGAGTGCCACAGTCACAAACCGCCGCCCTTCCCAGACCCCAAGAGGAAGAGGAAACCGACAAATCCAAACAAGCACAAATCGAACAAACGTACGGAAAGCACTAAGATTAGCTCTCTCTTCCCCAAGCGAGGTAATCGCAATACTAAAAGGACTAAAAAACACAAGAACAAAATGACACATGGAAAGACATACAAACAAATCGCCTCGTAGAATAAACCACAAAGCAACACAGAGTAAGACTAACACCGGGACCACCGCCTTAGAACGGTCAGTAGAGTAAAAAAGGTAAGAGAAAAGTCCAGGGAATGCCACAATCACAAACCGCAGCCCTTCCCAGACCCCAGGAGGAAGAGGAAACCGACAAATCTAAACAAGCATAAATCGGACAAACGTACGAAAAGCACTAAGATTAGCTCTCTCTTCCCCAAGCGAGGTAATCGCAATACTAAAAGGACTGAAAAACACAAGAACAAAATGACACACGGAAAGACATACAAGAAATCGCCTCGTAGAATAAACCACAAAGCAACAAATAGTAAGACTAACACTGGGACCACCGCCTTAGAACGGTCGGTAGAGCAAACCACCGGGGGGTTTAAAACCCTTTTACAGCTAGCTAACTTCACCCTTGGTTCCGATGCTACTCTTAATACAGAAATACATAAAAATTCGGTTCGCATAAAGGCTCCCAACTCAGTCAATGCATCAAAGCGAAAACATAAAAATCAAATTAATCACTATAGTAAACAAAGACGAGTACTCATGGCTAATTCTACTGTATACCAGAGTAAATGAAAACCAACAGTTGAACCACTGCGGGCCAAACCAAAGACATATCGTCAAGCCCCAACCCACTGGTTAAAGTTTTACGAAGAGACCGTCATTGAGTCTGAGGCCCGAACCGGCGTCGTGCAATTAAAGAGTGAAGCATTGCCATCAACTGGGTTGACAACTAGGCATGTAGTCTGCCGCATAAAATCCAGGCTATAGCCAATTCTTTTATAACGGTTAATAAGTTTTCTGAATTGCTCCGAAAAGTTAGATTTACCTAATTTTTTTCTAAATCTGTGCACTAAGTCACCGTAAAACTCTGGTTCCGATATACCTTGTTGCAGAAGTGTTTTCAGACTGACGCTATATTTTTCTAACAAGGCACTGTGTCTGCAATAAAATTTCGCAAACGCCTTACGAAGTTGAAATAACGACAGCCCTGCCTAAGTAGTTTGGCAGTAAGGGCTTTATTACAGTAGTTAAAGTCATTAAGATTTGTAGAAGCTCTGGTGAGTCTAATAAGTTGAGATATGTATACCCCATATGAGGTACGCCGGGGGACATCGCCATCCAGAAAAGGGAAATTGACTATATCAAAATCAAAATCGTCTCGTTTGTCATAAATTTTGGTGGAAACCGTACCATTAGAAATACATACATTCAAATCCATAAAAGGTGCCGCGGTATCGGAAGAATTTGCTCTATTTAATTGGAGTTCCGTAGGGTATATCCGATCCACCATTTGGTAAAGTAAATATTGTCAATATTTGATAAATTGTCAAGGTATCTTGAAGTTGAATTGAAAGCCTCAATAATGTCAGCCTGATTTTCACGTGAGAGAGACTTCATGAAATCTCTCTCATAACAAAATAGAAACAAATCTGCAACAAGAGGAGCACAATTAGTTCCAAATCGGAATACCAATAGTTTGCCTATAAAGTTTAGTTCCAAATCTAATAAAAATATTATCCGGAAGATAAACAAAGGCATCACAGACTTTTTGACACGACTATAAATTGTGATTATCATATATATCAGAAGTGAAAAAAAGCACATTCTTCTTTGCAGGCCAAATATTGGATATTCTCCCGAATAATCGTTCGGTTAAATAAATCAATAAGTTTATCTGTTATAAGATGATGCGGTAACGTAGTATACAGTGTAGAAAATATGTAGACAATTTAGAAGCCTGAAAGTTTTTAGATTAAAATTTTTTGAAAACATCATTAGAATTTTTAATTGACCAAACATAGTTAATTCCGTCCCTTTCGTAAACAGTATCATAGTACTTAATCGAATGTTTTTTGACAGCAGTAAGGCATGAAGTTAGCAGTTTGGACAAATTAGTAGTCGTACATGAACTAGAATTAGCAATGAAACGTGCTTTATAAGGTCGTTTATGAAGTTTCGGTAACCAATATAACGTAGGAAGTCTGTCTTGCTTTTCTTTAATACTCACTGCAAACTTAGCAGTAATATCGATAGAATGGGTATTAACAATAGATCTCTCGTCAGTAGAAATCCGTTCATATGTTTTAGTACTACCAAGTTCTTGTATTACAGTTTTGATATATTAAAGTCGTCACACAACAACAATATTATTAGCAGCTTTCTCAGCTGGAGACAAAACATACTTCCTATGAAATTCTTGGATACCTTGTTTCAAATATCGAAAAGATCATTTAGGCTTAGGAGGGAGAAGATCAAGGTTATTAGAGTAAAATAACACACGTTCATCAATGATCTTAAAAATCTTTAATTCCCAATTATTTAAAGCATTAGACTCAAACATGCTCTCGTTTACACCAACGCGTACAATAATCATTTAAAGCACTGGCAATTGTTTCCCGACATTTATTGAAATCAATGTGGGCTTAGAATCTATATTTAGGTTCTTTTGAAATAACTGAACGGATTCGTGAATCAGTTATAATCTTCAAGTTACCAGTGACAATATGACCCGCTGGTTGATAACAAAATTTAGAATTTTTACAATCTCAAGAATCAGGGGAACTAGTTTCAATATCAAGATCAGAAACTAATTTATTGAAATTAAGTATAGTATTACGGATAGGTTTGTTAATTTATAACAAATAATAGGAGATTCCGTGTTTTCGAAATATGAAGGTATAGCTGATATAACATTATTATCTCGAAATATACTAGGTAAATCTATGAATTCAATACCTTTATTAATGAATGGAATTTTGATGAAGTGTCGTCTAATGTGGTTAATTTCAGAATCAATGTAAGGACGAAGAGCATGTTGAGTATAACATCTAGTAAGGAGAGCTGCTGCATACAAATCATGTTTTCTATCATAAAATTTATTCGCCACATCATCTAACTTACGTAATGAAGAAACAGACAGTGAAGCTAGTTTAGAAAGCATTTGATGACGTCCAGAATTTAAGAGACTATTTAAATAAAAAAGAGATAAAACAGTTTTATGTTCACGTATAAAATTGCCATTTTTGCGCTTACCATGGGATCGTTTATTACGTTTTTTAATATCTAAAAGGGAAAAAGCATCGAAATCCGGCATTTTAGAAATATTTACTTCATGGTAAATATTATCATTAAATCCAAGTGGAAAAGGGGTTTGTAAACGTTTAATCCATTTAAGTTCAAAAAAGGTAACAGAAAAGTCAAGGGAGTGCCACAACCACAAACCGCAGCCCCGCCCCCCCCCGCCCCCGCCCCACCACCCAGACCCCCAAGAGGAAGAGAAAACCGACAAATCCAAACAAGCACAAATCGAACAAACGTACGAAAAGCACTAAGATTAGCTCTCTCTTCCCCAAGCGAGGTAATCGCTATACTAAAAGGACTGAAAAACACAAGAACAAAATGACACACGGAAAGACATACAACAAATCGCCTCGCAGAATAAACCACAAAGCAACAAAGAGTAAGACTAACACCGGGCAAGTTCATGTTTTAAAATATTTTTTAATCTTTTGGTAGAATTGGACTTGTGTATAACTTTTTCAACAGGTTGAACCAACAAAACTTTACTAGATGATCATGAATGACCAGTACTCCGGAAATGTTGATAAAGAAACGTATCAATTTTCTTTGCTTTTTTTTTTATTTTAAGCAAATGTTCCTTAAACCTAGTTTTCAGGGCCCGTTTGGTCTGTCCAACATACTGCATTCCTCAGCCTCCTTCGCTGCAAGTGAGAACATATATAACATCCTCTGATTTTTAGTCTAAATCAGAGTTGTTTACAACTGAAAATTGTCTATGATTAACTGAGGAAATTATAGTTGACCGACAAATTAAATGATTGCAGCAGGTGCAACTCTTGGCATAGCACTTAGAAATATTAGGGTACATACTGTTCCTTTTATACGGATTCTTATTGTGGGTGGTTGGGTGGTGCGAAGGTGTCATGTATCTTTTGTCGCCCGGGGCGTCCAGCTGATATTGGCTGATAGTTGGGCAAGGCCTGCTATCCTTGTAGCAGGTAAGGGTAGGGAGGTGATGTTTTTATTTCTTCTGTTTCTTCACTTTCATTCCTGTTTCTCTTTCTTCCCCGTCCCTCCCTTTCATCTCTTCTGCTATCTCTTCTGTCTATTTTCTCCCTTTCTCTGGGAGACGACACAAAATGACCCACAAGGGTTGACGTGTCGTTAAACCCCAACTCAATCAATCATTACAGATTCTTATATTTTAGAAGTATAGGAGATTTAATTGGAGAAAGTCTAATTCTAAGGTGATTACTGAAAATATTATAATTGGAATTGCCATATAAATTTATAGATGATACAGAGTGAAGTTTCAAAGGTGAAACGTTAAAACCTTTCTATAGAATTATACCAGTTGAAGTCTATATTCCAAATCCTCTGCTGTGTTTCAACTGTCAGAGATTTGGACACCATGAAAACAGCTGTCCTGTTCCTGATAGATAAGCTTGTGAAAAATGTGGTATGGGTAATTTTGTCCACCCTACACATGCTTGCAAAAACCAAGCCAAGTGCGTGAACTGTAATAAAGTCACTGAATGTGAAATATGAAAAAAAAAAGAGAAAGAAATTATGAAAATTAAAATAACTCAAAAATCACTTATTTGGAAGCTAAATACAAGAAAATCAACCTGAAATTACTTTCGCAAAAGTTGTTCAATCCGTTAATAGCAAACTGAAACAAAAGAAACGTCTGCTCAGTTTCATGAAAGAGATTCTGTCATTCAACCAAATCCAAAAGTCATTACTGCTAATCCAAAACATAAACATAAATCTGCATCTACCAATCAATCTAGACCACAAACAAGACGATACATCTCAAACCAGTTTACAAACACAGTTAAAACAAGCAAGTTGGTCACAAGCGCGATCAAAATCAAGAACAACAGACACAAAAGAAAACAAATGGAAAAAAAAAAAAAACAACAAAAAGATAAAGAGAAATGACTGAATCCATACAGTAAAGGGGCGTCGGCCGATCCCATCAAGGTGGTCAATAGGTTCGATTCCCTTGAGAACATGGAGTTATAGTTTGACTCCTCTATGTTCTCACAGTCTCAGAGAAAATAAAAGGATTAAGTTCCTTATTTTAAATCATCTCTCCATTCATCATGGATAAAAATCAATTCTTCAGTGGAACTGTCGAGGACAAAGCAAATTATAACAAAATATTAATTTTAACGACACTATTTTCTCCGACTGTCTTTTGTCTCCATGAAACATGTTTACAAACTAGAGATAATGTTACTTTTAAAAATTATATATATATATATATATATATATATATATATATATATATATATATATATATATATATATATATATATATATATATATATATATATAATCATATCGCAAATGAAAATCAGAAAACATCAGGAGGTTCATCAATCCTTGTAAAATCTAATGTTCCTTATAGTATGTTCCTTATAGACAGATAGATATAAATAGTAATTTACAAGCTGTTACTGTAAATGTCACATTACATAAATCCATAACAATTTGTTCTGTCTATCTTCCCCCACACTGTAATTTTTCTAAACAAGATTTAGAAAATCTTGTAAATCAGTTACCTCGTCCCTTTATATTATTAGGCGACTTTAATAGTCATAGCAAACTATGGGATTGTTTGGATACAAATGACAGAAGAGAAGTCATAGAAACTTTTATTGCAGAAAACGATTTATGTTTATTTAATGATAAACAACCAATATATCTTCATTCTCCTACAAGAAATTACTTTGCTTTAGATTTGTCTGTATGCTCTCCAAATATGTATTTAGATTTTGATTGGTCAGTTGTAGATGGCCTTCATGGGAGCGACCATTTTCCAATTAAGATCGAAGAAATCGAATCGACAAATGAAGACCATCATTCCAGATGAAATCTGAATAAAGCAAACTGAGAGAAATTTTATGAGTTATGTAATAAAAACTTAAAACCTGAAATGTTTAAAACAGCAGACAATATACAAGCTGTTACTGATACATTGATCCATATAGCCGAAAAAATGTATTCCTAAGTCCTCGACACGTTCAAAAAGAAATAGACCTTGGTTTAATAACGATGTTAAAAATGTAAAAATGTAATAAATAAAAGAAAATCTGCCTTACAAAAATTCAATAGGCAACCGACATAAGAAAATCTAATCCATGCCAAACAAATGCGAGCAAAAGCTCGCACAGCAATAAAAACAGATAAAGAACATCTTGGTAGCAATGAGTCTCCAAACTTACCTCTAGAACTCCAGGAAAGCAAATATGGGACATCGTTCGAAAAATTAATGGCAAGAATAAAAAAAACAAACATGTCCATATAAAATCAAACGGAAATATATGTCCAACGGCTAAAGACATTTCCAATGCCTTAGGAGAAATTTCTCAGAAAAAAACTCTTTTAATACAAATTATTTCAAAGATTTTCAGAACATAAAACAAGAACGAGAGAAGGAGCATTTGAATTATATGTCACTAAATCAAGAAAAATATAATTTCATTTACTTCTTCAGAATTATTAGATGCTCTTCATAAATCTCATGATAAAGCTGCTGGTCCTGATGATATACATTATCAAATTCTTGAACATTTGCCCAACAAGACATTAGAAACATTATTAGATATTTTAAATGATATTTGGATCACTGGGAAATTCCCAAAGACTGGAGTAAAGCAACGATTATACATATATCAAAACCAAATAAAGATCATACTGAAGCTACCAACTATAGACCTATTACTTTGACAAGTTGTTTATGTAAAACAATGGAGAGAATGATTAACGATAGGCTGGTTTGGTTCTTGGAATCAAACCAGCTTATAACAATATTTCAAGCTGGATTCAGGAAAAATAACTGTACAAATGATCATTTAATTCGTTCGTGATGCCTTTGTTAAAAAAGAACATGTCGTAGCTGTATTTTTTTATCTTGAAAAGTGATTTAGCATTGGACTCAACATGCTCTCGTTTTATACTCGTATGAGGCGGAGTTTGTACAAAGTCTCCTCCAAGCAGGCAAGAAACACCTCGCACAACAATTCAATTTCACCTACAGATATATAGATGATGTATTGTCTCTGAAAAAACACAAAATTTGCAGAGTATTTAGAATTCATCTACCCACGTGAACTTGAAATAAAGGAAACAACGGAGACTTCAGCCTCCTCCTCATACTTGGATTGTTATCTCTACATCGACAATGGAAAGCTTACTACTAGGCTTTACGACAAACGGGATGACTTCAATTTTCCCATCGTTAACTTTTCTTTCCTGAGCAGTAATATCCCTTCTGCACCAGCATACGGCGTTTACGTTTCACAGTTAATCCGTTATGCCAGAACCTGTTCAAATTATCAGGACTTCATGGAGCGTGGGAAAGTGCTCACTCAAAAGTTGTTGAGCCAGGGGTATCAAAAAACCAAACTGGTAGCAACACTTAAGAAGTTCTATGGGAGACATCATGATCTAGTCAATCCCTACAATGTGGCAGTTTCCAGAATTGTTTCTGATGTTTTTGCCAGTGACGCGCCATAAGTAGACTTCCAATATCCCGGACATACGCTTCTACCGATATTTCCTTCGTTCAGGCCCATGGGCATGGTGGGCGAAGCTTGCTTACCAAGTAATGCTTACTATCCGCGGACGCCTGATTACACCCTTTGTTCTGGGGTCCATGTCTGTTGGTCTGAACATTCTGATTCGTCATTCGTTTATGGATTTATGATTTTGGATTACGGCTTTGGTACCATGACCGCAACTACTTACACCAACGCGTACAATAATCATTTAAAGCACTGGCAATTGTTTCCCGACATTTATTGAAATCAATGTGGGCTTAGAATCTATATTTAGGTCCTTTTGAAATAACTGAACGGATTCGTGAATCAGTTGTAATCTTCAAGTTACCAGTGACAATATGATCCGCTGGTTGATAACAGAATTTAGAATCTTTACAATCTCAATAATCAGGGGAACTAGTTTCAATATCAAGATCAGAAACTAATTTATTGAAATTAAGTATAGTATTACGGATAGGTTTGTTATATTTATAACCAATAATAGGAGATTCCGCAATAATAGGAGATTCCGCGTTTTCGAAATATGTAGGTATAGTTGATATAACATTATTATCTGGAAATATGCTAGGTAAATCTATGAATTCAATACCTTTATTAATGAAAGAAATTTTGATGACGAGTTTAATATGGTTAATTTCAGAATCAATGTAAGGACGAAGAGCATGTTGAGTATAACATCTAGTAAGGAGAGCTGCTTCATATAAATCATGTTTTCTAACATAAAATTTATTCGCCACATCATCTAACTTACGTAATGAAGAAACAGACAGTGAAGCTTGTTTAGAAAGCATTTGATGACCTCCAGAATTTAAGAGAATAATTAAATCAAAAAAAGATAAGACAGTTTTATGTTTTCGTTTAAAATTGCCATTTTTGCGCTTACCATGGGATCGTTTATTATGTTTTTTTAATATCTAAAAGGGAAAAAGCATCGAAATCCGGCATTTTAGAAATATTTCTTTCATGGTAAATACTATCATTAAATCCAAGTGGAAAAGGGGTTTGTAAACGTTTAATCCTTTTAAGTTCAAGTTCATGTCTTATAAAATTTTGAATCTTTCGGTAGAATTAGACTTGTCTATAATTTTTTCAACAGGTTGAACCAAAACTTTACCAGGTAATCATGAATGACCAGTACTCCGGAAACGTTGATAAAGAAACGTATCAATTTTCTTAGCTTTTTTGATTTTAAGCAAATGTTCCTTAAACCTTGTTTTAAAGGGCCCGTTTGGTCTGTCCAACATACTGCATTCCTCAGCCTCCTTCGCTGCAAGTGAGAACATATATAACATCCTCTGACTTTCTGTCTAAATCAGAGTAGTTTACAACTGAAAACTGTCTATGATTAACTGAGGAAATTATAGTTGACTGACAAATTAAATGATTGCAGCAGGTGCAACTCTTGGCATTGCGCTTAGAAATATTAGGGTACATACTGTTCCTTTTATACGGATTCTTATATTTTAGAAGTATAGGAGATTTAATTGGAGAAAGCCTAATTCTAAGGTGATTTCTGAAAATATTATAATTAGAAGCGCCATATAAATTTATAGATGATACAGAGTGGTTTCAAAGGTGAAACGTTAACAGTAGGTAACAGAGAGTTAAATCTAGCAGTAGAACGGGGAATCTGTAAAGAAGAAGCAGAATGTAGCCTTATAGGATAAATAGTAATTTTTAATCTGTTAGTGATACTCATATAGCTGTATAGAAAGTAATACCATTTGATAAAAAGCAGTATTCGTACCGGCTATTATAGGCAGTAAGTAGCGATGCAAACATGCGGTATGACCGATGCATACATAGTATAGCAACAAATACAAGTCCAAAGAAACGTAAAGTAAGAAATTGTTATAAACGGGATACGAATACCGTAAATATCTAACCTTTAATGAGGTATAAATTAGAATCATGAGGAAGAGGAATACGAAAGGTGATTGTAAAGTGCAAACTCTGTCACTTTGTATAATAACACCATTAAATGAATGTAAAATCCTTTCGACTCTGAGTTTCTGAAATGAATTTTTCATCTCTTCGTTATTTTATTATTTGAACATATCAGTTGTTGCACATAGGGGTTTCAGTCAAAAGTCACGAGCCTTCTTATCGGGAGCTACACTATTTACCTTTATCACGAGCCGTCTCATCTGGATATGTACTGTATGCCAAGATATCTATATTGGTCTATAGGGATGAACGGCTTAAACAGGTCTATAAATATTGATCTGCATTTACATAATGTAACCAATCAGAAAGTATCTTGTGTATTACGTCGACTGGATGTCTCCAGATCACAGGATTACACCAGACGCTGGCGCCGAGTTTGATCGTGAAATGTCGGAAACCCCATGAGGTGTGATACAGAATGTTAGATATCTTTTAAATTACCGTAACAATGCCGTCTTGAATATATATATTTTTTTAAACTAATCCAAAAACGCAAGTTCTAAACAACAGCAGGTGACATTCTATTTTGTTTTATTTTTTTAAAAACAGTAAGACATATTTCAGCTTATTTAATTCGCAAGGGTTTCTTCAATTCTTAGTGACTTCAACTGTCGTAACAAAACCCGTACTGCCAAACTTTTCAGGCAGGGTTATCGTTACCATAAACTACGTGAGGCGTTTTCGAAATTTTTTATTGCACACACAATGCGTTAGTAGAAAAATACAGTTTCAGCCTGAAGAAACATCTGCAACAAGTTATATCGGAATTAAAAATTAAGTATTGTAGAGACATCTAACTTTTCGGAACAATTCAGGAAGCTAATTAACCGTTATAAGAAAAATATGATACAGCCTATATATTATACGGCAGACTGCATGCCTAAAAAGGTAAGAGAAAATTCCAGGGAGTGCCACAATCACAAAACGCAGCCCTTCTAAAACCCCAAGAGGAAGAGGAAACCGACAAATCTAAACCAGCACAAACCGAACAAATGTACGAAATGCACTACGATTAGCTCTCTCTTCCCCAAGCGAGGTAATCGCAATACTAAAAGGACTGAAAAACACAAGATTACACACGGAAAGATATACAACAAATCGCCTCGTAGAATAAACCACAAAGCAACAAAGAGTAAGACAAACACCAGGACCATCGCCTTAGAACGGTCAGTAGAGCAAACCACCGGGGGTGTAAAGCACCTTTAAAGCTAGATAACTTCACCTTGGGTCCCGATGCTACTCTTAATACAGAAATACATAAAAAATTCGGTTCGCATAAAGGCTCCCAACTCAGTCAATGTCAACCCAATCACTATTTATGGCTATGCTTTGCTTTGTAATTACACGACAGCGGTTCGGGCCTCAGACTCAATGACAGCTTCTTCGTAACGCTTTAAAAAGGGGTTTAGAGCTTGATGATATGTCTTGGGCTTGGACTGCCGTGGTTCAACTATTGGTCATCTTTAACTGTCTCGCAGTGGGTGTAGGATTAGCTGTGAGTACTCGTCTTTGTTTATTATAGTAATTTATTTGATTTCTCTGTTTTTGCTATGGTGCATCGAGTGAGTTGAGAGCCATTAGGCAAACAGAGTTATATGTATTTCTGTTTTAAGAGTAGCATCAGGACCCAGGGTGAAGAGAGTCGACTGTAAAGTGCTTTAACCCGTCCCCTCCCCCTCCCTCCATCCCCTCCCTGCTCGGTATTTTATACTATTGACGGTTTTAAGGCGGTGGTCGTCCTGGTGTTGCTCTTACTCTGTGTAGGTTTGTGGCTTATTCTTGGAGGCGATTTATGTTAAAAAAGGTAAGAGAAAAGTCCAGAGAGTGCCACAATCACAAACCGCAGCCCTTCCCAGACCCCAAGAGGAAGAGGAAACCGACATACCAAACAAGCACAAACCGAACAAACGTACGAAAAGCACTAAGATTAGCTCTCTCTTCCCCAAGTGAGGTAATCGCAATATTAAAGGACTGAAAAACACAAGAACAAAATGACACAAGTTTTGGCTTATGTTTTTCCCCTTTACGCGTTTGTTTAGCATATGCTGATTGTTGTTTCTGTCCTCTTCCTCTTGGTGTCAGGGACTGGCTGCGATTGACTGTGGCACTCCTTGGAATTTTAATTTTACCTTTTTAACTTCAGCGAATCGTCTGTTAGACAGTTCCTTCATATAAAATGTTAAACCTTGTTTTCTTAAAGATAAAAATAAAAATGTCCTATAGTTTTTATTGGCTTTAAGGGTTCAGTGATATGACTGCGTCCATCCTATCTGTTTTTATTTTCATCTGACGTTGACAGGTCTATTGGTGCAGTAACATATGTAGAAAAGTCACGCGCCTGTTGCTTTAATTTCAGGGCGTCAACTGAAACAAACCACTTTTGAGACAGTATGATCTGGCTTTTTAAGCTTTGATCCCTACAGGCCAAAACATATATCAGTGTAGATCCTGATGAGAAGGCCCGTAACAGGCCGTCTCATCAGGATCTACACTGTTTGTCATTCTGGTTTTGAGTTTTAACTGAAAATCCTATTTGCAAAACAAGGAATGTGTCAAAATTCAACGATGGAAGGAAGGATGGATGGATGGATGGATATTTTGTTTATAGACGCTCAACCCTAAAAGGGCATATAGCGTCTAATAAGTTTTATGTTATGTTATATGATGATTTTATTTAATGAGAAATTTAAAAATATCTAGGATTGATGTGTTTATTTTAAAGAGATAAAGTATCAATGATTTTAAGTGATTAAAAATACTGATCATATTTTATTAAAAAGTCCGATCTCTTTAAGAAAGTCGAGTATTTTCTGAGTTGGCATATCAAAAAGTTTCTTTATAGTTTTTATATTAAAATACTTTGTGCGAATGTGATTAAATTCAGCACAAGTGATAAGAAAATGTTTGACTGTGAAAGGTTCATTACAAGGAATGCAGAATGGAGCTTGTTCATTGTTTAAAATATAAGAATGAGTAATTCTAGTGTGTCCAAGTCTACATCTCGTGATTTTTGTTTGTTCTTTTCTGCTGAGATTAGAGAATGTGCATTTGCTGTTAAAATTTGGTTTGATTTCATTTAATTTATTATAAGTTTGTGTTTCCCAAACAGACTGACATTTGTTGTTGATGTATTGACAGACATTTGATTTAAAGTCGGAGTGAGGAATTTTGAAATTGGTTATTACTAAGGATAATGCAGATTTGGCTTCTGAATCTGCTAATTCATTTCCACGAATATTAACGTGGCTGGGAAGCCAACAAAATACAATTTCTTTTGAAGCGGAAAGATAATAATATTTTTTTAAGAATTTGCTGAATTAATGGGTTTCTATGGTGTAAATCTTTAAGAGATTTTAATACAGAAAGAGAATCTGAATAAATGACAAACTGTTTTTCAGACTGATCTCTGATATGGTAAAGTGCAATATCAATTGCCTTGGCTTCGGCGGTAAAAATGGAGCTATTATCAGGTAATCTGATACTGTCAGTAAAATTTGGACTAATAACAGAACAAGCAACTTTCTCATCTTGTTTCGAACCATCTGTATAAATTGACAGGTAATGTTTATAATTTGATTTGATTTCTAAAAATTCATTCTTAAAAATATGCGACTCGACTTCTGTTTTTTTATTTTTATGAAGGTCTAAAATAATCTTTGGAGGGTTTAACGTCCATGGCTCTTTTGATGGAAAAGAAAAATGCTGAACATTTTTAATATTGATATTGGCCTCTTCAAGTAACGGTTGTATTCTCAGGCCAAGGGGTTTAATAGCCGTTGGTTTATTGTTGTAAAATCTTTCATATTTAGGATTAAAAACACAATCATAGGCTGAATTACGTGGATTGGCGGCTAATTTAGTAACATATTGAAGAGACAATTTCTCTCTTCTTATATACAATGATGGTTCATTTGATTCAGCGTATAAACTTTCGACGGGGGAAGTACGAAAAGCCCCTAGAGCCAGACGTAAACCTTGGTGATGAATAGTATCCAAAGATTTCAAATAAGATTTTCTTGCGGATCCATAAACTATGGATCCATAATCCAATTTAGATCTAATTAAAGATCTATAGAGATTTAAAAGAACAGTACGATCTCCTCCCCAGTCGGAACTGGAGAGAACTTTAAGAATATCAAGAGCTTTTAAACATTTAGCTTTTAAAGCTTTGATGTGTGGTATAAAAGATAATTTGTTATCGAACAAAAGACCCAGAAATTTTGCTTCACTGACGACTGGAATGGGACTACCATATATGGTGAGATGAGGATCTAAATGTAGCTGACGTATCTGACAAAAATGAACGCATTGAGTTTTTGTTTTTGAAAATTTGAAACCATTTTCTGTTGCCCAATTTTCTATATTATTTAAACATCGTTGTAGTTTGAATTCAATGGTTTCCATATTTTTCGATCTAATAAATATTCCAAAATCGTCAACAAAAAGTGAACAATCAAGGTCTTTCACACATTTAACAATATCGTTAATTTTAATGCCAAACAAGGTAGGTGATAAAATGCTTCCCTGTGGTACACCTTGTTCTTGTTTAAATATGTCTGATAACGTATTACCTATTCGAACATTAAATGTTCGATCTGATAAAAAGTTTTGAATAAAAAGTGGTAATCGGCCTTTAAGGCCTAATTTATGTAAATCTTTCATGATGCCATGTTTCCATGTAGTATCGTAAGCTTTTTCTAAGTCAAAAAATACAGCTACGACATGTTCTTTTTTAACAAAGGCATCACGAATAAAAGATTCCCAACGAATCAAATGATCGTTTGTACAATTATTTTTTCTGAATCCAGCTTGATATTTTGTTATAAGCTGGTTTGATTCCAAGAACCAAACCAGTCTATCATTAATCATTCTCTCCATTGTTTTACACAAACAACTTGTCAAAGCAATAGGTCTATAGTTAGTAGCTTCAGTATGATCTTTATTTGGTTTTGGTATAGGTATAATCGTTGCTTTACTCCAGTCTTTTGGAAATTTTCCAGTGATCCAAATATCATTTAAAATATTTAATAAAGTTTTTAAAGCGTTATCGGGTAAATGTTTAAGAATTTGATAATGAATGTCATCAGGACCAGCAGCTGTATCGTGAGATTTATGAAGAGCATCTAATAATTCTGGAGCTGTGAATGGTACATTATATTTTTCATGATTTAGTGACGTAAAATTTAGATGCTCTTTCTCTCGTTCCTGTTTTATGTTTTGAAAGGTTTCGGAATAATTTGCACTAGAAGAAGGATGGATGGATGGATGGATATTTTCTTTATAGATGCTCAACCCTAATAAGGCATATAACCTCTAATAACTTTCACGTTATATGATTATTTTATAACATTGATATATTCATTTAAAAAAAATGATATTTTTATTTTAAAAAGATAAAAATATTAATGATTATATTTTGTTAAAATGTCCGATTTCTTTAAAAAAAAACTGATTATTTTATCAGTTGGTATATCATTAAAAAGGTAATTTACAGTTTTTATATTAAAATATTTTGTGCGAATATGATTGTATTCTGTAAAAGTAATGAGGAAATGTTTGACTGTTAAAGGTTCGTCACAAGGAATACAAAAGGGAGGTTGTTCATTTTTTAATATATAAGAAAGAGTAATTCTAGTATGTCCAATTCGACATCAGATGATTTTTGTTTGTTCTTTTCAGCATTAATCAGAGAATGCACATTTGCTGTTAAAATTTGGTTTTATTTCGTTCAGTTTAATTTGAGTGTTTTTTCCAAATTTGGCGGTAATGTATTGACGGATGTTTGATTTAAAATCGGAGTAAGGAATTTAAAACTTTGTTATCACTATGGATAATGCAGATTTAGCTTCTAAATCAGTTTATTCATTTCCACCAATACTAATGTGGCTAGGAAGCCAACAAAATATAATTTATTTTGAAACTGAAAGGTAATAATATTTTTTAAGAATTTGCTGAACTAACGGGTTCCTATGGTGTAAATCTTTAAGAGATTTTAATACAAAAAGAAAATCTGAATAAATGATGAATTAGTTTTCAGACTGATCTCTGATATGATAAAGTGCAATATCAATTGCTTTGGCTTCAGCGGTAAAAATGGAGTTGTTATCAGGTAATCTAATGTTGTCAGTAAAATCTGGACTTATTACAGCACAAACAACTTTCTCATCTTGTTTGGAACCATCAGTATAAATTGAAAGATGATGTTTATATTTCGATTTGATTTTTAAAGGTTCAGTTTTAAAAATATGTGATTCAACTTCTGATTTTTTGTTTTTATGATGATCTAAAATAATCTTTGGAGGGTTCAACGTCCATGGTTCTTTTGATGGAAAAGAGTAGGGCTAAAAAGTTTTAATATTAATATTGGCCTCTTCAAGCAACGGTTGCATTGTCAGTCTAAAGGGTTTAATAGCCTTTGGTTTATTAGTGTAAAATATTTCGTATTTAGGATTAAAAACACAATCATAAGCTGAATTGCGTAGATTGGCGGCTAATTTAGTAACATATTACAGAGACAGTTTCTCTCTTTCTATAAACAGTGATGTTTTTTTGATTCAGGGTATAAACTTTCTACGGGGGAAGTACGAAAAGCTCCTAGAGCTAGACGTAAACCTTAATGATGAATATTATCCAAAGATTTTGAAAAAGATTTTATAGCGGATCCATAAACTGTGGATCCGTAATCTAGATTAGATCAAATTAAAAATCTAAAAAGATTTAAAAGGACAGTACGATCTCCTCCCCAGTCGGAACTCGAGAGAACTTGAAGAATATCGAGTGATTTTAAAGACACATATTCCATTGCGTAACATCCTAATGGCCTAGTAGACTAGTTCCATTAAGAAAAACTATAAACTATAACTAAAATTAACGACTATCGAGTAGCGGCAGATTTAGCCTAGCTGACACGTATTAACGCATTTTACAGAGACATTTTCCATTAATACTAGATAATCGTAAAGCTAGATCCACATTGCAAAGTTGTTTATTCAAGCGAAGAAACTGACCGTTTTCACTGTTATGAATAGTTGTACTTCTTAGCGGACAAAATATTGGTTTATAATAAAACTGAGTAGCAAACAATACAACAGCCTCTCTGGCGTATGCATGGGGTCTGAAGTTCGAATCCCAGCATAAATGATAATTTTTGCTTTCGTTGTTTAGCTTTTGTTTTCGTTTTCAATAGATCCTGTTCTTATTGACATCATTTCTATCTATCATTGTGGACTTGTTTACTTTTTTGAAATTTTAGGACACAGTATATTTTGACGACAAGTAATGAGGCTGTGTGGAGGCGAAACTTATTTTCATTTATTGCAGTAGTGTTGCATGACATTCGAAATGTCACATTGTTTCTGTTGGGTCACCAGCATTTGATCGTCATAGTCGAAGCCAAATTACCGATGAGTATCCCATAACAACCTGGACGGTCTAGATATGTTTGTTTCAACACACAGCCTAATGAATTTTCGCTGTTCTTTGAGCGAAGCGCACGGCAAATCTTGTTGAACATTGATTATTGCCCGAAAACCATGCATATTTATATCCAGTGGCTGAAGAGTTCAATGAAAAGGATGACAGGCGGTTTGTATACTTCGAAAAAATTCTTTTGTAACGGCAATGTTTGCTTTGCGGTTTGTTCAGGACGTTTCCAGTTTGCGTCTTACTTCTTCGACTGCATTGCTCGTGATAAAACGAACCTCATAGTCCGTCCGTCCATCCATCCGTCTCTCTCTCTTTCTCTCTCTCTCTCTCTCTCTCTCTCTCTCTCTCTCTCTCTCTCTCTCTCTCTCTCTCTCTCTCAAGCACCTTAGTTTGCTGATGTAATTTAAATGCTGCTTAATGACGCAGAACATTATTCATGTAAGCCTTGATTACCATATAAGCTCTTGCTTACCTTACAAACCAGCACCATAAGCGTTTTAACTGGAATTGCTGTTCATCAGTGAACTTTATCTGGTGAAGGTGATGATAAAGGTACCTCCAAACCGCGCGCGTTTACAAGTGAACAGGATTTGTGGCCACGGACTGTGGCGCGTCAGAAAAGGTAAAACTGAAATTTATTTTCAAGAAAAACACAGATGTCTCCTCAAGGTTTGTGTCACTGAATGTGTCTTATTTGATAGAAAGAAAAAGTGTATTAATGGTTATGGGAAGGTGATCTAAACGTTTTACGGAGACATTAAACCTTTAGTGAAGCGAAAGGGTTGGGTATGCTCCAGGCAACCCCTGTGGAACCAAAGACTCTTGTCACTATTGTGTTATTTTTATAAGAATCAAGAATATATATGGTTTATGGGTGGTTGTCTGAAAAAGTATCAAGATTGAAAGCATTTTACGAAGAGAAGGTGTGGGACATGCCCCCGAAGTATCCCTGGGAATCCGAGATCCATGTTCTTCTCGTGCCGGGCATAGCCTTTATTAGCCAGGAGGTTATATCCGCCTCAACATGGCAGGCACATATATGTCCGCCGATGCCAGGATTCGAACCAACGACTCCCGGATAGGATTCAATGCATCTTATCGTAAGCAACGAGAATATATATGGTTTATTGATGGTATTCTGAACCATTTGTAAGTTATAGTTCACATCTAGGTTTTTCCAAAACGAAAGCCCATGTGAAAAATTTAAAATAATTAAGCCTGTTTTACATCAGGCGTACGATTTTTTGCCGTACGATTTCCTGATATGTATTTGATATAGCAAGGCAGCCTCACAATGCCCGTACGGCTGTTTCAGTTATAGTACGATGTTAGCAGCTTCAATGTCCGAAATTGCAAACAATTTCTACGACAGTCGCAAGATGGCCGTAGGACTGTCGTGAAATTTACAAAACTGTCGCAAGGCTGTCGTAAGAATTCTTGCAGTCATCCGTACGATAAAGAAAAAAAATGTAAGGCTGTCGCACGAATGCCTTACCATGTTCGTGTGTTCATCGTGCGAAAAAGGCCAGTATCCAAAACCTTTGAAAATCGTGCGAAATCATATGTCAACCCTGCGCTTGTCTTGGGGCTGTCTTACGGCAGCCATACAGCGTGCAAAAATCGCCAAAAAATCGTAGAAATAATGTGTATGTTGAAAATTTGACGTACGACGCTGCGACAACCGTCCGACGCTGCGAATTCGTAGGACTGTCTTGCGGCTATCGCACGGACTTCTGCGATTTTTGCCAAAAGGATAACCGTATCTAGCCGTATTAAATACTATCAGACGACGTGCAGAACTCTGGTTTGCCTACTGTTAGAGTTAGGGTCCTATGAGCTTAGTAAAGCCTGTATAATTTTGAATATACTATAGGAATGCCTTTTTATAGAAGATATATTACGTATGTTCACTTGCAGGAAGTACAAGATATTACACACGCTGCACGAACAGACGGATGGACAGGGGTAAACCTTGGTGCATTCGCGCTTTTCTTCGAGTTGGATTGTTATACCATAAGTTCACTTTTCCAAGGTCATTTTTATATAAATGTTACCGTCCAGAATGAACTGTAACTTAGTGTTTTAAATATGGTCAATATTTGGTAATTCTGGGAAACGATACATTACACCATCTGAATTTAGTGTTAACATGTTTGGGAAAATGAAAAATCTTGATTGTTGAAAACACTTACAATTTTTTTGTATTGCCTTCCGGTGAACTCACACTAGGCAAGTTTTCGCTTAAAACTGAGATGGTAGGGCTTAGCGTTACAGAATTAAGGTTGATGTCCGAGTAAAACGTAATCTTTGTTTGTCATTTCCTCAAACAACTTTTTAAATTATACCACTTAGAGAGAGAGAGAGAGAGAGAGAGAGAGAGAGAGAGAGAGAGAGTCTGGACTAAACAAGCATGGAACAAGAGATGGGTTTTTTTTTTATTTTTCTTTGCAGTATATGAATAGCCATTTTGTTAAACAATTTCTTGCCTTAGCAGAAAAATGCTTATCTGTCGGACACTTTTCACGGCGCATACTAATTATGGAAACGTATCCATGCATTCCCGATAATCTTTGCAAATACGTAATAAATAGCTGTTTTCTGACTGTATTTTTATTTGGTATAAACATATATATTTCAATAAATTCTACATATATTCATACAATATTGAGAATAAGTAATGGGATTCAGAAAGAAGCCAAAAGGCTTATACGAATCCGTTTCCCAATATAACAAAATTACAATCAACCGGTGACATTTACAAAGAAATAACTATGAGTGATGCTTCCAAATTTGAGTTCAAACCAATATACATGTATATATAACGAAGAGAGAGAGAGAGAGAGAGAGAGAGAGAGAGAGAGAGAGAGAGAGAGAGAGAGAGTCTCTCACGACTTAAAACGTTTACTTTCAAAAATAAACTTCTGCACAGCCATAAAAACATCAGAATTACAACTATGATTTAAATGATCGTCTCCAAATAGTAAACAATCTAAACTAGGCGTACAATATTTTGATATCTCGTTTAACATTTCCTGACGTAGTTGACTATCTCTGGCATTCGAAAAGGTAGTGCTTGGTGGTTTCAACTGAACCACATTGACAGCATGGGTCGTTTATTATATTTTTAGAGAACAAGTGATGGTTCAAAGAACTACAAGAAGTTCTAAGACGTGTGTGTTGTATTTGAGCAAATCGAAAACCAACTGTAAAATATCGAGGTGGTTTCAGTATGTTCTTGTTCATTTGATACTTGAAACTCGTAAGAGTAAGTGCGTCTCTCGTTTCAGGGAACAGATCATTTCATAATCTTATGGTAGAAGGAACAAACGATTTATAGTATAACTGCGTTCTCGCTAGTGGTGGCCGTATATTAGAAGCGTCCCTTAAACCGTAATGAGTAGTATTTTCAATAGGTTGTGGAACTAACGAAGATAGATACTCTGGAGAAATATTAATACTCACTTTGTAAAACAAACACAATTTATGTTTAGAACGTCTGACCTCAAGGGTTTCTTATCCCGTTTCCTTATACAACATTTCCAAGGATACAAGTTTGGTAGTTCTAGTTACTATACGAGCTGCTTTCAGTTGTATCTTCTCAAGTGCTTTAACTTCATATAATGTGCAGTTGTCCCACACGACATCCGCATACTCCAAAAGTGGTCGTATGAAAGACACGTATATAATTTCTAATGACCTGCTATCTAAAAGAAATTTAAGCTTGCGCATTAAGTTAACCCTTAACCAAGCTTTACTAGTAATGCTATTAATATGATCATGCCACGTACCATCACTAGAAAGAAATGTACCTAAATGTTTGTGATAAGAAACTTCTTTAATTGGTTCGTTATTCATTAAGAGTTGGGGGTGTAAAGGCCTATTTGATTTCCTTGAAATTAGAAGAGGTTCTGACTTATTTGCATTAGATTTTACCAACCAGCTTTCAGCCCATTGGTACATAAGTTCTAAATCTGAATTTAAAATCTAGCAGCTTCAGTTGGATTATCCACAATAAGATATAGACTGGTATCGTCTGCAAATAGTCGAACAGTTGAATTAACATTTAGAACTATATCATTAATGTAAATTAAGAACAGTAAAGGACCTAAAATGGAACCTTGCGGGACACCTGCCTTAATGGGTAACCAGCTAGAGCTTCCACCTGGAATGAGTACTCTCTGCTTTCTATCTGCTTTCTATCTGAAAGATAACTGGATAACCATTGAAGAAGGGTTGAATTTATACCGGCTTGTTTCAACTTAAAAAGTAGACCTTTATGCCATACACAATCAAAAGCTTTGCTTATGTCTAAAAAGACTGCTCTAACTTCTTTGCCTTCGTCTAAAGCCTTACAAAAAGTATTGTAAATATCGATCAATTGATCTACGGTCGAGTTATTTTTATTTCTCGTATATAATTTTAAAATTTAATGGCATTATTGTTTAATGGAGTCGCTCCTTATATCAATCTACATATCCATACTTAAGACCACTGAAGCTCACTCACATGCTTATTGTTATATAAGTACAGGATTGGTGAGGTACAATTTGCACGAAGATGTTTCCCTGATGTGTTCCATACGGGGCCAATTTTATGACCAACATAAAAGTTTCCGCCAACTTTCTGTCTACTTTCAGTGTCCCAAATTTATGTGTGTCCGTCCTTCAGAGTCCGTCTCACCGTCCGCGAAACTCTCATCGTAAGAAAAGTGCCCGTGGGTACAGCTCGCGGCATAAGAAAATCCACCGTGCGTTCCGATAGCGTGTTTATCTACTTTGCCCGAGGAATGGCGACTGCTGTTTGGTTAGTTTTGTTTCACACATGTCTAAAAACGATGGCCGAATATTAATGCTTTGAACAAGTTTGACTTTAAAAATAGTCTATCGAGCGCAGAGTTTGGCTTCTCTCTCATCATATTCGAATCCGGAAAATACCCGAAATCCAATGATATAGTTTCAATAGCAGACGGTAAAGACACCCGATAAAACAAATGTTTGCTAATGAACTGGTGGATATTACTCATCGTACCACTGAAAATATCTATACATGCTACTTTTTTTAAAAGTTTGCAATGAATGCAAAAGTTTGCAAATTCAATTTTCACTTCAGTCGCTTAACATGATCGGATGATAACAATGTTTGGCCCTCTAAATCATTTTGTTTGAAGCTGAGATTTAAAGACAGGATTTTCAAATCAGTGGTCTGGTTCCAAGGTCGATTTAAACTGGTAACCAGCTCAGGAAATGTAGGCGGGGCTTGCTATCTATAAGGGTCATAAAACTGAAAAGGATTTATTATGTTTATTGAAACCAATTAGGAATTGTGTCTATTCACAAGGTAAGTATTAAACTGATAAGACTTAACACGGAATCTCCTGTTATTTGTTATAAATACAACAAACCTATCCGTAATACTATACTTAATTTCAATAAATTAGTTTCTGATCTTGATATTGAAACTAGTTCCCCTGATTCTTGAGATTGTATAGATTCTAAATTTTGTTATCAACCAGCGAGTCATATTGTCACTGGTAACTTGAAGATTATAACTGATTCATGAATCCGTTTAGTTATTTCAAAATGACCTAAATATAGATTCCCAGCCCACATTGATTTCAATAAACGTCGGGAAACAATTGCCAGTGCTTTAAATGATTATTGTACGCGTATGTGTAAACGAGAGCATGTTGAGTCTAATGCTTTAAATAATTGGAAATTAAAGATTTTTAAGATCATTGATGAACGTGTGTTATTTTCATCCCTCCTAAGCCTAAATCTTTTCGATATTTGAAACAAGTGTGACGGATTAGGTATATATATCACTTCTACAGCCTCGCTGTGGAAGCCGGCTTTTATGACGACACTGGTAGAGTGATTGGCTTTTTTACGAAGTTAAGCAACGGAGATCGCGGTTAGTACCTGGATGGGTGACCGCGGTGCTTGACTTCGTGGAAGACCCGGTTTCACGCTACATTGATGGCAGCGGTGGGATGGCAGTGTCCTTAGTGTGTTGCATAGGCTCCGCCCTCGGATTAGCCTAGTGAGGCATGTGTGACTTCGGGACGAAGTCAAAAGAGAGGGGGAGAAATGTGACGGATTAGGTATATATATCACTTCTACAGCCCCGCTATGGAAGCCGGCTTTTATGGCGACACTGGTAGAGTGATTGGCTTTTTTACGAAGTTAAGCAACTTACATCTCGGTTAGTACCTGGATGGGTGACCGCGGTGCTTGACTTTGTGGAAGACCCGGTTTCACGCTACACAAGGTATCCAAGAATTTCATAGGAAGTATGTTTTGGCTCCAGATGATAAAGCTGCTAATAATGTTGTTGTTGTGTGAAGACTTTATTATATCAATATTCTAAAACAAGAACTTGGTAGTACCAAAACATATGAACGGATTTCTACTGACGAGAGATCTATTGTCAATACCCATTCTATCGATATTACTGCTAAATTTGCAGTGAATATTAAAGAAAAGCAAGACAGACTTCCTACGTTATATTGGTTACCGAAACTTCATAAACGACCTTATAAAGCATGTTTCATTGCTAATTCTAGTTCTTGTACGACTACTGTTTTGTCCAAACTTCTAACTTCATGCCTGACTGCTGTTAAAAAACATTGGATTAGATTCTATGATACTGTTTACGAAAGAGACGGAATCAACTATTTTTGGTCAATTAAAAATTCTAATGATGTTCTCAATAAATTTTAATCTAAAAACTTTCAGGCTTCTAAATTGTCTACATATGATTTTTTTTTTACACTGTATACTACGTTACCTCATCATCTTATAAAAGATAAACTTATTGATTTAATTAACCGAAAGTTATTCGGGAGAATACCCAATACTTGGCTTGAACGAAGAATGTGCTTTTTTTCACTTCTGATGTATATAATAATCACAATATATGGTCGTGTCAAAAAGTTTGTGATGCCCTTGTTTATTTTTTGGATACTATTTTTTATTAGATTTGGAACTAAACTTTATGGACAAACTATTGGTATTCCGATGGGAACTAATTCTGCTCTTATTGTTGCAGATTTGTTTCTTTTTTGTTATGAGAGAGATTTTATGAAGTCTCTCTTACGTGATAATCAGGCTGACATTATTGGCTTTTAATTCAACTTCAAGATACCTTGACGATTTATTAAATATTGACAATATTTACTTTGACCAAATGGTGGACCGGATATACCCTACAGAACTCCAATTAAACACAGCAAATTCTTCCGACACCGAGGCACCTTTTTCGGATTTGAATCTATGTATATCTAATGGTACAGTTTCCACCAAAATTTATGATAAACGGGACGATTTTGATTTTGATATAATCAATTTCCCTTTTCTGGATGGCGATGTCCCCCGGCGTACCTCATATGGGGTATACATATCTCAACTTATAAGATTCGCCAGAGCTTCTTCAAATCTTAATGACTTTAACTACCGTTATAAAGCCCTTACTGCCAAACTTCTTAGGCAGGGCTATCGTTATTTTAAACTTCGTAAGGCGTTTTCGAAATTTTATCGCGAACACAGTGCCTTGTTAGAAAAATATAGCGTCAGTCTGAAAACACTTCTGCAACAAGGTATATCGGAACCCGAATTTTACGGTGACTTAGTGTACAGATTTAGAAAAAATTGCAGGTAAATCTAACTTTTCGGAGCAATTCAGAAAACTTATTAACCGTTATAAAAGAATTGGCTATAGCCTGTATATTATGCGGCAGACTGCATGCCTAGTTGTCAACCTAATCATTGTTGATGGCTATGCTTCACTCTTTAATTGCACGACGGCGGTTCGGGCCTCAGACTCAATAACGGTCTCTTCGTAAAACTTTAACAAGTGGGTTGGGGCTTGACGATATGTCTTTGGCTTGGCCCGCCGTGATTCAACTATTGGTTTTCCTTTACTCTGGCATACAGTTGAATTAGCCATGAGCACTCGTCTTTGTATATTATAGTGATTAATTTGATTTTTATGTTTTCGCTTTGATGCATTGTCTGAGTTGGGAGCCTTTATGCGAACAGAATTTTTATGTATTTCTGTATTAAGAGTAGCATCGGGACCCAGGGTAAAGTTAGCTAGCTGTAAAAGTGTTTTAAACCCCCGCCGCCCCGCCCCCACCCCGGTGGTTTGCTCTACCGACCGTTCTAAGGCGGTGATCCCGGTGTTAGTCTTACACTTTGTTGCTTTATGGTTTATTCTACGAAGCGATTTGTTGTATGTCTTTCCGTGTGTCATTTTGTTCTTGTGTTTTTCAGTCCTTTTAGTATTGCGATTACCTCGCTTGGGGAAGAGAGAGCTAATCTTGGTGCTTTTCGTACGTTTGCTCGGTTTGTGCTTGTTTAGATTTGTCGGTTTCCTCTTCCTCTTGCGGTCTGGGAAGGGCTGCGGTTTGTGACTGTGGCACTCCCTGGACTTTTCTCTTACCTTTTTAAACGTGGTACGATGCAGTACATGTGTTAGTCTGTACTTGTAAGATCCAGTACGGCAGCTGTCGTTGGCTGACAGAAAACGGGCACTTAGTAATGGTGAACGGCTAGGAAGCTTTCCCTGAAAGGTGTGGCTAGGGTCGCGTAAAACCTCAGCAAATCAAAACCAAAGAATACTTGTAAGAACCGCTTCGGTAGCCTCGGTTAGTTTTGAGCAGATATAAAAAAAAAACAATATAGCAAATCTTCATCCGATTTTTTTGTATTTTAACAACCATAAAATTCCTGCTTCAGTAATGGAAAAGTAGAAAAGAAAAAATGTGTATCGTGTGGGATTCGAACCAGCCACCTATGACGCTGAAGTCCAGAGTGCTAACCTTTATACCACAGAGACTATAATTTCTGTAATGTTTATAAAAGGTTATACCCATTTGTTTGAATTATAGGTAGTTGTACATAATTCTAAACAGTGATTTATAGTTTATAGTTTAAGTATACAGTTTATAGTTTGGTGCTTAATGGTACTAGTCCACTAGTAAAATATGCAGATAACAGATCATACATCAGTGGTGACCTATGTGTCTCAAACAGGTAGGGAGCAGATATGGGAAATTCAGTTTTTAGCAGATGATAAATGGCTAGAAGTATAAAATATATATATATATATTTTTTCATTTATTCATTTGAAACCATTTTTATAAAGTCGTATAATAGTCTCTTTCTGTTCTTTGGTCAACTCCAGTGTTATGTTTTGTGTTGACATTTTCTTTTTCTATTTCCTGTGCTTCACCAAGAAAATAGCAATTACATTATGTGCTTCTGCAAACTATAAATTATTGCCCTTTGAATAAGTCATAATCTTCAAAATACAGCAAATAAAAATGTATAGTTTTATGACGCCTACTAAACAAATGATATATATTTGAACGCACTGTAAAAACATTAGGTGATGAAGTTTAGAGTGAGGTGTGCATAAAACAGTTTTGTCATCAAGTACAAAGACACATTATGACACTTGCAAAAACAACAAGACAAAACCAATCAAAATATATTATCTATAGAAACCAAGACTTCTTTTCATTATGTTCATCTTTTACCTAATATATAAATAAACAGATAAAGATTGTTTTTTCTTTTCTTTTTTGACAACTCTTAAAACTAAGAATTTATTATTCACTATAATTAAATAAAAGCACATAAAAGTAAAAAATAAATAAATAAATTAATAATGATAATAATGACAATATATATATATATATATCACACGATATCATTCTTTACTTGGCAAAAATGATAAATGACTAAAATAGTATATGAATAGTTAACGATTAGTATTCAGAGGAAGTTGGTTTTCTTATCACTTTTTTCCAGAACATAGGATTTTACATTCCATGCATATTGTAGGAGACGCTTTGCATGAAATGTCAAATCCTATTTTCTGTTAAAATAATATATATATATATATTGATAACATATGATATATATATCAATTTGTCGTCTGATGAATTTGCGCATAGCGTGTTAAAGTTCTCGCTACACAAAAGAGTAAAACTACATTTATCAGATGACGTCGCTAGTTTCATCAGTTTCATATGAAATGGCCACTCTTGTAAGATCCTCTATATATAAACACCTCATATTTTTTATTAAAAAAATTATTCCATTAAAACCATCGGTTTTATTTTATTTCTGTGCTGCGTTCAATTAAGCGAAACGTTCGGGGTTACTTGCAAACCAATTTTTACTTTCACTGCGGACGGTAGCGAACTATTCTCAAGCTGTCTTTTGGCACAACCAAAAGACGACCTGTGCGAATAAAATTTTGTAGGTCCTATACATAGTTATTAACAAAAAAAATATGAAAATATTTACTGGATTGATATTATAACTCGATACCCTATAAAATTAATTGTTGTTTAATATGGTTTATTCAAACCTGTATCACTTCTCGTCAATGAGAATGGCGGCTACATACCCTCAATTCTGGGGTCATATAAGACGCAGAGTCGCTCATAAGTACATGTAGGCCTGAATATATTATGCTGAGCGGAAAACCTAGTATGTATGCTGAGTGTATTCATCAGAATCGATATGGCGTTTCTAATGAGTACATACGGTATACATTTTCATGTTAAAATAAGAAAACAATCTTAAAATATCTCTAGATAATTGTTTTCTTGAGCTATCGGAAGAATTTCCTAAGGACTTAAAAAGGAATTCGAATCTGCCATGGTAAACGAGCTATCGGTGTGGTGTGTCATCGAAGATTTACTGTAAATGTCATCATTTACGTAAATCCAAAGAAGATTGAAATTCTATATAGATACTGATATGTTATAAGGAGAACAAAAATGAGCAAACAATGAGAAATATATCGAACGATGCGAAGAAGACGGCTGTTGCTCTTTTGATGAATTTCCTATCAGAGAAAGAGAGAGAGAGAGAGAGAGAGAGAGAGAGAGAGAGAGAGAGAGAGAGAGAGAGAGATACTAAAATGTGTGTACAATGAAAAAAATTATAAAAAAAAATGAGATTCCATATCTGAGACAAAATAGATAAATAAATAAATTATAAAATAATCCTGTCTCTAATAAACAAGAGAGAGAGAGAGAGAGAGAGAAAACGAAAGAAAGAAAATACATACACAATGTAAAATATAAAATAAATAAGATTCCATATCTGAGACAAAATAAATGAAAAAATAAAATAAATAAATAAATAAATGTGTGAGACAGAGAGATTCCAAATATGTATAATAATATGTAAGTTAATCATTACTGTACAACAAAAGATGAGACAGTGAGCAAATGGAGACAGTGAGCAAATGAGAGAGAGAGAGAGAGAGAGAGAGAGAGAGAGAGAGAGAGAGATTATTATGAAGGTAATCTTACCTGATAGAGATTTCTGACGAGCTGTCATCCTGAACAGGTAACAGAGTTAAAGATGAAGTGTGCAGTTGTCTGTCTGACTGACTGACTGATCTGGGCCCAGGTGTTCAAAGCGTCGTTAGCTTAAAGAGCTCGTTAAGGGTCATTTCGTTAACTGTTTTAGCGGATTCAATACACAATATTCTGATATCTTTTGCTGAAAAAATGTGAGCAGCTTTTGCACTTTTGCTGAAAAAATTTCAGAATATTTGTGTATCACTCGATGTAAATTTTAACGAATCGTTAACTAACAACTGGGCCCAGATTTTTAACGTTACCAGGGAACTGAGTCACATAAAAGCAGCAGTTGTGCTGCTAAGATAACATTTTATACCTTTGAAATTAGATGACACTTCTCACTCGTTCTACTCATAATTATCATATTCAGATTCAGTCAGCGGACAATTAAAGAAATGATTATTTGATTAACACTTTGTTTGCATCCCACGTTATTCAAACAAATCATCTTTAAAGGGTTGTTATTTGATAAATACCTGTAATTACCTGGTTCTTAAGCAAATAAATCTAAAAAAATATAAAAGGAAAATAAATAAATAAATGTGTGTGTGTGTGTGTGTGTGTGTGTGTGTGTGCGTGTGCGTGTGTGTGTGAGAGAGAGAGAGTATATGTGAATAATGAATAAATAAATATCTTCTTTTTTTTTTTTTTACCGATTTTCTTTCAGAGAGACTAATCATAGAGGAGAAATTTTATTTAATCATCTCTATTTTGTTACGATTTTGGCTCGTAAGGAATTATACTCAAGCTTTAGATACATGCATGTACAGTAAACTGAAACACTAAAAGTGAACTTCCTTGTGTACATCACCTGAGGCCAGAGGGCAACTCTAGCTCTAGTTCTGTCTCTAGCTCAAAACAGTCTAGTGCACTTGATTCTCAAAGTATCGTGCACATGTTTCTCAGAATTAGGGCAAAGTAATGTGCACACCTATCTCTGGTCTTGTGCAAATCTAGTGCACTTTATGTCAAGTTTATCTCTGACCCATCTGTTATAATTTCGGTAATTAAAAACAATGAAAACTTTAATGGATTATATTCATTCCCCCCCCTTTCATGCCCCACCTATACAGACTTCAGATAGCAATAATCCCTTCTTAATCACTTAGATAAGACCAACCTTTGATGTGGGCCACCACTATCAGGGCTGTTTATTGCGTGTAATCATGATGGACCATCCCAGTCAAGAGGCAGAGAATATGTGTTTTTAAACATTTAGCTTTTAAAGCTTTAATGTCCGGGATAAAAGATAATTTGTTATCGAACAAAAGACCCAAGAATTTCACGACTGGTATGGAACTACTATATATGATAAGATGAGGTTCTAAATGTAAATGTGGTATCTGACAGAAATGAACACATTGAGTTTTTGTTTTTGAAAACTTGAAACCATTTTCTGTTGCCCAATCTTCTATATTGTTTAAACACTGTTGGAGTTTAAATTCAATGGTTTTCATATTTTTTGACCGTATAAATACTCCAAAATCATCAACAAAAAGAGCACAATCAAGTCTTTTGCACATTTTACAATGTCATTAATTTTAATGCCAAACAAGATAGATGATAAAATGCTTCCTTTTGGTACACCTTGTTCTTGATCAAATATGTCCGAAAATGTATTACCTATTCGAACATTAAACGATCGATTTGATAAGAAAGTTTCAATAAAAAGTGGCAATTGGCCTTTAAGACCTAATATATGTAAATCTTTCATGATGCCATATTTCCAAATAGTATCATAGGCCTTTTCAAGATAAAAAAAATACAGCTACGACATGTTCTTTTTTAACAAAGGCATCACGAACGAATTAAATGATCATTTGTACAGTTATTTTTCCTGAATCCAGCTTGAAATATTGTTATAAGCTGGTTTGATTCCAAGAACCAAACCAGCCTATCGTTAATCATTCTCTCCATTGTTTTACATAAACAACTGGTCAAAGTAATAGGTCTATAGTTGGTAGCTTCAGTATGATCTTTATTTGGTTTTGATATATGTATAATCGTTGCTTTACTCCAGTCTTTGGGAATTTCCCAGTGATCCAAATATCATTTAAAATATCCAATAATGTTTCTAATGTCTTGTTGGGCAAATGTTCAAGAATTTGATAATGTATATCATCAGGACCAGCAGCTTTATCATGAGATTTATGAAGAGCATCTAATAATTCTGAAGAAGTAAATGAAATTATATTTTTCTTGATTTAGTGACATATAATTCAAATGCTCCTTCTCTCGTTCTTGTTTTATGTTCTGAAATTTTTTGGAATAATTTGTATTAAAAGAGTTTTTTTCTGAGAATTTTCTCCTAAGGCATTGGAAATGTCTTTAGCCGTTGAACATATATTTCCGTTTGATTTTATATGGACATGTTTGTTTTTTTTATTCTTGCCATTAATTTTTCGAACGATGTCCCATATTTGCTTTCCTGGAGTTCTAGAGGTAAGTTTGGAGACGCATTGCTACCAAGATGTTCTTTATCTGTTTTTATTGCTGTGCGAGCTTTTGCTCGCATTTGTTTGGCATGGATTAGATTTTCTTATGTCGGTTGCCTATTGAATTTTTGTAAGGCAGATTTTCTTTTATTTATTACGTTTTTAATATCGTTATTAAACCAAGGTCTATTTCTTTTTGAACGAGTCGAGGACTTAGAAATACATTTTTCGGCTATATGGATCAATGTATCAGTAAAAGCTTGTATATCGTCTGCTGTTTTAAACATTTCAGGTTTTAAGTTTTTATGACATAACTCATAAAATTTCTCTCAGTTTGCTTTATTCAGATTTCATCTGGAATGATGGTCTTCATTTGTCGATTCGATTTCTTCGATCTTAATTGGAAAATGGTCGCTCCCATGAAGGCCATCTACAACTGACCAATCAAAATCTAAATAATTATTTGGAGAGCATACAGACAAATCTAAAGCAAAGTAACTTCTTGTAGGAGAATGAAGATATATTGGTTGTTTATCATTAAATAAACATAAATCGTTTTCTGCAATAAAAGTTTCTATGACTTCTCTTCTGTCATTTGTATCCAAACAATCCCATAGTTTGCTATGACTATTAAAGTCACCTAATAATATAAAGGGACGAGGTAACTGATTTACAAGATTTTCTAAATCTTGATTAGAAAAAATTACAGTGTGGGAGAAGATAGACAGAACAAAATGTTATGGATTTATGTAATGTGACATTTACAGTAACAGCTTGTAAATTACTATTTATATCTATCTGTCTATAAGGAACATTACTATAAGGAACATTAGATTTTACAAGGATTGATGAACCTCCTGATGTTTTCTGATTTTCATTTGCGATATGATTATATATATATATATATATATATATATATATATATATATATATATATATATATATATATATATATATATATATATATATATATATATATATATATAATTTTTAAAAGTAACATTATCTCTAGTTTGTAAACATGTTTCATGGAGACAAAAGACAGTCGGAGAAAATAGTGTCGTTAAAATTAATATTTTGTTATAATTTGCTTTGTCCTCGACAGTTCCACTAAAGAATTGATTTTTATCCATGATGAATGGAGAGATGATTTAAAATAAGGAACTTAATCCTTTTATTCTCTCTAAGACTGTGAGAACATAGAGGAGTCAAACTATAACTCCATGTTCTCAAGGGAATCGAACCTATTGACCACCTTGATGGGATCGGCCGACGCCTCTTTACTGTATGGATTCAGTCATTTCTCTTTATCTTTTTGTTGTTTTTTTTTTTCCATTTGTTTTCTTTTGTGTCTGTTGTTCTTGATTTTGATCGCGCTTGTGACATACTTGCTTGTTTTAACTGTGTTTGTGAACTGGTTTGAGATGGTCTTGTTTGTGGTCTAGATTGATTGGTAGATGCAGATTTATGTTTATGTTTTGGATTAGCAGTAATGACTTTTGGATTTGGTTGAATGACAGAATCTCTTTCATGAAACTGAGCAGACGTTTCTTTTGTTTCAGGTTTGCTATTAAGGGATTGAACAACTTTTGCGAAAGTAATTTCAGGTTGATTTTCTTGTATTTTTTAGCTTCCTAATAAGTGATTTTTGAGTTATTTTAATTTTTATAATTTCTTTCTCCTTTTTTTCATATTTCATATTCAGTGACTTTATTACAGTTCACGCACTTGGCTTGGTTTTTGCAAGCATGTGTAGGGTGGACAAAATTACCCATACCACATTTTTCACAAGCTTATCTATCAGGAACAGGACAGCTGTTTTCATGGTGTCCAAATCTCTGACAGTTGAAACACAGCAGAGGATTTGGAATATAGACTTCAACTGGTATAATTCTATAGAAAGGTTTTAACGTTTCACCTTTGAAACTTCACTCTGTATCATCTATAAATTTATATGGCGCTTCCAATTATAATATTTTCAGTAATCACCTTAGAATTAGACTTTCTCCAATTAAATCTCCTATACTTCTAAAATATAAGAATCCGTAATGATTGATTGAGTTGGGGTTTAACGACACGTCAACCCTTGTGGGTCATTTTGTGTCGTCTCCCAGAGAAAGGGAGAAAATAGACAGAAGAGATAGCAGAAGAGATGAAAGGGAGGGACAGGGAAGAAAGAGAAACAGGAATGGAAGTGAAGAAACAGAAGAAATAAAAACATCACCTCCCTACCCTTACCTGCTACAAGGATAGCAGGCCTTGCCCAACTATCAGCCAATATCAGCTGGACGCCCCGGGTGACAAAAGATACATGACACCTTCGCACCACCCAACCACCCACAATAAGAATCCGTATAAAAGGAACAGTATGTACCCTAACATTTCTAAGTGCTATGCCAAGAGTTGCACCTGCTGCAATCATTTAATTTGTCGGTCAACTATAATTTCCTCAGTTAATCATAGACAATTTTCAGTTGTATACAACTCTGATTTAGACTAAAAATCAGAGGATGTTATATATGTTCTCACTTGCAGCGAAGGAGGCTGAGGAATGCATTATGTTGGACAGACCAAACGGGCCCTGAAAACTAGGTTTAAGGAACATTTGCTTAAAATAAAAAAAAAGCAAAGAAAATTGATACGTTTCATTATCAACATTTCCGGAGTACTGGTCATTCATGATCATCTAGTAAAGTTTTGGTTCAACCTGTTGAAAAAGTTATACACAAGTCCAATTCTACCAAAAGATTAAAAAATATTTTAAAACATGAACTTGCCCGGTGTTAGTCTTACTCTTTGTTGCTTTGTGGTTTATTCTTCGAGGCGATTTGTTGTATGTCTTTCCGCGTGTCATTTTGTTCTTGTGTTTTTCAGTCCTTTTAGTATAGCGATTACCTCGCTTGGGGAAGAGAGAGCTAATCTTAGTGCTTTTCGTACGTTTGTTCGATTTGTGCTTGTTTGGATTTGTCGGTTTTCTCTTCCTCCTGGGGGTCTGGGTGGGTGGGGAGGAGGGGGGGGGGGCTGCGGTTTGTGGTTGTGGCACTCCCTTGACTTTTCTCTTACCTTTTTTAACTTAAATGGATTAAACGTTTACAAACCCCTTTTCCACTTGGATGGATGGATGGATATTTTGTTTATAGACGCTCAACCCTAAAAGGGCATATAGCGTCTAATAAGTTGTATATTATATGATGGTTTTATTTAATGAGAAATTAAAAATATCTAGGATTAATGTGTTTATTTAAAGTATCAATGATTGTAAATTACTAAAAATACAGATCATATTTTATTAAAAAGTCCAAACTCTTTTAGAAAGTCGAGTATTTTCTGGGTTGGCATATCATTAAAAAGTTCCTTTATATTTTTTACATTAAAATACTTTGTGCGAATATAATTAAATTCAGCACAAGTGACAAGAAAATGTTTGACCGTAAAAGGTTCATTACAAGGAATGCAGAATGGAGCTTGTTCATTTTTTAAAATATAAGAATGAGTAATTCTAGTGTGTCCAAGTCTACATCTCGTGATTTTTGTTTGTTCTTTTCTGCTGAGATTAGAGAATGTGCATTTGCTGTTAAAATTTGGTTTGATTTCGTTTAATTTATTATAAGTTTGTGTTTCCCAAACAGATTGACATTTGTTGTTGATGTATTGACAGACGTTTGATTTAAAGTCGGAGTGAGGAATTTTGAAATTGGTTATTACTAAGGATAATGCAGATTTGGCTTCTGAATCTGCTAATTCATTTCCACGAATATTAACGTGGCTGGGAAGCCAACAAAATACAATTTCTTTTGAAGCGGAAAGATAATAATATTTTTTTAGAATTTGCTGAATTAATGGGTTTCTATGGTGTAAATCTTTAAGAGATTTTAATACAGAAAGAGAATCTGAATAAATGATAAATTGTTTTTCAGACTGATCTCTGATATGGTAAAGTGCAATATCAATTGCCTTGGCTTCGGCGGTAAAAATGGAGCTATTATCAGGTAATCTGATACTGTCAGTAAAATTTGGACTAATAACAGAACAAGCAACTTTCTCATCTTGTTTCGAACCATCTGTATAAATTGACAGGTAATGTTTATAATTTGATTTGAT
Source organism: Anodontia alba (assembly GCA_964016985.1). Classification (NCBI taxonomy): domain Eukaryota; kingdom Metazoa; phylum Mollusca; class Bivalvia; order Lucinida; family Lucinidae; genus Anodontia; species Anodontia alba. The sequence goes on from OZ024821.1 coordinate 7,977,631, forward strand.
TTCTAAAAATTCATTCTTAAAAATATGCGACTCGACTTCTGTTTTTTTATTTTTATGAAGGTCTAAAATAATCTTTGGAGGGTTTAACGTCCATGGCTCTTTTGATGGAAAAGAAAAATGCTGAACATTTTTAATATTGATATTGGCCTCTTCAAGTAACGGTTGTATTCTCAGGCCAAGGGGTTTAATAGCTGTTGGTTTATTATTGTAAAATCTTTCATATTTAGGGTTAAAAACACAATCATGAGCTGAATTACGTGGATTGGCGGCTAATTTAGTAACATATTGAAGAGACAATTTCTCTTTTCTTATATACAATGATGGTTCATTTGATTCAGCGTATAAACTTTCGACGGGGGAAGTACGAAAAGCCCCTAGAGCCAGACGTAAACCTTGGTGATGAATAGTATCCAAAGATTTTAAATAAGATTTTCTTGCGGATCCATAAACTATGGATCCATAATCCAATTTAGATCTAATTAAAGATCTATAGAGATTTAAAAGGACAGTACGATCTCCTCCCCAGTCGGAACTGGAGAGAACTTTAAGAATATCAAGAGCTTTTAAACATTTAGCTTTTAAAGCTTTGATGTGTGGTATAAAAGATAATTTGTTATCGAACAAAAGACCCAGGAATTTTGCTTCACTGACGACTGGAATTGGACTACCGTATATCGTGAGATGAGGATCTAAATGTAGCTGACGTATCTGACAAAAATGAACGCATTGAGTTTTTGTTTTTGAAAATTTGAAACCATTTTCTGTTGCCCAATCTTCTATATTGTTTAAACATCGTTGTAGTTTGAATTCAATGGTTTCCATATTTTTCGACCTAATAAATATTCCAAAATCGTCAACAAAAAGTGAACAATCAAGGTCTTTCACACATTTAACAATATCGTTAATTTTAATGCCAAACAAGGTAGGTGATAAAATGCTTCCCTGTGGTACACCTTGTTCTTGTTTAAATATGTCCGATAACGTATTACCTATTCGAACATTAAATGTTCGATCTGATAAAAAATTTTGAATAAAAAGTGGTAATCGGCCTTTAAGGCCTAATTTATGTAAATCTTTCATGATGCCATGTTTCCATGTAGTATCGTAAGCTTTTTCAAGATCAAAAAATACAGCTACGACATGTTCTTTTTTAATAAAGGCATCACGAATAAAGGATTCCAAACGAATCAAATGATCGTTTGTACAGTTATTTTTTCTGAATCCAGCTTGATATTTTGTTATTAGCTGGTTTGATTCCAAGAACCAAACCAGTCTATCATTAATCATTCTCTCCATTGTTTTACATAAACAACTTGTCAAAGCAATAGGTCTGTAGTTAGTAGCTTCAGTATGGTCTTTATTTGGTTTTGGTATAGGTATAATCGTTGCTTTACTCCAGTCTTTTGGAAATTTTCCAGTGATCCAAATATCATTTAAAATATTTAATAAAGTTTTTAAAGCGTTATCGGGTAAATGTTTAAGAATTTGATAATGAATGTCATCAGGACCAGCAGCTGTATCGTGAGATTTATGAAGAGCATCTAATAATTCTGAAGCTGTGAATGGTACATTATATTTTTCATGATTTAGTGACGTAAAATTTAGATGCTCTTTCTCTCGTTCCTGTTTTATGTTTTGAAAGGTTTCGGAATAGTTTGCACTAGAAGAGTTTTTCTGAAAATTCTCTCCTAGTGCATTGGAAATATCTTTAGTCGTTGAGCATATATTTCCATTTGATTTAATATGGACATGTTTGTTATTTTTATTTTTGCCAGTAATTTTTCGAATCATGTCCCATATTTTCTTTGCTGGAGTTCTAGAATTAAGTTTGGAGACGTATTGCTGCCAAGATGTTCTTTTAGCCGTTTTTATTGTCTTGCGAGCTTTAGCTCGCATTTGTTTGGCATGGATTAGATTTTCTTTTGTTGGCTGCCTATTGAACTTTCGTAAGGCAGATTTTCTTTTATTTATTGAATTTTTAACATCTTTATTAAACCAAGGTCTATTTCTTTTTGAACGTGTCGAGGACTTTGGAATACATTTTTCGGCTACATGAATTAATGTATCAGTAAAAGCTTGTATATCATCTGCTGTTTTAAACATTTCAGGATTTAATTTTTCATTACATAGCTCTATAAAATTCTCCCAGTTTGCTTTATTCAAATTCCATCGGGAATGATGGTCTTCATTTGTCGATTCAATTTCTTCAATTTTAATTGGAAAATGATCGCTCCCATGAAGGTCATCTAAAACTGACCAATCAAAATCTAAGTAAATATTTGGAGAGCATATAGACAAATCTAAAGCAAAATAATTTCTTGTAGGAGAATGAAGATAAGTTGGTTGTTTATCGTTAAATAAACATAGATCATTTTCTGCAATAAAATTTTCTATTATTTCTCCTTTGTCATTTGTATCCAGACAACCCCATAGTTTGCTGTGACTATTAAAGTCACCTAATAATAAATAAGGACGAGGTAACTGGTTTATAAGATTTTCTAAATCGTGTTTAGAAAATTTACAGTGTGGAGGGAGATATAGAGAACAAATTGTTATGGATTTAGACAGAGTGACATTTACAGCAACAGCTTGTAAATTACTATTTATATCTATCTGTCTATGAGGAACATTTGATTTTACAAGGATAGATGAGCCTCCTGAGGCTTTCTGATTTTCAGTTGCGATATGATTATATAAACTATAATTTTTAAAATTAATATTATCTGTATTCTTTAAAAAGGTTTCCTGGAGACAAAAGACAGTCGGAGAAAGTAGTGTTGTTAAAATTAAAATTTCGTTATAATTTGCTTTTAGTCCTCGACAGTTCCACTGAATAATTGATTTTTTATCCATGATGAATGGAGAGATGATTTGAAAATAAGGAACTTAATCCTTTTGTTTTCTCTGAGACTGCAAGAACATGGAGGAGTCAGTCTCTAACTCCATGTTCTCAAGGGAATCGAACCGATTGACCAACTTGATCGGATCGGCCGACGCCCCTTTACTATATGGATTTGGTGCTTTATCTTTATCTTTTTCTTTTCCATTTTTTTCTTTCTGGTCAGCTGTCCTGGACCTGGATCTCTGTTGTGATCCACTTGTTTTAGTCGGCTGTGTTTGTGAACTGTTTTGAGATTTTGTTGGTGGTCTAGACTGATGAGTAGATGTGGGTTTAGGTTTAGGTTTTACAGTAGGAGTAATAACTTTTGAATTTGCTTTGATGACAGAATCTTTTTCGTTAAACTGGGTAGAACTTTCTTTGGTTTCAGGTTTAGTGTTTAGGGATTGAACAACTTTTGCAAAGGTGATTTCAGGTTGATTTTCTTGAATCTTTTTGGCTTCCAAATAAGTGATTTTTTGTGTAACTTTAATTTTCATGATTTCTTTCTCTTTTTTCCAAATTTCACACTGATTTGATTTTGATTGATGGTTTTTGTGACAGTTCACACACTTGGCTTCATTTTTACAAGCATTTGTAGGGTGATCAAATTCACCCATACCACATTTTTCACATACTGATCCAGGTGCTTCCGGACAGCCGTTTTCATGATGTCCAAACCTCTGACAGTTGAAACACCGCAGAGGATTTGGAATGTAGACTTCAACCGGTATAATTCGGTAAAAGATTTTTAGTGATTTCGGTAAAGTTGTGGTGTTGAAAGTTAGTAAAAGTGTATTTGTTTCTATGAAGTTTCCATCTTTTTTAATTTTAAAACGTTTGCAAGCTGTTACTCCTTGTGTGTTAAGATATTCTGTGATATTTTCTTCAGTTTCATGTTTTAGCATTCTGTCACGGATAATACCTTTGCAACAGTTTAGAGTTTTATGTTCCGTGACAGAGATATTAATGTTAAAGAATTTTGTAATTTTCAAGAGATTATCAGTTTGAGATTTTCTGTTAGTTTCGACCAAAAGAGTTCCATTTTTTAACTTTTTTACATTTTTTGGAGTGCCTATAATTGATTCTATTTGCTTTTCTATAATGAAAGGTGACAGTGAAGTAATAGGTTTGTCCTCTTTACTCGAAATCACTAAAAATTTAGCGAAGTTCTCATTAGCTTTGAATGTAAATGTAGTCGGTTGCGTGTCGTCCTCCGAAGAGTCGAACGCCAGAAATCGTTTTCGAGATGCCATGGTGATGAAATTTTTGATTCGATAGCTATGCGCCCCACCCTCCATGGAGCCCTACAAGGGGACGTTTAACAGAAATGGATCTCCTATTTCTAACGTCAAGGCTACATTGCTATTATACTCGGTGTCAAGATCAGAGTCTTCAGCTCGGCCTCATGCTTAGATGATTTCCCACCTATTCATCTAAATTTCCATAGAAAAATTTATGAACAGTTGAGTTCATCCCCCTATCCACAGCCTCCACTCACAGAGGTTTCCGCCAAAGCCCCAAAACAAGCCCACCAATTGACCCTTCAGCCGCCGCCCATTGAAACTCACTTAAAGTTAGAGGAACATGAGAAAAATAAGCCCGGTTTGGTACCATAAAGATACGTATGAAAGAGAGAAAGAAGCTAAGAACAAGTTGTGCGCTTCTAGAGCTTGGCACGACTGAGCCGATTGATCCAGGCCGGATCTAACCCAGACCGCTCTTCTATCTGAAATAAGGGCCAAAATGATGTGTTGAAAAGCTGGAGATCCCTGGGCTTTCCTCAATCATCAGGTTCCCCTCTCCCAGCATACGAGACGCCACCCACGGCAAACAGGTGGTTCCTGTTTTAATAGGGGATTACACCCTATCCACTACAGAAGGAAAGTGATCTGTAGATTTTATTCCCTACAGACAAGGGAGGCCGAAAACGTCTGGGAAATTGAAGGGTTATTTTTAACATTAGGAAATCCATATTTAAAAATAAACAGTTTATTAAAGAAAGAAAGATTCATTTTGGATTCATTTTTAAAGAGAGTCAAACAAACAAGCTGTGTTAGATGATATGTAGCTTTCAAATGATATGTAGCTTTCATACCTTGAAAAACGTTTAGTTTTTTTATCTAACAATAATAAATGCATCTTATTTTTAATGTGGAATATGCTAGAGTTCGGAAAAATGACACAAACACAAGACAAACACATATGTTAAATACAGATGAGGTTATAATCTTCGTCCCATGTGCGACCCACGGGCACAGAATGATACACAAACAAATGAAGCATGTTAGTAACATGAGATAGGAAAGGTTTAAAAGGATAGATCTCGCGAAATTTGTTTTTTCCAATTTAAGATGCATTTCAATAAATGAATTTTATATTCTGGAATTATACCGGTTGAACGGACAGTTGCTCTGTTATGTTAGGGGTTTTACCCAACTGCCACAGAAGCGGAAGGCAGCCACCTATTTCGAGGGCCCGGGTGGTCACGGGCGGCCTCTTTTAGCCGGCTCGTACGTCACGCAGAGGGTACGTCTGGCCTATTCTAAGCCCGGGACCAGCACGGGACCCTTTTCCACTTGGATTTAATGATAATATTTACCATGAAGGAAATATTTCTAAAATGCCGGATTTCGATGCTTTTTCCCTTTTAGATATTAAAAAACGTAATAAACGATCCCATGGTAAGCGCAAAAATGGCAATTTTATACGTAAACATAAAACTGTTTTATCTCTTTTTTATTTAAATAGTCTCTTAAATTCTGGACGTCATCAAATGCTTTCTAAACTAGCTTCACTGTCTGTTTCTTCATTACGTAAGTTAGATGATGAGGCGAATAAATTTTATGATAGAAAACATGATTTGTATGCAGCAGCTCTCTTTACTAGATGTTATACTCAACATGCTCTTCGTCCTTACATTGATTCTGAAATTAACCACATTAGACGACACTTCATCAAAATTCCACTCATTAATAAAGGTATTGAATTCATAGATTTACCTAGCATATTTCGAGATAATAATGTTATATCAGCTATACCTTCATATTTCGAAAACACGGAATCTCCTATTATTTGTTATAAATATAACAAACCTATCCGTAATACTATACTTAATTTCAATAAATTAGTTTCTGATCTTGACATTGAAACTAGTTCCCCTGATTCTTGAGATTGTAAAAATTCTAAATTTTGTTATCAACCAGCGAGTCATATTGTCACTGGTAACTTGAAGATTATAACTGACTCACGAATCCGTTCAGTTATTTCAAAAGGACCTAAATATAAATTCTAAGCCCACATTGATTTCAATAAATGTCGGGAAACAATTGCCAGTGCTTTAAATGATTATTGTACGCGTTGGTGTAAACGAGAGCATGTTTGAGTCTAATGCTTTAAATAATTGGAAATTAAAGATTTTTAAGATCATTGATGAACGTGTGTTATTTTACTCGAATAACCTTGATCTTCTCCCTCCTAAGCCTAAATCATCTTTTCGATATTTGAAACAAGGTATCCAAGAATTTCATGTTTTGGCTCCAGCTGATAAAGCTGCTAATAATGTTGTTGTTGTGTGACGACTTTATTATATCAATACTCTAAAACAAGAAATTGGTAGTACCAAAACATATAAACGGATTCCTACTGACAATAGATCTATTGTCAATACCCATTCTATCGATATTTTACTGCTAAGTTTGCAGTGAGTATTAAAGAAAAGCAAGACAGACTTCCTACGTTATATTGGTTACCGAAACTTCATAAACGACCTTATAAAGCACGTTTCATTGCTAATTCTAGTTCTTGTACGACTACTGTTTTGTCCAAACTGCTAATTGCATGCCTTACTGCTGTTAAAAAACATTGGATTAGATACTATGATACTGTTAACGAAAGCGACGGAATTAACTATTTTTGGTCAATTAAAAATTCTAATAATGTTCTTAATAAATATAAATCTAAAAAGTTTCAGGCTTCTAAATTGTCTACATATGATTTTTCTACACTGTATACTACGTTACCTCGTCATCTTATAAAAGATAAACTTATTGATTAAATTAACCGAATGTTTATTCGGGAGAATACCCTATATTTGGCTTGCAACAAACAATGTGCTTTTTTCACTTCTGATTATATAATAATCACAATTTATGGTCGTGTCGAAAAGTTTGTGATGCCCTTGTTTATCTTTTGGATAATATTTTTTATTAGATTTGGAACTAAAAGTTATAGACAAACTATTGGTATTCCGATGGGAACTAATTGTGTTCCTCTTGTTGCAGATTTTTTTTTTTTTTTTTTTTTTTTTTTTTTTTTTTTTGTTATGAGAGAGATTTTATGAAGTCTCTCTCACGTGAAAATCAGGCTGACATTATTGAGGCTTTCAATTCAACTTCAAGATACCTTGACAATTTATTAAATATTGACAATATTTACTTTGACCAAATGGTGGACCGGATATACCCTACAGAACTCCAATTAAACACAGCAAATTCTTTCGATACCGAGGCATTTTTTTTTTAATTTGAATCTATGTATATCTAATGGTACTGTTTCCACCACAATTTATGATAAACGGGACGATTTTGATTTTGATATAATCAATTTTCCTTTTCTGGATGGCGATGTCCCCAGGCGTACCTCATATGGGATATACATATCTCAACTTACAAGATTCGCCAGCGCTTCTTCAAATCTTAGTGACTTTATCTACCGTAATAAAGCCCTTACTGCCAAACTTCTTAGGCAGAGCTATCGTTATTTTAAACTTCGTAAGGCGTTTTCGAAATTTTATCGCAGACACAGTGCTTTGTTAGAAAAATATAGCGTCAGTCTGAAAACACTTCTGCAACAAGGCATATCGGAACCCGAATTTTATGGTGACTTAGTGTACAGATTTAGAAAAATTGTAGGTAAATCTAACTTTTCGGAGCAATTCAGAAAACTTATTAACCGTTATAAAAGAGTTGGCTATAGCCTGGATATTATGCGGCAGACTGCATGCCTAGTTGTCAACCCAATCATTGTTGATGGCTATACTTCATTCTTTAATTGCACGACGGCGGTTCGGGCCTCAGACTCAATGACGGCCTCTTCGTAAAACTTTAACCAGTGGGTTGGGGCTTGACAATATGTCTTTGGCTTGGTCCGCGTGTTTCAACTATTGGTGTTCGTTTACTCTGGCATACAGTAGAATTAGCCATGAGTACTCGTCTTTGTTTATTATAGTGATTTATTTGATTTTTATGTTTTCGCTTTGATGCATTGACTGAGTTGGGAGCCTTTATGCGAACCGAGTTTTTTATGTATTTCTGTATTAAGAGTAGCATCGGGACCCAGGGTGGTTAACTAGCTGTAAAAGTGCTTTAAAACAGCCGGTGGTTTGCTCTACCGACCGTTCTAAGGCGGTGGTCCCGGTGTTAGTCTTTGTTGCTTTGTGGTTTATTCTACGAGGCGATTTGTTGTATGTCTTTCCGTGTGTCATTTTGTTCTTGTGTTTTTCAGTCTTTTAGTATTGCGAGTACCTCGCTTGGGGAAGAGAGAGCTAATCTTAGTGCTTTTCGTACGTTTGTTCGTTTTGTGCTTGTTTAGATTTGTCGGTTTCCTCTTCCTCTTGGGGTCTGGGAAGGGCTGCGGTTTGTGATTGTGGCACTTCCTGGACTTTTCTCTTACCTTTTTTTTATATTCTAATCAGAGTAAATTATCACTGCAACCACATTAGAATACTATAACAAATAGGCCAAGAAGATCCATGTTTGTAATAAATTAGTTTATGCTAATAAAAGGATTCGCGTTTTTAAGAGAATCAAAACAAACAAGCAGTGTTAGATGATATGTAGCTTTCATACCTTCATGATTAGTAGTTGCTTTTCTTTGCAACAAAATGGCTAGTTTCTTATCTAACAATATTAAATGCATCTTTTACATCTTAATGTGCAGACTGCTAGAGTTTGGAAAAGTGACACGTACACAAGACAAACACAAATGTTAAACACAGATGAGGTAAACATCTTCATCCCGTGTGCGTCCCACGCGCACAGGATTATACAGGATTATACACAAACAAATGGAGCATGTTAGTAACATGGGATAGGAAAGGTTTAAAAGGATAGATCTCACGAAATTTATTTTTATATGTTTTTTTCCAATTTAAGATGCATGCAATAAATTTAAAATTTTCTAGTAGAAATTATACCAGTTGAACAGACGGTAGCTCTGTTATGTTGGGGTTTTTACCCATCTTCCATAGCAGCGGAAGGCAGACACCTATTTCCAGGGCTCGGGTGGTCAGGGACACTTTGCTGGGGTTTTACCCATCTGCCACAATTCCGAAGGCAGCTTCTTATTTCTACTCTCCCGGGGAGCGCGGTGGGTCAACGATGGAAGAATTGATGTCAGAAATTCGGGGATGAAAAGACTAAGCTATGCGGGTTTTTCAGATCAAATAATAAGTAGTTAATTGTTGAAAGCTGTGTCATTGATAGATATATAATAAAACGTTTTATCTGGAAGCTTATAAAAAAAAAACGGGAAAAACAAAGAAAAACAAACGCGTGGCCTATTTTCATTGATCGAACACCAAAGAGTGATTTAAATAAACTAACATACAAGTAAGACGTATGTTATTATATACTAAACAAATAACATATTGTGTTCAGACGCTACGATTTTTTCCAGTAAGAAAAATGAAATTAGTCATCAAACCGACTTACACTGACAAGATGTTTCTGAAGGTGTACTTATTTTGCGAAAACCTTGGCTGCAAATGCAGTTTTTCACTAAACCATTGCCACAGCTACCGGGCCAGCATTCATGGTTATTCCAGGCACACATTACTGAAAAATAATTAAACAAATAAATAAATAAAATAAAACACACACACACACACACACACACACACACACACACACACACACACACACACACACACACACACACACACACACATCAACCTTTTTGCGTTTTATTAGTTAGCTAGCTGTAAAGTGCTTTAAACCCCCGGTGGTACACTCTACTGACCATTCTAAGGCGGTGGTCCCGGTGTTAGTCTTACTCTTTGTTGCTTTGTGGTTTATTCTACGAGGCGATTTGTTGTATGTCTTTCCGTGTGTCATTTTGTTTTTGTGTTTTTCAGTCCTTTTAGTATTGCGATTACCTCGCTTGAGGAAGAGACAGCTAATCTTAGTGCTTTTCGTACGTTTGTTCGATTTGTGTTTGTTTTGGATTTGTCGGTTTCCTCTTCCTCTTGGGGTCTGGGAAGGGCTGCGGTTTGTGATTGTGGCACTCCCTGGACTTTTCTCTTACCTTTTCTTTATATTCTAATCAGAGTAAATTATCACTGCAACAACATTAGAATACTATAACAAATAGGCCAAGAGGGCAACGATCGCTCACTGAGGACTCACTGAGGACCAGTTAGCTGAAGGTATGAATATAATTCGAAACGCCAAGCGACCATTACGTATGTTTTTCTACAGATTTCAACCTATGCCTACATAGTTAACATGAACATGTCCTTTGGTTGAAGCCCTTTTCATATGTTCCTAACTGATTGGAAATATATGTCGTCTGAAAAAAGAAAGAAAAACGTCCAGAGAGTGCCACAATCACAAATCGCAGCCCTTCCCAGACCCCAAGAGGAAGAGGAAACCGACAATCTAAACAAACACAAACCGAACAAAAAACTTCAGATAAAAATTCTGATATTCTTCATATTTCTGCTCAAAACATAGATTGTTGGTACTCGTTAGAACCGCCTCAGAGAGGCGGTTTTAACGAGTACCACAATCTACGTTTTTGAGCAGAAATAAGACAAATAATGTATACCCCTGTAAACCCCAGTTTTACTATATAAAAGTGGGGTTTAAGAGGGTCAAAATTGTATAGGCATGTTTTCGTGATGCGAATAATCCGATCTGTCCTAAAATCGAACCCATCCAAGATTTTATAGCTGTCCTTTTTATCTGTAAGTCTGATAAAGAGTCGATCAAAAATGTAATCTCTATCGTCGAACAACATTTGCCTTAGTCTATGAGGTCCTCAAGGACAGATAATTCTCATGCCAATAGTTGGAACAGGGCAAAAATCAAAATTGTCCGAGATGTTTTGCCTGTCCTTATTATCTACAAAAAGGAAAGAGAAAATTCCAGGGAGTGCCACAATCACAAACCGCAGATCTCCCCAGACAAGAAGAGGAAGAGGAAACAGACAAAACCAAACAAGCGCAAAATAAACAAACGTACGAAAAGCATTAAGATTAGCTCTCTAGGTTGACAAATAGGCATGCAGTCAGCCGCATAATATCCAGGCTATAGCCAATTGTTTTATAACGGTTAATTATTTTTCTGAATTGCTCCGAAAAGTTAGAATTTCCTACAATGTTGCTAAATCCTTCAACTAAGCCACAGTAAAATTCTGGTTCCGATATACCTTGTTGCAGAAATGTTTTAAGACTGTCGCTATACTAAGGCAACTGTGTGTGCGATAAAATTTCGAAAACGCCTTAAGAAGTTTAAAATAACGATAGCCCTGCCTAAGAAATTAAAGTCACTAAGTTTTAAAAGAAGCACTGGCGAATCTAATAAGTTGAGATATGTATACCCCATATGAGGTACGCCGGGGGACATCGCCATCCAGAAAAGGAAAATTGACTACATCAAAATCAAAATCGTCCCAGTTATCATACATTTTGGTGGAAACTGTACCAATAGATATACATAGATTCAAATCGAAACAGGTGCCTCGGCATCGGTAGAATTTGCTCTGTTTAATTGGAGTTTTATAGAGTATATGCGGTCCACCATTTAGTCAAAGTAAATATTGTTAATATTTAATAAATTATCAAGGTATCTTGAAATTGAATTGAAAGCCTTAATAATGTCAGCCGGATTTTCACGTGAGAGAGACTTCATGAAATCTCTCTCATAACAAAAATCTGAAACAAGAGGAGCACAGTTGATTTTCATCGGAATACCAATAGTTTGCCAATAAAGTTTAATTCTAAATGTAATTAAAATATTATCCAAAAGATAAACAAGGGCATCAGCGACGTTTTGACAAGACCATAAATTGTGATCATTGTATACATCAGAAGTCGAAAATGCACATTCTTCGTTGGAAGTTTGATGAAGATGAAAAACAAAATGAAGTTGCTATCGTCTGGACAACTTTCCCTCATTTATGTCTATGGGAGTCTAACGTGCAAGTAATAGTCGGATCTGGCCCAAAATCGAACTCGTCAAAGATTTTATGAATGTCCTCAGTACCTGTTAGTCTGACGAAGATTCGACAAAAATAATATCGCTATCGCTCGGATAACATTTTCCGAAGTCTAAGCCAAAACCGAACGTGTCCGAAATTTTATGCCTGTTATTGTTGTCCGCAAGTTTGATGAAGATGAAATAAAAAAATGAAGTTACAAAACGACCAAGTTACAAAACGACGATAAAAAGGCCATTTTTTGTATATATTCTGTAAAGCTTGGTTTTAATACAACTCGCTTGTTTACACGACATTAGTCGCGTTCAGTTAAGCGAGACGTTTGCAGTTATTCGCAAACAAACTCCATTCAGTTGTGACAGTTTTTTTGTGGGGAGGGTAGAGAATATTCCCGAACTAATCTCAAAGCTGTCTTTTGGCACAACATAAATGGCGGCCTATGCGAATAATTTTTTTGTATGCTTGTTCGTAACAAAAATATGGAAATGTGTACTAGGTTGATAATATTTATTCTATTCTAAATGAAATTAAGAATTATTGATATAATTTATTCGATCTAATATGAAGACTCCCAAACGAGAATAACGGCTACTCTCTAATGTGAGGTGAAAATTTTTTTGAAATTCACTTGTGAGTGATTTGCTCTATTGAGTGCAACCTCGTTTTAAGTTTATACCACCGACAGAACCGAAACCATTTTATCGAAACGGGCCAAAATGATCACACATATTTTAGGATGTTAACAGTAAGAGTTCACTAGAATGATAGTATGTTTCTTCCTATTGTATTTGTTTTTTAGAAACTACAGAGGTGTTCAAATGGTTAACGGACGTTTTGTGGCTTTCAAGTTTGCAATGTCTACAGTTTCTCCCCTAAGACACTTTCGCGGAAAGAGGTTTTGCTACCTTGTGCCTTTACGTGTTCGCTATTTGCAAGTTTGCTTCCAGTGTTTGCGACACTTATTAGGATAAAAATAGGTTAAATGTTCTTGAAAAAGTAAATTTAAACGTTTATAATATACAGAATATGTTAGAAAAGCATGTTATAAAATTATAACAAGAGGACCATGATGGTCCTATATCGCTCACCTGAATAAACAGCTTTGCATACTTACTGCTGAAGTTTCAGCCAAGTTCATTGCTCTAAGATTTTTGTATAAATTTTATAGCCCTGCTCCCCAGCGGCCATGTTTTTTTCAAGCATCATGATGGTTTGAACTGAATCTTGAAAGAGGGTCACCAAAGGAACAATTCTGCCAAATTATATTGAAATCGGTCCAGTGGTTTATTACAAAAAGATTTTTAAAATGTTTTATATAGTTATATAGGGAAAATAAGCCCCACCCCCTAACGGCCATGTTTTTTGACGAATCATGATAGCTTGAACAAACTTGGTAGAGGGTCACCATAGGAACATTCCTGCCACGTTACATCGAAATCGGTTTAGTGGTTTCTGACAAGAAGATTTTTAAAGTTTTCTACTTAGATATATAGGGAAAATAAGCCCCACCCCTAGCAGCCATGTTTTGTGACGAATGATGATTGCTTGAACAATCTTGGTAGAGGGTCACCAATGAAACATTCCTGCCAAGTAATATTGAAATCAGTCAGGTGGTTTCTGACAAGAAGAATTTTAATGTTTTCTATACAGATATATAGGGAAAATAAGCCCCGCCTCCTGGCGGCCATGTTTTTTGATGTATCATTACGGCATGAACAATCTTGATAGAGGGTCACCAAAGAAACATTCCTGCCAAGTGATATTAAAATCGGTCGAGTGGTTTCTGACAAGAAGATTTTTAAACTTTTCTACATAGATATATAGGGAAAATAAGCCCCACCCCCTGGCGGACATGTTTTTTGACGAATCATGACAACTTGAACAATCCTGGTACAGGGTAAACAAGGAAACAGTTCTGCTAAATTAATGAAATCGGTCCAGTGGTTTCTGACAAGAAGATTTTTAAAGTTTACTATATATATATATATAGGGAAATATAGCCCCACCCCCTGGCAGCCACGTTTTTTGATGAATCATGACGACTTGAACAATCTTAATAGATGGTTCCTGCAATGTTATACTGAAATCGGTCCAGTGGTTTCTGACAAGAAGATCAATAAAATTTTCTATATAGATATATAGGGAAAATAAGCCCCGCCCCCTAGCGGCCATGTTTTTTGACAAATCATGACGGCTTGAACAATCTTGGTAGAGGATCACCAAGGAAACATTTTTGCCAAGTCATATAGAAATCAGTCCAGTGGTTTCTGACAAGAAGATATTTAAAGTTTTCTATACAGATATATTGGGAAAATAAGCCCCGCCCCCTGGCGGCCGTTGTTTTTGACGAATCCAAATGGCTTGAACAATCTTGGTAGAGGATCACCAAAGGAACATTTCCGCAAAATTATAAAAATTATATTGAAATCGGTCCAGTGGTTTCTGACAAGAAAATTTTTACAGTTTTCTATATAGATATATAGGGAAAATAAGCAACGCCCCCTGGCGGTCATGTTTTTGACGAATCCAAATGGCTTGAATAATCTTGGTAGAGGATCACCAAAGAAACATTTCTTCAAAATTACATTGAAATCGGTCGAGTGGTTTCTGACAAGAAGATTTTTAAAGTTTTCTATATAGATATATAGGGAAAACAAGCCCCGCCCCCTGCCAGCCATGCTTTTTGACGAATCCAAATAGCTTAAACAATCTTGGTAGAGGATCACCAAAGGAGCATTTCTGCATAATTATATTGAAATCGGTCTTGTGGTTTCTGACAAGAAGATTTTTTAAGTTTTTTAAATAGATATATAGGAAAAATAAGCCCCGCCCCCCTTGCGGCCATGTTTTTTGACGAATCCAAATGGCTTGAACAATCTTGGTAAAGGATCACCAAAGGAAGATTTCTGCAAAATTATATTGAAATTGGATTAGTGGTTTCTGACAAGAAGATTTTTAAAGTTTTCTATATGGATATATAGGGAAAATAAGCCCCGCCCCCTGGCGGCATGTTTTCGACGAATCCAAATGGCTTGAACAATCTTGGTAGAGGATCACTAAAGGAGCATTTCTGCAAAATTATATTGAAATCGGTCTTGTGGTTTCTGACAAGAAGATTTTTTAAGTTTTCTAAATAGATATATAGGAAAAATAAGCCCCGCCCCCTGGCGGCCATGTTTTTTGACGAATCCAAATGGCTTGAACAATCTTGGTAAAGGATCACCAAAGGAAGATTTCTGCAAAATTATATTGAAATTGGATTAGTGGTTTCTGCCAAGAAGATTTTTAAAGTTTTCTATATGGATATATAGGTAAAATAAGCCCCGCCCCCTGGCGGCATGTTTTCGACGAATCCAAATGGCTTGAACAATCTTGGTAGAGGATCACCAAAGGAACATTTCTGCAAAATTATATTGAAATCGGTCCAGTGGTTTCTGACAAGAAGATTTTTAAAATTTTCTATATAGATATATAGGGAAAATAATCCCCGCCCCCTGGCGGGCCGTGTTTTTTGACAAATCTAAATGGCTTGAACTAACTTGGTAGAGGATCTCCAAAGGTACACTTCTGCAAAATTATATTGAAATTGGTCCAGTGGTTTCTGACAAGAAGATTTTTAAAGTTTTCTATATAGATATATAGGGAAAACAAGCCCCGCCCCCTGCCAGCCATGCTTTTTGACGAATCCAAATAGCTTAAACAATCTTGGTAGAAGATCACCAAAGGAGCATTTCTGCAAAATTATATTGAAATCGGTCTTGTGGTTTCTGACGAGAAGATTTTTTAAGTTTTCTAAATAGATATATAGGGAAAATAAGCCCCGCCCCCTGGCGGCCATGTTTTTTGACGCATCCAAATGGCTTGAACAATCTTGGTAAAGGATCACCAAAGGAAGATTTCTGCAAAATTATATTGAAATTGGATTAGTGGTTTCTGACAAGAAGATTTTTAAAGTTTTCTATATGGATATATAGGGAAAATAAGCCCCGCCCCCTGGCGGCATGTTTTCGACGAATCCAAATGGCTTGAACAATCTTGGTAGAGGATCACCAAAGGAGCATTTCTGCAAAATTATATTGAAATCGGTCTTGTGGTTTCTGACAAGAAGATTTTTTAAGTTTTCTAAATAGATATATAGGGAAAATAAGCCCCGCCCTCTGGCGGCCATGTTTTTTGACGAATCCAAATGGCTTGAACAATCTTGGTAAAGGATCACCAAAGGAAGATTTCTGCAAAATTATATTGAAATTGGATTAGTGGTTTCTGACAAGAAGATTTTTAAAGTTTTCTATATGGATATATAGGGAAAATAAGCCCCGCCCCCCTGGCGGCATGTTTTCGACGAATCCAGAAGGTACACTTCTGCAAAATTATATTGAAATTGGTCCAGTGGTTTCTGACAAGAAGATTTTTAAAGTTTTCTATATAGATATACAGGGAAAAAAAGCCCCGCCCCCTGCCAGCCATGCTTTTTGACGAATCCAAATGGCTTGAACAATCTTGGTAGAGGATCACCAAAGGAACATTTCTGCAAAATTATATTGAAATCGGTCCAGTGGTTTCTGACAAGAAGATTTTTAAAATTTTCTATATAGATATATAGGGAAAATAATCCCCGCCCCCTGGCGGGCCGTGTTTTTTGACAAATCTAAATGGCTTGAACTAACTTGGTAGAGGATCTCCAAAGGTACACTTCTGCAAAATTATATTGAAATTGGTCCAGTGGTTTCTGACAAGAAGATTTTTAAAGTTTTCTATATAGATATATAGGGAAAATAAGCCCGCCCCCTGGCGGCCATGTTTTTTTAACAAATCATGACGGCTTGAACAATCTTAGTAAAGGAGCATCAAAGGAACATTTCTGCAAAATTATATTGAAATCGGTATAGTGGTCTCTGACAAGAAGATTTTTTAAAGTTTTCTATATAGATATATAGGGAAAATAAGCCCCGCCCCCTGGCGGCCGTGTTTTTTGACGGATCCAAATGGCTTGAACAATCTTGGTAGAGGATCACCAAAGGAACATTTCTGCAAAATTATATTGAAATCGGTATAGTGGTCTCTGACAAGAAGATTTTTAAAGTTTTCTATATAGATATATAGGGAAAATAAGGCCCGCCCCCTGGCGGCCGTGTTTTTTTGACGAATCCAAATGGCTTGAACAATCTTGGTAGAGGGTCACCAAAGGAACATTTCTGCGAAATTATATTGAAATCGGTCTAGTGGTTTCTGACAAGAAGATTTTTAAAGTTTTCTATATAGATATATAGCGAAAATAAGCCACGCCCCCTGGCGGCCATGTTTCTTGACGAATCCAAATGGCTTGAACAATCTTGGTAGAGGATCACTAAAGGAATATTTCTGAAAAATTATATTGAAATCGGTCTAGTGGTTTCTGACAAGAAGATTTTTAAAGTTTTCTATATAGATATATAGGTAAAATAAGCCCCGCCCCCTGGCGGCCGTGTTTTTTGACGAATCCAAACGGCTTGAATAATCTTGGTAGAGGATCACCAAAGGAACATTTCTTCAAAATTATATTGACATCGGTCAAGTGGTTTCTGACAAGAAGATTTTTTAAAGTTTTTAGTTAAAAAATCTATTTTTAGCTCCTGTGACCCAGATATGCAATGGACCGAAACCATTTGAAAAACTTTGAAAGAGGACCAACCAAGGATCATTCCTGTGAAGTTTGGTCAAAATCCAATCAGTGGTTTAGGAGGAGATGTTGTTTAAAGATTGTGGACGGACGGACAGACGGACGGCGACGACGACGACGACGACGCCGACGACGACGACGACGGACGGTGAGTGATCACAATACCTCACCTTGAGCC
This sequence comes from Anodontia alba, assembly GCA_964016985.1. Lineage (NCBI taxonomy): Eukaryota > Metazoa > Mollusca > Bivalvia > Lucinida > Lucinidae > Anodontia > Anodontia alba. Next base: position 7,995,565 of record OZ024821.1, read on the forward strand.
TTTGGTTCAGGTGAGCTAAAAATACAATAACAAATTACAGACGAAACGGCCCCAGACCAAAATTGTCCCTACTAAAACTGCCGCATTCCAAATAGGCCCCAAGTACCATTACAAATGCGGCCAAATAAGTATGAAAAGTTTATGGTAACTACCAAAATTTACTAAAATTGCACTGTTTTATCAATGTAAGGGTGTATTATTGTATATTGGCAGGTTTAAATACTTTCAAAGGGATACTCGTTGATAAACTTTATTTTCGCACAGGAAGAAATATTAACTGGAAATTAAACCTCTATCATTTGCTCACATCAACTGTTACAATAACTAAATGCGGGATTATCTGTATGGAAATTTATTATGAATTATTCTTACGAGGGATGTTCGAAATGAATTGCTTATTTCTATCTGGAGACTTCAAATTTCAAGTTAGCCCAAAAGTACTCATTTCATGCCCTCGAAGTACTCCCGTGGCTAGAAATGCAAAGTTTCAGCCGATGTATCCACTTCTTGAAGACGTCACGGTACGCTGATTTGGGCACAGTAATAAGGTACTGATGAATGGCAGATCCAAGTGCCTGTCGGGACTGGTATTTCCGCCCAGCAAGGAATGCTTTCAATTTCGGAAACAAAAAGAAATCACATGGGGCAAGGTCTGGGGAATACGGGGGTGGGGGGTGGGGTGAGGCAAAACAGTTACTTTTTCTTTCTTCAAAAACGCCGTAACTATTGCGGAGGTATGAGCTGGGGCATTGTCATGTAGAACCCGGACATGTTTAAAACCAGTGGCAGGGCGTCGTTTCTGATAATACTTTTTCAGTTTCTTCAGTACTACGTCTTTGTAGTACTTCCCGGTGATGCTTTTGCCCTTTTTCACTGGCACTTTTATTGCGACTCCTTCAACAGAGAAGAAGATTGCATACAAAACCTTCTTTGTACTCAAAGGACGTTTGGCAATTATTGAGCGTTTGCTGTGTTTAGTGGCCCAGATCTTATTGCTAACCTTTCTGACGGGCTCAAAATAATGGACCCAGGTTTCATCACCTGTGACGACATTGGCAAACTGCTTTTTGTCATATTTTGGAAACATTTGAAACAGCTTTTTTGGCCACTTTAACGCGTTGCCTCTTTTGCTCGGCAGTCAACAGATGTGGCACCCATCTAGCAGAAATCTTTCTGACTTTCAAAATAAGGTGAACCGTTGAAAGTGATATGCCTACCTTTCGTGCAATATCACGAACTGTAAATCTGGCATCTCCTTCAATGATTTCCTTTATTTTGGAAACGATTTCTTTACAAGATGCAGATTTTGGCCTACCTTATTTCGGTGCATTTTTGATGGACTCTACACCAGACTCAAATTTCTTTTTCCACCGCCGAACTGTGTCATAAGACACACAAGAAAGTCCAAAAGCAGTAGAAATTTCAGTCATCAGCTTCTTCAAAGAACAACCAAGTTTTGAGCGAGCTTTGATGTAAGCCCGTATTTCATCTTTTTTGTCGACGCTTCTACCAACCATTTTTACTGCAGTGGTCAGTGATTGCGTGTATTCAAATGGCAAATTTTATGTCTTACACTTAGTCTAACATGTACATTTACACACCATTGTGTAGATATTGAATAACCCTATACAGGTATGTATTGGTTTTTATCGTGCCCCAAGTAGATATCGAGCTAGAGGACAATAAGCAATTCATTTCGAACATCCCTCGTACTTCTTTGACACTAAAAAGGACTTAAAATCACAGCCAAAACACAATTTATTGGAAACAAAATCTGTATCTCATCTTGAGCCTTGTATTTTTGGAGGTTAAAAAGTTGGGAATCGAAGATGATCAAGGCGTGTGTTTTGTTTTCATTCCCATTAATTACACAGGCTGTGTAAATAGAAATTGTAAGAAGCGTGATGATCTGATGACATCGGTAATAGTTCCGATCTTTATTAGTGTGTTAAATAATTAAAATGTCTCTACATGGTTTGGCCTAACATAAAAAAAAAAAAATTTAAATTAAAAAAAAGATGATCTGATATCGGCCTGAGATGTTTAACTCATGCCTGTTTATCTGTTGAATATGTACTGTAATAATATTGCTGCATTCTTAATCTGATTTAAATCTATACTGTTATAAATAGCAATATTATACAGAGTATGCAATGAAAGCAGAATGATATGACCTGGGTACATACAGTTTGTACGATTGTTTACGAGGAGCGTTCATTTAATTGTGTCACTAATGGCCCACCATACCGGGTGGCGGTAAGGAGCACGTGTAAACTGCAGTGATTTCACGGGGGAGTAATTTTCAATAATAGGATGAAATGTCGGTCTAATCCGTTCAGTCTTTCAAAAGTTATTGAAAGTTCAAGTTGATTCGGTCATATACACTCAACCCTTACTATATGCAAAATGAAAAACGTAGAGTAGCATCGGGACCCAGGGTGAAGTTAGCTAGCTGTAAAAGTGCTTTATACCCCCCCCCCTCTCCCCCGGTGGTTTGCTCTACCGACCGTTCTAAGGCGGTGGTCCCGGTTAGTCTTACTCTTTGTTGCTTTGTGGTTTATTCTACGAGGCGATTTGTTGTATGTCTTTCCGTGTGTCAGTTCGTTCTTGTGTTTTTCAGTCCTTTTAGTATTGCGATTACCTCGCTTGGGGAAGAGAGAGCAAATCTCAGTGCTTTTCGTACGTTTGTTCGTTTTGTGCTTGTTTAGATTTGTCAGTTTCCTCTTCCTCTTGGGGTCTGGAAAGGGCTGCGGTTTGTGATTGTGGCACTCCCTGGACTTTTCTCTTACCTTTTTTGCAACCGGTTTAAGAGGTCTGTGCCTTATCCATGACAACGCACCTGCTCACAAGTGTGTTATTGTCCAAGACTTCTTGAAAGAGGAAAAGATAGTTTAGCGCTCTCATCCACCTTATTCGCCAGACCTTAGTCCCAGCGACTTTTTCCTGTTTCCTTTACTAAAGAAAACCCTTTCAGTCGTCGTTATGAATCCCGAAGTGCACTTGGTAATACAATTTACCAGTGTCTTCAGGGTATACCTAAAATGCCAAATTCTCTGCCTTTACAGAATGGATTCGAGACTTGAAAAGTGTGTTTCCGTCAAGGGAGGGTACTTTGAAGGGTTGAAGTAAACGAAATGTGAATGGGTTTAATAACGCGCTTTGTAGAACCCTCGTACGACAGTTAGTAGTGTTCTTGGTCTACGCTGTTTGTTCAGACCTGTTGTATTTTTTTTTTTTTTTTTATTTTTTTTTTTTTTTTTTGTTTTTGTGCGTGTGTTTTTTCCGATCATTTACTGAAATTACGGTATATACGCGATTTCTTTATATAACTGTCAACCGAAAAATGCACACCAACCCGGAAAGACGCTAAACCTTCCTAATGGCGAAATTGACACCGCGAAAAAGGCAAGAAAATTAGCGAGTAGCAAAACCACTAGCCACGATACTTCATGGTAGAAAAACCTCTGACAACTGTTCAAACACCCCATTTAATTTCCTATATCAGAGGTATGCATTTGTAGCATAAGTCTAATTGCTGATTGGAAAGGCTTTCAGAAAGCTTACATTTGCGTGCTTAATGTAGCCCAAGCTCTTATTCGAAAGTCAATACTTATTGGATAGTAATTTGCATTTGGGTTCATTTCACATAATTTCGGCTAACTTAACAAGTTATATCGGAACCAGAATTTTACGGTGACTTAGTGTATAGATTTAGAAAAAAAAAGTAGGAAAACCTAACTTTTCGGAGCAATTGAGAAAACTTATTAACCGTTATTATAGCCTGGATATTATGCGGCACACTGCATGCCTAGTTGTCAACCCAATCATTGTTGATGGCTACGCTTCACTCTTTAATAAAAAAAGGTAAGTGAAAAGTCCGGGTAGTGCCACAATCACAAACCGCAGCCCTTCCCAGACCCCAAGAGGAAGAGAAACGGACAAATCCAAACAAGCACAAACCGAACAAACGTACGAAAAGCGCTAAGATTAGCTCCCTCTTCCTCAAGCGAGGTAATCGCAATACTAAAAGGACTGAAAAACACAAGAACAAAATGACACATGGAACGACATACAACAAATCGCCTCGTAGAATAAACCACAAAGAAACAAAGAGTAAGACTAACACCGGGACCACCGCCTTAGAACGCCTTAATTGCACGACGGCGGTTCGGGCCTCAGACTCAATGACGGCTTCTTCTTAAAACTTTAACCAGTGGGTTGGGGCTTGACGATATGTCTTTGGCTTGGCCCGCCGTGGTTCAACTATTGGTTTTCGTTTACTCTGGCATACAGTAGAATTATCCATGAGTACTCGTCTTTGTTTATTATAGTGATTAATTTGATTTTTATGTTATCGCTTTGATGCACTGACTGAGTTTGGAGCCTCTATGCGAACCGAATTTTATGTAATTCTGTATTAAGAGTAGCATCGGGACCCAGGGTGAAGTTGGCTACCTGTAAAAGTGCTTTAAACCCCAGCTGGTTTATTGTACTGACCGTTCTAAGGCGGTGGTCCCAGTGTTAGTCTTATTCTTTGTTGCTTTGTGGTTTATTCTACGAGGCGATTTGTTCTATGTCTTACCTTGTGTTATTTTATTCTTGTGTTTTTCAGTCTTTTTAGCATTGCGATTACCTCGCTTGGGGAAGAGAGAGCTAATCTTAGTGCTTTTCGTATGTTTGTTCGATTTGTGATTGTTTGGATTTGTCGGTTTTCTCTTCCTCTTGGTGTCTGGGAAGGGCTGCGGTGTGATTATGGCACTTCCTGGTCTTTTCTCTTATCTTTTTTTTATACAATATGCAGCAATAGCCGGAGAATAGAAGTATCCTTGTCAGTTTTGGACTGGTTTACGCCATTTCCTAAAGCCAAGAGTAAATGCTACTTAGTAACTTATGTGAAGTAATCTGCACTGGAGGAAGCATGCTCTATTTGAAAGTTAACACTATGAAAAAGTCCTGAGAACCTCGAGGAGATGTCGGTTTTCTCTTCCTCTTGGTGTCTGGGAAGGGCTGCGGTGTGATTGTGGCACTTCCTGGTCTTTTCTCTTATCTTTTTTTATACAATATGCAGCAATAGCCGGAGAATAGAAGTATCCTTGTCAGTTTTGGACTGGTTTACGCCATTTCCTAAAGCCAAGAGTAAATGCTACTTAGTAACTTATGTGAAGTAATCTGCACTGGAGGAAGCATGCTCTATTTGAAAGTTAACACTATGAAAAAGTCCTGAGAACCTCGAGGAGATGGCACAAGTTTGTGTTTAATATATTTTACAAGTTCTTACGGGGGTAATACCAAAATTGCTACCTGTGCTGCAGGCCAAGCCGTAACTGCGTAAATAAGCTGTCGGTCGAGAAATGCGGGTATTGACCGAACAGTACGGATGTCGACAGAGGAATGACTTTTCTCATCCGCAGTGAGTTCTTTGTTTCCAAAGACAATCTTTTTGACGTTTATTTTGGTTTGATGCCAGCTCGGAGTGTAATTTCAGGGTAAGTCTCATTATTTTGGCACAGAGACTATTTCTTTAACATTTAGCGATTCTTAAAAATGTTTTGAGTGGCAGGCAAGCCGCTTGTTTGTACGCTGAGACGATTCAAGCCGTTAAATTTATAAAATAGGTAATTTCCTGGAAAATGCGTGTTATTTGTTTGGCATGTCGAGGACAAAATTATGTAGATATATCACTAGTATACATGACAAACAATTATTTGCATGTGTGTTTGTGCTAATTATGCATTTGTGGTATTTTTTTTATGTTCGTCGATACTGTTGTAGATGACCCTACGATAACATCGACGGTCGTATTTCTGGCAATTGCAGGCCGTATCCCGGTGATTTTCAAACGTCAATAGAATATATCAAGGCACATAGATTATGCCAAACATCCTTTCTTGTATAAGTATCAGTGGTAGGTAAAATAAACTATGAGTTTTATTGCTTACTGACCTACTAAAATACATCTGATGAATGACATTCTATGAAAATGATTGTTTTACAGAGCCGCCGTTTTCGTTGTGTTTTTTGGTGTCAAAAGATGTATAAGTGAGCGGACAAATAATGCGATATCTTTACAAAAATAAACGGCGTTTGTAAATATTAAAACTTACGTTTTCCAATCCGTACTGCTCGGTTGAAAACCGCATGTTTCGGTCGACAAAAACTTTACGCAGTACAGGCTCGGTCGGCAGCACAAATAGCGATTTTGGTTTAACCACGGGGTCTTGAAGGAAATATTTTCTTCTTGAACAGACTGAATACACCGAATCTGATATTTTCGGGGTTTTTTTTTTTTCGCTTACCTTCCCTATAGCTAGGTGACGGCCGTTCCACAGCTCCCCATCTATCCACATATTCTCTTGGGACCATGAAATCCTGTCTGGCTTCTTGAAATCTGGCGGCTGCAAAAATGGAGTTGCACTTCAGTCGGTGCTAGCAGGACATATGTAAACCAACATATTACATTGTTGTCAAATGTAGAGTCTCAAGGAAACCTTTTTTTTTTTTATTTTTCGCTCCTTTGTATGAACAGAAGAATAAAACAGAATATTTCTTTATTGGCTAATATGACAACATGTTGATATAAGCCCTATAGGACTTGTACTTCGACAGACAAGGGTAAATGTTAAACAATAATAAGAAACATAATATCACATGGCATGCAAAAATGAATATAGTCGGGTTTCTTAATTCCTGCATCTTGAAAAAAAGGAGCCCTACAATCGGAAAGAGATACGAATGAGTTTGTTAATATGTAAGGCCTTGATACTGATTCATACAAAACTGCTTTTCAACAATTCGAAACTAATTGCAGTTTGGAACAATGCATGCATGATACTTGTTAAGAGTTTTGCTAAGTAACTTATTACTTTTAAGCATAAAATTGATTGTTTAAAATTCTTGTCGCGTTTTGTAAAACGGCATGTATTTAATGGAATTTTAATGAGCATTTATGTTTGTGGAAATTACTTGACTTATTATGTTTGGGCTTCATACATTCTTACCGAGTATAGTTCGTCAACAAAGGTTTTAAAATTATGGACATGACAAAATGCGCGGCGATAACCCTCAACACGCATTTTTAAGACTTATATAAGTATAATACACTGTTCTATACGAATATATTTATCAAAAAAAAATAAAATAAACGTTTTCTTACAGGTAAAACGCAGCGGTCACATTGGTCGTAAAATCGATTATTTTTATGTTAATCTACTTCTATATATCTTCTTTTAAATGCTATAGAAACCGGATAAAGGTTTATTTGAAACGCAGTTTGCATGCAAAATTTAACAATTGATGTCAGACAGAAAAAAACAGGGTAATCTCCCTGGAATGCAGAAAACAGCAGCGGTGTCTTCATGTTGGAATATACGCATGAGAAAAAAAATCTGCTTTCTGTTTTGCGCATTTTTCTTTCATTTTATTATGATTTCACCTGAATACACAAGGGTTTGTTTACTTATAATTTGTGAAGTATCAACTAGGCCTCCACAGAAAGGTGCAATTTTGGGCGAAATGCAATGTATATATATATATATATATATATATATATATATATATATATATATATATATATATATATATATATATATAGAGAGAGAGAGAGAGAGAGAGAGAGAGAGAGAGAGAGAGAGAGAGAGAGTAATTGCACGACGGCGGTTCGGGCCTCAGACTCAATGACGGTCTCTTCGTAAAACTTTAACCAGTGGGTTGGGGCTTGACGATATGTCTTTGGCTTGGCCCGCCGTCGTTCAACTACTGGTTTTCAATTACTCTGGCATACAGTAGAATTAACCATGAGTACTCGTCTTTGTTTATAATAGTGATTAATTTGATTTTTATGTTTTCGCTTTGATGCATTGACTGAGTTGGGAGCCTTTATGCGAACCGAATTTTTATGTGTTTTTGTATTAAGAGTAGCATCGGGACTCAGGGTGAAGTAAATTAGCTGTAAAAGTGCTTTAAACCCCCCGGTGGTTTGGGTTGCCGACCGTTCTAAGGCGGTGGTCCCGGTGTTAGTCTTACTCTTTGTTGCTTTGTGGTTTATTCTACGAGGCGATTTGTTGTATGTCTTTCCGTGTGTCATTTTGTTCTTGTGTATTTCAGTCCTTTTAGTATTGCGGTTACCTCGCTTGGGGAAAAGAGAGCTAATCTTAGTGCTTTTCGTACGTTTGTTCGGTTTGTGCTTGTTTGGATTTGTCGGTTCTCTCTTCCTCTTGGGGTCTGGGAAGGGCTGCGGTTTGTGATTGTGGCACTCCCTGGACTTTTCTCTTACCTTTTTTGCTATACAGTTGTTTTATATACAGAAATGTCAAAGCTTTATTTCTTTTTATACCAAGATAAATCGTATATCTTTCCGATTCTAGGGTTAGCAAACATTTCGTAATGGAACCCGTTCTAATACAAATGACATATCACAGGACATGCAATGTACATATATAAGACAATATCGGTTTTACGCCATAGGCTGCCAAGACGCACCGAGGGTGACTTCCAATTTGTTTAAGCTCCGGGTAGGGTGATGCCTAACTGTATCACTACATACAGAAGAGTCTCATAAAGTTACAATTTTTACAACTTTTTCTGACATATACTTTTTACAACATATAGATATACAATATTAGAAACACAATATTAACAAAACAACTACATCAGCTAGATTCTTCGCGTTGGTTACAGTTGCTGAACATTGTGACTCTATAGGCGTGTCTTCCAATTTGATTAAGCTTCGGGTTGTGCGACGCCTAACTGTACCACAACACAGAAGACTCTAACAAAGTTGGATTTTTTTTTACAGATTTTTGTTTTACATATCATATTTACAACATATATAACAATACAGATAACGATTACAATACACAATTCCAAAGAAGTCTCTTTACATTGGTATGATTTGGGACTTACACAGGTTTAGTACTTGATTAACCTGGCTTGGTTAATGAATTCTATACACACAGTATAACCATAATCAAAATGAGGAGAACCCTGTGCCAAAGTGAAGGATTGCCGTCCATTTCTAAACGCGTTTCTTATTTCTCTACTATAGTGCACTATTTATTTTAGTACGAGCTCTTAAATCCAGCTTTCTTCTTTCACGCGAGTTTTCCGCGGGACAACTTTAATTTATTCTTTGACAATAATGGATACTCTGCTAGGAAGTTGTTTTGTTAAGCCAATACTTGTACAGCTAAAATGGAAATATTCCTCACTTCATTGAAAATAAAATAATTGTTTAAAAGAATCGACAAAACTAAGTGGCCTAGCATATACAGAACTTTCAAAAACACACTCACCTCTGTAAAATCAACGAAAGAATCCTCGGTTCCCCACCCGATAATGCTAATTTTTCAACAACATTTACAATAGCGGAAGTATCCCATTTCACAAATTAATCAGTTCTGTTATGAAGATAAGCTAGAAACCAATCAACGCAAGGGAATATGTCATTATTAGGTAATAATATTAATTTGAGGACGGATAATTAATCGGAATTTTAGGAAATATTCAAAAGAAAGTTGAGGTAAGACATTCAGTTTTTTAAAACATTTGTAGAAAAATTCAATCAGTAACTACGTCGGTAATTCTAAATAAATAAATATTGTTCCTACCAGACACCCCTGTCAATAATAAATGGAAAATTCCACCTGTATATAAGGGATGCCACATGCGCGAAATATGAGTTTATGTTTTGGACAAGAAAGAGAAAAGATAGATTGGGTAAATGACCATTCAGTATCGCACTAAGGGTTATCTTTGTTGCTGTTGTTGTTGAATAAGGTTTGTTTAGCACTGTGCTAACGAACCATTGGTTGTGAGTAAAGATTGTATTGGCTACATTGTAGAAGTATCGTTCGTTGACTGTAATAGTTGCTAGAGATAGTTTATTTCATATTTCAAACCATTGCAAATCATTGTCTTTTAATCAAACCTATAGATGATTCAAACACTATTAGTTGTACTTATTTTCTTTCTCTAATCATTCGGCAAGGTAGCCCAAGGAAAATTATTTATAGCCATTCTTTAGGGCATTTGAGATTTTCTAAAGATATTTGTATTTGTTGCATGTTGAAATATTAAGGCAAGACAGCTCGACTACGTTACATAAATTGGTGGCAACTTAGGGGATACGAAAACTGTAGTCATTATTTTTATTGAGTAGTATAATAGGTCACTCTAGGTACTTTTGTGGTTAATTTTACAATGGCTAGAAAGACCTGTTCTTTGAGTTTGACCCCTTTTTCCAACGGAGAACAGCTGAGCCTTTAACACCTGTGATGCCAGCTTTGACAAGAGAGGACAGCAAGAGATTGGATGAATCATTCTTGGAGACACTTGATACCAGACAACATAGGGAGAGTGAAGGAAAGCGAGACATGCATATAGTATATGCTGAAATAAAGGAAGAAATGCGACAGAGAGATTGCAATAGAGAAAAAGAAATGCGTTTGTTAGTGGAGAAAATATCAGATATACCATCAGTATTGATTGACAGAAAGCTTGAAATAAATTTGCATCCATTGAAGACAGACAAAGACCATAGTATGTTGCCTGACCAAGAGGTGACCCTAACGAAAGAAAAGGCAAATGAGAAAGTCTCTTGGGACAAGAAGGAGAAAAATAGTAAAGAAGAAGGGAGCAAAATTTAGCCCTGCAGTCCGCAGTTGGAAGTGCTAAAAAGAAACGAGAAAACACTGAAACAAGCAGGGCAAGTAAGAACTTTACAAAGCCAGCCACATTTGATGATACTACATCATGAATTGATTACAGATCACACTTTGAAAGGTTTGCAGAAATAAACAATTGGGCAAACCAACAAAAAGGTTTGTATCTTTGAGTTACTTTGAGAGGACTGGCATATGGAATGCTAGGAAATTTATCTGTTGAAGACCTGAAGAGTTTCGAAGCACTCTCAAAGGCGCTGAGTGAAAGATTTTCACCAGAAAGTCAAACCGAATTATACAGAGCTCAACTTAAAGAACGGGAATGGAAACATGGTGAAAACGTGCTCAGTTTGCACAAAGAATACTACGTTTAACTCCCCTTTCCTATCCTTGAACTTACCCTAAGCTGATAAATGTGTTGGGTATGGGGTACTTCGTTGACTCCATTTCGGATGCAGAAATGCGGCTAAAAATCCAACAAACAAGACCAAAGGACTTGAATGAAGCAATAGAAGTAGCAGTTGAGCTGGAGGCTTGCGATAGAGCAGAAAGACAAAGAAGAGGTATGAAATATGCACGGCAGACAGACACTCAAGTAGAGGAAAAATCCGGCCTCAAGCAAATAGTAGAAGTAGTAAAAGAAGGAACAAAAGGAAGATTTGAGGAAGATAGTTGAATAACTAATGAAATGACTAAAGAGAGCGATCAGAAGCAGGATCCTAGTTTGAAGGAACTGGTTGATCTAATCAAACAAGAGAGCAAACACCAGAAAACTAATGAAAACGGAAATGTTCCGAGAGATAGGCCGTATTCAAAACCAAAAAAGAAATGTTTTATCTGCGAGGATGACAATGCGTGTCCGAAGAAACTTTGGTGCTACAACTGTCAAAATGCAGGTCACAAATTCTATGATTGTCCACAAAAGAAACCATTAAGAGACTTATTTGAAACTAACAAATAGCTAAGGGAGTGAAAGACAGTTATAAGAGACGGCACAAATTTTAAACATCAACTAGACGTTGTTGATTGGAGGATTATATTGTTGTGGAGTCTTGCGTGGTGTTGGAATAACAGCTCTTGTAGATTCTGGAGCTACGGCAACTATGATTTCAGATACAGTATACAATAAGCTTCCGCTTCACAAACGTCCACTTATGAACCCAGTAGGAAGTCAAACGGTAGCAGCAAATGGAGAGGACGTAAGTACAATAGGTTTTGCTGCTTGCACTATTTCATTTAACGGAAAACAATTTAGTCTGCCGGTGATAGTTGCAAATATCAATGCTGAAGCTGTCTTAGATCTAGATTTTATGCAGAAATTCTCATGTAGTCTGAACGCAAAGGAATGTACATTAAATACAGATGACATAATAATAAACTGTTTTATGAGAGGTAAGATGGGTTGCTACAGAATTACAGCTGTCGAAACAGTAAGCATTCTCTCAAACAATGAGATACTTATTCCTGGATGCATATCAGAAAAAGGACATACACTTAGTGAAAACAGGAACCATAGAACCACACGAAAAGTTAATAGAAAGGAAAAGTGTCTTAGGTGGTCGGTATCAGTAAAAGCTGCTGAACGTGTGCCCGTTCGTTTGATGAATGCAACAAATAAACCCGTCGTTATTAAGAAAGGAACAACAGTAGGAACATTTGAATCAGTTGATGAAATCCATCTAGCCCTAAAGAACAAGGAGTAAGAAAGTTGCAAAGGAACTTTCAGAACAACTACAAATACTACTTGATACGGCCCTTTGTTCGGATTGAGGAGTGCCAACATTCATTTGAAAAACTAAAGAAATATCTGACAGAAGCCCCAGTACTTTTCCTTATTTCACCAAAGAATTTATTTTAGGTACCGATGCATCTGGAAGCAGTATTGGTGCTGTGCTTTCCCAGAAAATTGATAAGAAAGAAAGAGTAATTTGTTTTGGCAGTCTTAAACTTAGTAAATGCGAAAGAAGATACAGTGTAACCAGGAGGGAGATGTTGTCATTTGTTTATTCTATAAAGCGATTTAGGCATTATCTTCTGTACGAAAGTTTGTTATAAGGACTGACCACAGTGCGCTAAAATCCTTAATGAAAACAAAAGACTCATAAGGTCAAGCAGCAAGATGGATAGAAACACTTGCTTCATTTGATTTTGAAATTCAGCATCGTCCTGGCAAAAGGCATACAAATGCAGATGCTTTAAGCAGAATACCATCCAGAAAAAAGGGAAAGAAACAATTTGTGAGACTAATGAAGATTTAAAGGAGATGCCCTCATTACTAGAAGCACAATTAAAAGATCCCGCCCGAACTTAGGCTTGTTCGCATGTGGGTGGAAAAAGACAAAAGGTCATCGTGGACAGAAATAAGTGGCATGAGCAATTGAATCGTCATATTGGTCTCAGTTTCAAAGGCTATGCATCCATAATGAATATGTATGCAGAATTTGGCACGAGAAGCAAACCCTGACAAATTTCAAATGCTTGTTCCAAAACGTCTAAGAAAAACAGTGCTTGAACACTGTCATGACTCTCAATTATAGGAGGCCATCTTGGAATAAAAAAAACACACTTGAAAAAGTTCCACAGAAATATTATTGGGCTGATTTGTATAATTACGTTGAGCAATATGTAAGAAGTTGTGATGCATGTGCCATGAGAAAGTCACCTCCACGTACCAAAAGGGCGCCGATGCAATTGGCAGGAGCAGATTTACCAATGGAAAGGAATGTAACGGACATCCTTGGTCCACACCCACAAACAGACAAAGGAAACAGATACATACTAGTGATTAGTGACTATTTCACAAAATGGGTTGAGGCTTTTCCGATCTAAGACCAAAAAGCGGAAACAGTAGCAAAATGCTTATTAAATGAAGTTGTAAGTAGATATGGTGTACCTAGTTACATACATTCCGACCAAGGGAGACAATTTGAAAGCGACTTATACCAAGAAGTTTGTTTATCGCTTGGCATAAAGAAGACCGGAACTACGCCAATATCATCTGCAAAGCAACGGAATGGTTGATAGATTTAATAAAATATTGGGCGGGTTGCTACGTGCTTTTGTAAACAGTGAATATACAGATTGGGATGAGAGACTACCTTATGTCTTAATGGCATACAGATTGTCTGTTAACGAAACTAGTTCTTACACGCCAAATATGATGATGCTCGGAAGAGAGATAAATGTTCCTTAGATAACTAGTTTGCTAAATCCACTCGATACCAGGAATTTCGAACAAAATTTGTCGCCAATCTACAGATTCGAATGGAGCAAGCTCACGAAATGGCTAAAGAGCATAAAAAACAGAAATGCTCCGTCAGAAAAGATATCACGACAATAAACTATTCTGAGAAAATTTTCTGTCGGTGATGAGGTGTTTGTGTTCTTTCAACGAAAGTAATCAGGAAGATCATCAAAATTCACGTATTACTGGTACGGTCCAAAGAAGTTACAGCCAAATAATCGGATTTTACCTAAAGGGCTAAGGACAAAACGACAGGTTTTCAAAAAGTAGTACACGTCCACCGAATAAAACGACGTTATTGCAGAGAAGAAACGGCATAAGTTCTCGTTTCTACAGACATGACAGAAGAAGATGATTCACAACAAGAAGCTAATCAGTCCCTAAATGAGAATAATCAGGAAGATAACATATTTTTCGATGCACAGGAGAAACTAATCGAACCAGAAGAACTTGGTAGAGGCAAGCGTCAGAGACGACAACCAGTAAAATACTCAGACTATGTCTTGTAATTTTCTGTCAAATATATGTCAAATTTACATTTTATTATTTAAATTAATAAATAAATAAAAAAAAGTAGTCCCTTTAATCGTTAACGGATAAGTAATGCTTTAAAGAGTATATATATATATGGTTTGTTTTTATTTATTTTTAGTTAATCATACATGCCGAGACAACCGGGAAATAGGGACGATTATTACTGGAGACGCGAGTATTGTGACAATAACGGATACCCTGCTAGGAAGTTGTTTTATTAAGCCAATACTTGTACAGCTAAAATAAAAATATTCTTCACTTCGTTGAAAATAAAATAATTGTTTAATAGAATCGACAAAACTAAGTGGCCTAGCATATACAGAACTTTCAAAAACACAATCACCTCTGTAAAATCAACGAAAGAATCCTCGGTTCCCCATCCGATAATGCTAATTTTTCAACAACATTTACATTAGCGAAAGTACCCGGTTTGGGGAAGAGAGAGCTAATCTTAGTGCTTTTCATACGTTTGTTCGATTTGTGCTTGTTTGGATTTGTCGGTTTCCTCTTCCTCTTGGTGTCTGGAAAGGGCTACGGTTTGTGATTGTGGCACTCCCTGGACTTTTCTCTTACCTTTTTTGGAAGGTTGGTACCCATTTCACAAATTTATCAGTTCTGTTATAAAGATAAGCTAAAACCAATCAACGCAAGGGAATATTATTAGGTAAATAATATTAATTTGTGGACGGATAATCAATCAGAATTTTAGGAAATATATCAATAGAAAGTTGAAGTAAGACATTCAATTTTATTATAACTTATTTGTAGAAAGACTGAATAAGTAACTACGTCGGTAATTCTAAATAATGAATATTGGTCCTGCCTGACATCCTTTCAATAATAAATGGAAAATTACACCTGTATATAAGGGATGCCACAAGCGCAAAATACGAGTGTGTTTTGGACAGCAAGGAAAAAATATAGATTGGTAAATAACCTTTTAGTATCGCACTAAGGGTTATCTTTGTTGCTGTTGTTGTTGAATAGGTTGTTTAGCACTGCGCTAACGAACCATTGGTTGTGAGTAAAGACTGTATTGGTTACATTGTAATAGTATCGTTCGTTGACTGTGACAGTTGCTAGAGATATCATTGTCTTTTAATCAAATCTATAGATGATTCAAACCCTGTTAGTTGTACTTATTTTCTTTCTCTAATCATTTGGCAAGGTAGCCCAAGGAAAATTATTTTTAGCCATTCTTTTAGGTATTTGAGATTTTCTTAAGATATTTTTATTTGTTGTATGTTGAAATATTAAGGCTAGAACGCATGACTACGTTAGAATTCATTTTATTTTATTACAGCCTTTGTGCTGTTTATAATATATTACTACACCAGTCAGTACAACCTAGTATCGTTCATAATCCAGCCTCTTGCTACTCACAGCACTATTTGATACCTCACAGAGAATTTTTGTACCATGGTTTGGTTTGTCGGCCTCTGCTCGACCTCTTTGTTCTCTGGTTAGATACTGAACATAATACTGAACATCGAAATGTCCATGGAAGGACATAACTAAAATAAACAGAAACAGAGACTAAGGACATATTCTACAATAATACAAGATGACGTCTGTTGATATGATTCCACTCATTATTCTCCAATAACGCACGTCAGCTATAGTGACGTCATTGACGTCGCGACAGAAACCCCGACGCTATGATAAACCCATCATTGACGTCGATGTGACTCATTCGTGACTTATTCTTCTTTTAATGACATCGACACGGTTGACGGTGAGCGCCGCTAACCGTCGGCAACGTCGCCAACTTAACATCATATGCAAACTCCATTTCCATATGTACGGCTTTATATTGATTATAATGTTTGAATGACAATCAGAGAGATATTACATTCCAAATGTTGCAATCCTAAATGTCACTGACATAACTATTGTGAAAACGCATCCGACTTTCGAATTGTTATCAGGGGGAGAGTAATATGAGATAGACACCAACTTTTAGTAACTCCATGCCCTGATCAGACGAAATCGGAATAGCTTTAGGTGACACATACCTTTAAATTGTACATCATATTCCGCTCACGGTAAAATAGTTGTACAATTGATTTAAATTAATGTTAACCACAATATAAAAAAGACAAAAACTTGCGTATATATATGTGGATGTGTGAATGCCTATATGTTCGTGCGTATGTTTATAATTATATAAAAAGGTAAGAAAAAAGACCAGGGAGTGCCACAATCCAAAGCCGCAGCCCTTCCCAGACACGAAAAGAAAGAGGAAATAGACAAAACCAAACAAGCGCAAATCGAACAAACGTACAGGAACAAAATAACACAAGGCAAAACTTAAAACAAATCGTAGATTAAATCACAAAGCAACAAAAGGTTAGACTAACACCGGGATCACCGCCTTAGAACGTTGAGTAGAATAAACCACCGGGGGATTTAAAGCACATTTACGGCCAGCCAACTTCCCCCTGGGTCCCGACGCTACTTAAACCAAATTTGTCTGCTTACGCATTTCATATCATACCACTCATAATAAATTGGCTATTCCGATCCTGCAGTGTTTTTATTCGTATAAACTACTTACACCTTATGTCTGCTGCTGCAAAAGGACTGCTCAGTCTTTACATGCCAGCGCAGCCTGCCCAGTGTTCACGACAGCAACTACAATTAGCACCGCTGAGAAACCAAGACCAGACTGCACAACCTAACGCAGCCTGCTCGGTATTCCTAAATAACTGAGGTAACATATGCAAAATTGGATCAACTTGCGCTACAATATATAGTTTGCGGGTTTCCGTTCAATCTCGGACTTTTTCTGCTTAACGGACCTCGAACAGAAAAACTTGCAAACAATTGAATAATAATAATAGAAAATACCACTCACT
This sequence comes from Anodontia alba, assembly GCA_964016985.1. Classification (NCBI taxonomy): domain Eukaryota; kingdom Metazoa; phylum Mollusca; class Bivalvia; order Lucinida; family Lucinidae; genus Anodontia; species Anodontia alba. The sequence goes on from OZ024821.1 coordinate 8,012,859, forward strand.
AAACAGTCCACTGATAACGCCCTCGGAGCGGTTTCTTTGTTTGACAGTGTCGGTGGGTGTGTATATTGTAAGGCTATAAATTTGAAACGCATCGATTTCACGCTTTATGCGCTTTTCACGCTTTATATGTTTAGCAACAGTTTAGCCTTATTATAGTTGCGTAACGTTTATATCACGCTACAATATGTAAACAAGTGGTACTACAGTAGGTATAGTACCACCTATATAGGAACTAGAATGTGGTTAGTTTGCACCGCAGTCTGCTCTGAGCGCCGCGGTCTACTCTGAGCCAATGCGAAGATATTGCCGAGTATTATGATTTTTTTTTTCACCGCGGTAGCAACATAGGCCGTCCTTGCGCGCTTTATCAAAGTTCACCATCTTTTATAGCTTAAGACTAATCTATCAAGCCCACTTATTTGTAGAAAATTATTCCTTGATGTGAGTTTATATATATTGCCCTTTGACCCGTCTACAACCTTGTGCTGTTTTGCGAATATTTCTCGCATTACAATTTATATGATGATTTATGACAGTTTTACGCTGTTCGCGAAGATATCGCATACTTTATTGATCATACTTCTAGTATACTTATCACCTCCCAAGTAGATGGAGTTGTCGGTCCAGGCGCCACTTTGGAAACTCAACTAGGTTAAGGTTTTTGATGAGTGGACGGACACATCTTAAACAAACAAAAACAGAGACTATAGACGTTCTACATTAATACAAGATGACATTGTTATGATTCTACCTATTATTTATTCTCCAAAGACATACGTCAATGTATAGAGTGAGAGATGTCACTGACGTCGCGGCTGAATCCCCGACGCCATGAAAGACCCATCAGTGACGTCGGTGCGACTTATCCGTGACTTATTTCCCTATTCATGACGTCGACGCGGTCGAAGATGAGCGTCCGCTAACATTCGGCAACTTCGCCCACTTAATGTCATATGCAAACTCCGTTTCTATACATATGGCTTTATACTAATTATAATGTCTGAACTTGGACCCAATATACACTGGACTACTAACTATGGTACAGGTATTGTATTTATTGGAAATATGTTGTCGTGGCTGCATTTTCATAATTTTGTATGATGAAGTTTAAATGCTCATATTTCATTTACTTCTCCAAATCTCTGAGATTTGTTTTCAAAAAGCAATAGTTCAATATATTGCCTTTAAGACTGCAGCACTACATTTAAGGATAATCAAACATTTTTTTTAAACATCAACAAGAAATCTAGGTACCCATTTTAGCTATTTTCGGCACTTTTAGCAGAAAATTATCAAAAATTCACCCAAAATGATGGTATAGTTTCAATTTTATTAATTCTGACTGAACATTTTTCACCGAACCTACTAAAACAATTTATTACAACTTCAGTTATTATCCAAAATCATTTTTAATGACCATAGTGCGCTAAAATAGTGCTAAAATCAAGCGAAGACAACATATTTTGGCTATTCTGTTAGTGACAAGTCCGGGTATTATTTGGTCCGAGGTCTGAATGACAATCAGGGATATGACATTCCAAATATAACATTCAGACCCTTCATTGTTTTTATTCGTATAATCTAAACTACAACTTGCGCCTGCTGCTGCAAAAGGACTGATCGGTCTGCACATGCCAGCTCAGCCTGCTCAGCACGACAGCAACTACAATGCGCACCCAGAGAAACCCCGACAAGACTGCACAACCTAGCACAATCCGCTGGGTATCCTTATATAACTCAGGTAACATATGCAGAATTGGATTAGCGTGCGCTGCAATATATTGTTTCTGGTTTCCTGTCCAGACCGGACACGTTTCTGCTTATCGGATTGCGAATAGAAAACCCTAAAAACAATCAAATGATATTAATACGAAAATACCACTCACCGAACGGTCCACTCAATGAGAATCCTCACGGCGCTTTTTCGTTGCCTGATTGTCCTTCATTTGGACAGTGTCGGTGGATGTATATATAGTAAGGCTATAACCTTGAAACGCAACACTTCCACTCTTCATGCGCTTTTCACACTTTATGCGTTTAGCAACCAGTTTAGCCTTATTATGGTTGCGTAACTTTTAAATCACGCTACTATTAATAATCAAGTGGTACTACGGTAGAAATCGTCCCAACCATATAAAAACTAAAATGTGGTCAGCTTGTGCCGCAGTCTGCTCTGATTCGTAACAAAGGGCCCTTGCTAAAGAGGTAAAAAGTGTATGTGTTTTCCTTTATGACGACACGGTTACAGCCGCTAAAATAAAAAAAAAACTGACAACAGAACTATATACAAAATTGCAACCTTGGACGAATTACTTGCTAAGGTAGTCCGCACGCAAATTATCCTGACTACATATAGCTATAATTCGAAAGCAGTACTGCTGAAGTTTCAGCGCTCATCTAATTATTCAGGATTTAATAGTTATGCTGATTGCATAAAGTACAATGGTTTGTGACCGGTTTCGAGCAAAAAGTCATCGCCAAGCAGGTATTTCCTAAATTCCTCGATAGCCCAGATTATGCCAAGACATTCCTCCTCTATCACTGAGTAATACCTATCCCTAGATAGAAGTTTCCTACTTGCGTAGGCAATGGGAAGCTTTACTTCGCCTTCAAACTCTTAGAGCCAAAACAGCTCCAAAACAGTATTGGAAGCATCCGTTCTAAGAATGAACGGTACATCGTTTGGGAATACAGGTAAACAGAGACTAGGGCTAGATGTGAACATATTCTTCAATGTTTGATTAGCCTTTTCATGATGATCTTGCCAATCTGTGATATTATTCGGCCTGTCCTGTTTCGTTGAATCTGTTAAAGGAGAAGCAATGGTCGAGAAGTTAGATACAAACTTGCGGTTATACCCCGCTAACCCTTATGAATGATTTGACCCGTTTCTTTGTAGTAGGTCTAACGGCATCTCTGATAGCCTGTATTTTCTCCTCTTTGGACCTGATAGATTGGCCTATAATATTGTGATCAAGGCATTTCTTTTGTGATCATTGGGATCATTGTGGTATATTTGAAAATGGAGTTCTGCCCATGCATACGCTTGTGGGCGTAAGCAGTGTTGCAAACTTCATTACTGCTTATGATGAGTCTCAATTAAACTGAGGCCCACATTTTCTAATCCGTAGTGTTTTTTCTTTCCAAAGGAAATCTTTTTGACGTTTATTCAATACTGCCGTACCTAATCATACTTTCGATCAATTATCTGTTAGGTAGGCAGACAGGAGTCTATCTAAAACCTTACGTAAAGATATCATATGATTTTTCATTTGTTGGAGACAAAAAAAACACATTTCATCCACAAAACTGTCTACAGTCCGAAAATCCTGCAGATGGATGCGGATTAGCCTGCAAAAGAAAGCTCCTGCATTTACGAACCCAAACGGTATAGTTTTAAACAAGAATAATCCCCGTGGAGTTTCAAATACTGTAAAAGGTTCGGCCTCGTCAGTCAATTCCACTTGCCAATAACCCTTACTCAGATCAATGTTTATAGTATTAATACCCCGACAGTCTATTTATCCATCTCTATATTTTGCATTGGTTTTGCATCGAATTCGATTATTTTATTGAGTTTCCGAAAGTTGATGCAAAACTGCACCGACCCATCCTTTTTGGGAACCAATACTACTGGCGAAGAATATAGAAAAACTGACGGTTCAATTACTGCTAAGTCAAGCAATTCTTACGTTTCTGTTTCCACAACCACAAGGGTTTTATATGGGATTGCGCTGTGCCAATTTGCATAACAAAGATAAGAGAAAAGTTATAACCTTTCTCTAAGGTCAATCACATACTGATAGGTAGATAATACTTGGTCATTAATTATCCCTCCAGACAATTTTGCCATGGAGCCACAAACGTTTCCTCCGTGCAATAGCTAAAAAGGTGAGAAACCTACAGATTCCTGTGGAACCGCTCTAATGGCAAATAATAAAGCGGGAAGATACCTATCGATCTTCTAGTGCATATCCTATGCAACATTTGCTTTAAACTGGCATGTACTCGCTCTATTAATCCATTTCATCATGGGTACCTCCTTCATGGCCTCTGATGTAAACTGCGACCCACAATCAGTTAGCATTTCATCAGGTACCCAACCCTACTGAACATTTCTACCAACGCCTGTGCAATACGCTCCGTCTCAATACTAGGTAATGTTTGGCTTCTGAGTACTGCGTTGCATAACCAATCATAATTAGTACATACCGAGACTTCTTATCGGGCCGGGGTTCAATCGGACCGACAATGTCGACTGCTACTCTCTTAAATGGTGAGTCAGTTAACGGTTATTTTCGCAGCGGAACTTTGGCTACACGCTCCTTCTGAATTGTTTACTGACAAACGTCACAAGACCTACAAAAGCTTGCTATATCACCACAAAATCCTGGTGCAAAGAACTCAGCCAGAATTTAATTAAAGTCTTTCTATGTCCAGCAAGCAATGATTCATGAGCCAGTTTCAGAACTTTCTCTCCAAAGCTACTCAGGACAATCAGCTGTAGAAGATTTATTTCCCTGAGTAAATTGTCTATACAACAAGTCTCATCTCTCAACTCTTTAGTTTCACCCCTAGTCAAACCACGACTCTTAGGAACGAGTCCTGAGTCAGCTCTACGCCATATATGCTCTCACTTAGGATCAAAATTTTTAGCGATTGGGAAGTTTGTTTGTTCTCACTCAGAATTAGATCGGGGACCTAAAGTTTCTTATATTCCTTCTCATCTTGCTTAGCCTGGGCCCTTGCAACTACACCCGCTGAAAAATAGGACATATCTGGTAACTTAAAACCATCAATGTTGTCAACGTCCAAGTCACACAAAATGTTATCCATGCACAAAGCTTCAGTTTGACCCTTACGAAATAGACAATCGACATTTATGACTGCCATAGGATGCCTGTACGTAGATTTATCTATCATAGTCATTGCTGACTCTTTACCAATCAACTGACCCTATGAAACCAAGTTTCGTCTCACTGGCACCCCACTACCAACTTTCTGATTGCCAATGGTACCTGGTACTGTTGGCAGCCGTGACTTCAAAAAGTATCAAATCCCTTGCTTGACTTTCAAATCTGAATGCAAGCAGTCATCTTCCTTATCCTGGTAAATAGAATCTACAACGTCATAATACCATTTTGAGCCTTAACGCTAAAACCCTAAACTATTGGCCTCCTAGCCCGCCACCCCCCCCCCACTCCCCCCCCCCCATCCCCTATCCCTCGTTGCATTCTCAAACTTACTTCCAACGCCTTCTACCTTGACCGCGGTTATTTCCTTTACCATAACCTCGACCTCGGTAATTATCGATAGTAGATAGATGTGGTTCCCCGCAAATCCTGCACTTATTTTCCGGCTTGTTGTCCAGTCTTCTTGGCTCCACCTTACTAAACCCTTTGCTATCCCTATTATTGCGTTGCCCCTTCGCTACGCAATCCCGTGCTTCAGGAAAAAAGTCAGCCATTTTATCTTAATTCTTAAAGGTCTTTTGCTTCAAACGGGCATACACTTCTTTATTATATTATTCTAAAAATTTGTCACGTGCGATTAAATCGCATACCACGTTGTAAGTCTTTTCCGCGTTCGCCATCACTAACTAACTATTAAATTACTATTAAGTCTACTATTAAACTGAATAAAAGTCTCTGACTTCTCCGGCCCACTTTAACGAAATTTCTTACGAAGCGTTCTGTCATATCAAAATTCCTTAACACTGCCTCTTCCAGTTTATCATTACTGGCCTCGTCCTCATTTGATAATCTATCATATACATCTAAGGCCTGCCCTTTGAATAAAGCACTTAAATATGCGGCCAATAAAGACGGATTCCATTTATTAGCTGTTGCGTACTTCTCAAACCGGGATAATTAACTGTCCATTTTATCTTTACTATCATCGAAGTACGGAAACTAAGGATCGAGTGCATGTGCTATACAGTCTTAAGAGTTTGACTGCTCCATATCAGCCTTATGTAATTCTGTTTTATGGGAAAGTTCTAATTTTCCTTTTTCTAGACCCTACCTTAATCTCTCTAGTTCTATTTCTTTATTGGCTTAATCTTGGCCTACTCGGCTTTGACTTCGATCTCATTCTGCCTCTGCTCTGACCTTCTCGACCGCGGCTTTGACTCTGACCTTTTCTGCCCCTGCCTCGGCTCTGGCCTTCTCGGCCTCAGCTATAGACTTCTCAACCTCGCGTTCGGCAGCTCTGTCTTCACTTTATATTTCCTGCTGCTTAGTAACCAAATCCCTCAAGGTCCCTTCATAACCTAACTAGCGCTTTTCCTAAATGTATAAGCTCTGCCATAAAAACTTGCGTAAAATCTTAATCGAAATTTAAACAATTAAAATCACGTTTAAAATTGTCCAACAAAACGCTGGTCAGAATTTTGACGCATCTGCATTAAATTTAAGTTACACCCTAGCTTTACAATATCAGCGACGTAACGTATCGGTGACGTTCGGAACTGACGCCTATCCAGAACCGAAGATATAGTTTCTATACAATGAACTAACGTTACTAGTTGACGTTACCGAGCGACGCCTTAAATAAATTTATCTACATTACGCTAAGTAACAACGTCACAGACTAAACATCATTTAACGTACGATAATGTAACAGATATTAACTAAAGCAAGTAGAGTATAATGTGTTATTGCTGAAAACAGTACGACCTTAACAATCGACGTAATAATTTAAGTAAATTTAACCGTCACATATGACGTTACCCTAAATGTTATTTTACGTAAAATAACGTAAAATATGAGTCACTCTGAGGAATGGCTATTCAACGAAGGACTTGAGACAGTCAAACAAAGGTAAGAGAAAAGTCCAGGGCGTGCCACAATCATAAGCTGAAGCCCTACCCAGACACCAAGAGGAAGAAGAAACAGATAAAACCAAACAAGCGCAAATCGAACAAACGTACGAAAAGCACTAAGATTAGCTCTCTCTTTCCCAAGCGAGGTAATCTCAATGCTAAAAGGACAGAAAACACAAAGGCAAAATAACACAAGACAAGACTTAAAAGAAATCGCCTCGTAGAATAAACCACAAAGCAACAAAGAGAAAGACTACCACCGGGAGCAGTAGAATAAACCACTAAGCGCTTTTACAGCTGATTAATTTCACCCTGGGCCCCTATGCCACTCTTAGTCACAACTAGTAACACAGAAAGTAAAATGCGCAGCTGTTGATTAAGGTAACCAAACTCTAGCATCACAACACTACTAAAAACAGAAAGCAAAGTGGGAAGCTAGGACGATGGTGACCAAAATGCTAGCATTACAATACATAAAGGGGGAAAAAACAACAGAAAGCAATTCGAGAACTACAAATCTACAAAGAGCTTCAAAGAGTAAGAACAGCACCAGGACCACCGCTCACCGCCTTAAAACGTTCAGTAGAATTAACTACGGGGTGGGGGAGGAGGCGGGGGGTAGTGTGTGTGTGGGGGGGGGGGGTTTAATGCACTTTTACAACCAGTCAACTTCATCCTTGGTCACAATGCTACTCTTAGAACTGAAATACATAAAAAAAGGTTCTTATAAAGGCTCCCAACTAAATGTCTATGCATCAAGCGACATCATAAAAATCAAATTGATCAATGTGATAAAGAAAGGCGAGTACTCATGACTAATACTATTTAGTCTGAGGCCCGAACCGCCGTCGTGTAATTAAAGAATAAAGCGCAGTCACAACAATGACTGGTTTGATAACTAGGCTAGGCAGTCTGCCGCATAATATTCAGGTTATAGCCTATTCTATTATAACGGTTAATCTGTTTTCTGAATAGCTCCGAAAAGTTAGATTTTCCTACATTGTTTTTAAACCCGTACACTAAGTAACCATAAAATTCTGGTTCCGATATACCTTGTTGCAGAAGTGTTTTCAGATTGACGTTATATTTTTCTACCAAGGCACTGTCACTGCGATAAAATTTCGAAAACGCCTTCCGGTTAAAAATAACGTTAGCACTGCCTAAGACGTTTGGCAGTAAGGGCTTTATAACGGCAGTTAAAGCAACTAAGATTTGAAGAAGCTCTGACGAATTTTAAACGTTAAGATATGTATACCCATATGAGGCATGCAGTGGGACATCGGATCCAGAAAAAGGAAAAGATTGTATCAAAATCAAAATTGTCTCGTTTAAAATGAACGTTGGTGGAAGCTGTACCACAAGACGCATAGGATCAAATCCAAAAACGTTGCCTTGGTATTGGAAGTATTGGCTTTACTTAATTGGAGTACAGTAGGGTATATGCGGTCCACCATTTGGCCAAAGTAAATATTAGCAATAATAAAAAAATATAACAATTTGATAAATCGAGAGAGTCAAACAGTTTGATAAAAAACGTCAAAAAGGATTGCCTTTGGAAACAAATAACACACTAAATCACGAAAATCGGACACACGCTTTGATTGAGTTGAACTAGCTATACGTGTTCAAGGAAATTTTGAGTTCCTACTCAGATAAGCGTATCCGGTTCCTATACATTTGGATCACACGAGTGCTGCACTTCATCACGTAGGCGATCTTATCACTGTATAGATTTATTGCACTTAATGAGAAGAAAATATATTTCCATTCGCTGGTATGAATATATACCTGTGAAACAATGCAGCAAAAAAGATAAGTGAAAAGTCCAGGGAGTGCCACAATCACAAACCGCAGCCCTTCCCAGACCCCAAGAGGAAGAGAAAACCGACAAAACTAAACAAGCACAAATCGAACAAACGTACGAAAAGCACTAAGATTAGCTCTCTCTCTTCCCCAAGCCAGGTAATCGCAATACTAAAAGGACTGAAAAAACACAAGAACAAAATATCACACGGAAAGACATACAACAAATCGCCTCGTAGAATAAACCACAAAGCAACAAAGAGTAAGACTAACACCGGGACCACCGCCTTAGAACGGTCGGTAGAGCAAACCACCGAGAGGTTTAAAGCACTTTTACAGCAAACTAACTTCACCCTTGGTCCAGATGCTACTCTTAATACAGAAATACATAAAAATTCGGTTCGCATAAAGGCTCCCAATTCAGTCAATGCATCAAAGCGAAAACATTACTATTTTGTTTGACTATACCGTGCTGAACCGGAAATCATCCCATCAATCTGACACCAGAAATGTTACTCCATTGGCGGCCAAGACGCACCGAGGATGACTTCCAGTTTGATTAAGCCGGGTTGGGCGTAGCCTAACTGTACCACTACAAAGATGCCTCTAACAAAGTTAGAGTTTGTACAACATTTTCATATATACTATTTACAATATAAAGATAAACAATACAAATACAACATTAACAAAACAACCACATTAGCTGCACTCTTCGCTTTGGCTACGGTTGAACAAAGCACGGTCGGCAACAGTACCGGTTTATAACTTAATAACCTGGCTTGTTTTATCAAAATATTTAATAATCAGTACAGCTCCAACCAGGTGTGGTGAACACTGAGCCAATGCAAAGAGAATGCCAATTACTATGATTTTTACACCGCGGTAGCTACATAGGCCGTGTCCTTGCACGTTTTATCAAAGGTCAATAGCTTCTGAAGTTTAAGACTAATCTATTGCGCCCGGTTATTTGTAGAAGAATCTTTCTTGATGTCTGTATATATATACTGAAAGGAAAAAGAAACGCAGGGTAAATTTTATTCCTAAATTTCATTCAAGTTTGAATAAGTTTGTTAAATATTTTACTATGATTACAAAACGGTACATGTATGGAACAAAAGTTCCAAATTTCATTGGTTTGTGATCAACAAGTCTCGAGTTATTAAAGTTCATTGGTAGCTACCCCCCAAATCTTGAAATCAAAATCAAACTGAAAATCAATATCGGGTGTGCCCCCCTCTTGCTGCCGTTGCTGCCCTAATTCTCCTTTGGATAGAGTTAACCAAAGCATTGACAGTTCGCATCGGGATGTTATTCCATTCATCGATCAACGCATTCCTTAGTTGTGTGAGAGTTGCGGGGGGATTTAGGCGCTTCCTAACCCTTCTGTCCAGCTCATCCCACATGTGCTCTATTGGGGTCAAATCTGGACTGTACGGTGGCCATGCTAGTGGTGCGATGTTATTGTTTGCCAGGAAATCCTGACAAACTCGGGCAACATGTGGTCGGGCATTGTCCTGCTGCAGAATCAGATTACGTTGTTGCACAAGCGGGACTGCAACAGGACGCAAGATCTCATCCCTATACCTTACTGCGATCATATTGCCCAGGCTATTTCCGATGAGGCAGTGGAGACGAGTTTTTTTACGGACGAGTCTAGGTTCACTCTCTATCGCGCAGATGGTCGACGTCGTGTGTACCGACGTCGCGGAGAACGCTTGCCGACGCCTGTGTTGTCGAACGGGATCGGTTTGGGGGTGGCTCCGTTATGGTCTGGGGAGGCATTGTTCACGGGATAAAATCACAGTTGATTATTGTTGCGGGCAATATGACCGCAGTAAGGTATAGGGATGAGATCTTGCGTCCTGTTGACCCCCCGCAACTCTCGCACAACTAAGGAATGCGCTGATCGATGAATGGAATAACATCCCGATACGAACTGTCAATGCTTTGGTTAACTCTATCCAAAGGAGAATTAGGGCAGCAACGGCAGCAAGAGGGGGGGGGGGGGGGGGGCACACCCGATATTGATTTTCAGTTTGATTTTGATTTCAAGATTTGGGGGGTAGCTACCAATGAACTTCAATAACTCGAGACTTGATGATCACAAACCAATGAAATTTGGAACTTTAGTTTCATACATGTACCGTTTTGTAATCATAGTAAAATATTTAACAAACTCATTCAGACTTGAATGAAATTTAGGAATAAAATTTACCCTGCGTTTCTTTTTCCTTTCAGTATATATATATATATATATATATATATATATATATATATATATATATATATATATATATATATATATATATATATATATATATATATATATATATGCTTTTTCGGGAATATTTCTCGCATTACAATTTATACTATGGTTTATAAGTTGTACACCCTTATGCTGCTCGCGAATATATCGCATACTGTGTTGATTATACTTCTGGTATAGTTATTATTATCTCTCAGGTAGATTGAGTTTCTCGTCCTGGCGCGACTTTGGAAACTCGACTGGGTTATGGTTTTTGGACAGTGGAAGGACACTATTAAAACAAACATAAACAGAAACTAACGACATATCTTACAATAATAAAAGATGAAGTCTGCTGTTATGATTCTACCCATTATTTTCCAATGACGCACGTCACTGTATAGAGTGACGTCATTGACGTCGCGGCTGAATCCTCGACGGTATGATAGACCCATCATTAATGTCGATATGATAACTGGTGACGCGGTCGACGGTGAGCGTCGCTGACGGTCGGCCAAGTCGGCCACTTAACGTCATATGCACTCTATTTCTATGTATACGGCCTTACACTGATTATAATGTCTGAATGACAATCAGAGACATTCCAGATGTCGCAATCCTGAATGTCACTGACATTACAACTGTCAAATACACCCGACTTCCGAACTAAGATCAGAGAGAGAGAGAGAGTAGTAATGAATCAATTCCAACTTTTAATTCAGAGCCTTGATCAGACGAAATCGCAATAGCTTTAAGTAACTTATAAACACTTTTAGATTGTACATCTAATTCCGCAGACGGTAAATTAGTACAAAATTTCGTGCGTATATTTACGTGTTGCGTATGCGTATGTAAAAAAAAATCCCCATCTTTCTGCTTACGTGATTTACATAGTACCGCACTCGTAACGACTCTGCACTGTGTTTATACGTACAAACTAAACTGTACCATACCTGCTGCTGCAAAAGGACTGATCAGTCTGCACATGCCAGCGCAGTCTGCTCAGTAATCACGACAGCAACTAAAATTCGCGCAACCTGAGAAACCCCGACCAGACTGCGCTGTTTTGTTATTTGACTGCCCTTCATTTGGACAGTGTCGGGATGTGTACATAGTAAGGCAATAACCTCGTATGCGCTTTCCTGGCTTTTTGCGATTAGCAACCATTTAGCCCGATTTTAGTTGTGTGACTTTTATATCATGCGACTATTAATAAATAAGTGGTACAATGGAAGAAATTGTACCACGAATGATAAAAACTAGAATGTGGGTCGGCTTTGCTCCGCGGTTTGCTCTGCGTCGTAACAATCCGATCGCAAACAGCACATTCTTTGAGCTTAAAACTAATATACGAATATCAACAAGGATCGTAATAGATCAAAGCCATAACTTCAAACTTTGTGCCGAAAATACAAAAGCGAAAACAGCCCAAAGCCTGTGGCGAAGGCTGATTGCATGCAGAAAGTCAGATAAATACAGGATTAAACAGCTTTAAAACAATAAGAACACATCTGAACTGAAATAGGAAGTAGTTACAAACTAAAAACATAACTAAGAGAAACTAGTACTGCAGTGAGAGAAGAAAACTAAACTAAGGCGAACATATAGGATACTTGTAGCCGAGGCCTTACTAGGTACGGATCAGTCTCCTAAACGGGTGATAGAACTCTGTAAGTCTCATTCCATTCGTGGGGTTTTTCCATATCCGGGCGGCCTCATTTCGCAATGGCCTGTTGCCGTACAATGTTGTTTTAACTCTTGGTACTTCTGCTGTTCCCAGACATTCTTTTTGGAAGTTTTATTTTGACAAGGTCTTGCATAGTCATTTTGCAATGTAAAAAAACTTCAGAAGCTATAGTTTGCGTACGTTTTCCGTGCAGAGCAGCAGTGTTTGTAACATTTAAAAGAGTCTTTACTGGTGATGTGAAAATCGTTGTTTGTAAATCTTAGACCTCTCTCTTGAATTCTTTCTATCTTACCTGTACAAGCATCACTGCAAAAGTACCAGGCTGTCGGACAATAATTGACATTTGAAACAATAAACGAGCTATATATTGCCTTTTTACCTTGTTTTGGTATATACCTGTCAATTTGGTTTAGAACAGTTAATTGTTGTATTACCTTTGAACAAATTTCTGATACATGTCTTTCCATTTAAAGCATATAATCAATAGTTATACCTAAAAGGGTAACACTCTGATCAGATTTAATTTTGATACCTTAAATGTCAAAAGCGTCTACGCCTTTGTAGGCTTTTATATCAACAAATGTTGCTTGAAATTCTCCTGGGTTGGCTTTAATAAAACTATTTAAGCCTATTTTCAGAATAGGTAAATCTTTATAAATAATAAAAAACGTATTATAATCGCCATAGTTGTTTGTAAAAGACTACACCACAACATAAATGATGTCTTTTATATAAATGTTTAAAAAAGTGGTCCTAATACAAAACTCTGAGGAACTACTTAAAACAGATTATTTTCCAGGTATTGTATCCTAGTATAAGCTGCTGCTTGCGATCACTGAGATAGCTGTCCAGGAGGTCAACTGTCCCAGTAGAGTCCATAAGTCCGAATGTGCCACCAGTAGACTACGTAGGAGAGAGTCAAACGCCTTGGGTAAGTCCATGAGTACAGCAGCAGCACACTCATGCCTGTCCAAGGCCATGTTCAGCAGGGTATACTGGCACCCAAAGCCTTTTCGAAAAGCAACACAAAAAAGGATGAAGAGTTTATCAAGATTTTCGGTCAGCTGAATATGAATTACACGTTCATAAACTTTAGTTATGGAGGGCAGTATACTGACGGGGCGGTCATTTTTCTTATTGAAAGGTCTTTTGTTTTGAAATGGGGTATCACTTGAGTTCCTTTGAGTCCCGTGGGGAGCGTACATGAGATTCCCGTGGGGAGCGTACATGAGATTAACGTGTTATTAATGAGATTTAAAATTCCTTTGAGTCCTGTGGGGAATTTACATGAGACAAAAGTGTTATTAATAAGATCTGAAATTAAACTACTAAATTCAGGAACATATGCCTTTATAACCTTGACTGAAATAGTATCTACATCAGTAGTTGTATATATTATTATTTGTTTTCAAGGACACGTGATCTTATTTAAATGACACGAAACAATATCACAAAACATCACTCTAATAGAAACTGAATGAACAAACCAAGAGGACCTGCAACAGAAATAACGCCATAGAACGGTCAACAACAAAATGTTGCAGGTATTAACCTTATCACCTATGAGTTCATAACGTAGACTATTCCGTCTTTAAATTAAACGCAAGATCAGAATCTCAAGCAGTGTAGATCGTGGTAGAGGCGGCTCGTTATGAGCCGTCTAATCTTGATCTACACTGTTTGCATAGGTTTTTATTTTGTTCTGCAGGACCGTAAGGGTAAAACCTGTTTTAATGAAGGTGCTCAGTCCTCGCCCTTATCCTTATACATTCCTCGCCCTTATCCTCATACATTTCCAGCTACACATAATTATACTGTATAGAAACATATAAATTAATATCCCAACGCTATGATGAAATATATATAAGGAATCGAGCAAAAATATAAGAGCAGACCCATAACGAGCGCGAACACACACGAGATAAAAGTAAGATCAGGAAAAAATTAGCCATTTATAAAACGTTCAGCAGAAAGAAAAGTCCACCTTATCAATCTTCGCCGGTGTGTGATACCGCGGTTTTCTTACCCATTGAAAAGGAACTACTCCACCACTGCATCACAAAGATCATAACCAAGGCAAAAACCGCCACCATGTTGTCGTGTTAATGGGACTCTCAAAGACTTGGTTTATATAGGCTCTTGGTCATTTGGTCGTATCTAATGATAAACAGCAATACTTATAAATATTATTTTGAAAGGTAATTACAACGTATCCCCGCGGACCCATGACGTTTATGCTTCAACGTAAATGCGACGTTGTATAAACGCCATGTGCCAGCTGGCATAGTAGTCGCTATTATTTGTACTTAATTTGAAAATACTACTACTGATATTACTACTACTTCCACTACTAATATTACATATTCTACTACTACAGAAAGTAATAAAAATAATGATTATAATAATCATGCTAATGATAATGATAATAATGATAAAAATGATTATAATGATGATGATAATAACAAGAACTTTTTTAACCAAAACACACACACACACACACACACACACACACACACACACACACACACACACACACAAACATATATCTCCCCCCAGCTGCCACTTCCATACAGAAAGTTCACCCATACAAATTGTTTATCATCACTGCAGGTCCGTAGGCAGAGTGGGTGCAGGGGGTCATAAAAATCATACGTTTTTGAGAGCTTGAGACATAACTACTTACAAACATTTCATCTGGCTTCTCTGGCAGTTCCATCTTACATGAAAACCTCTGCACCAATACGATGCCTTAATTGTTTTTTAAGTTGTGTAACGAGAAAATAAGCTAAACAAAAACATAAGGAGCCAATATCTATACGTCAAAAATAACTAATTTTTTCAATACAGTAATCTGTGAAATTCAAACAAAAACATGAATCCTCTACAAGAGAGCTTTGGATCGGGTGATCATGGCTTAGAAAGCATCCTGCTGAATAATTTTGTTAAAACAAATGATATGATATATCCTACAGTGTTTTTCCTATCATATTACCCTGAAGACATTGGACTGGGTTGTAGCAAAGCCACATATGTTTTTACGTTGTCGCTGTTGTGCCTACTTTACAAACAAACAAAACATAACAAGCACAAGTACATTAAATTGCCTATTGTTGGTGTGGACCTTGACTCATCACCACTGTATGTGATCCATAGTGTCTGTATAGAAACTTTATTAAGGTAAACACAACCAACTCCTTTGAAACATTTATTTAAGAGATAAAAAAGGAGACACAGAATACAAGGCGAAATTCAAATTTCTTGTGATCTGACGTTATCTGCTGATGCATTATATTTCTATGAAGTTTTATGCAAATACCCTGAATGGTTTTCAACTTACAGAGCGGGCATTGAACTACTTCAAAGGGAAATTACCCCAAAAAGTATATTAATAGGAGTACTTGTGGTCTACATCTCATCTCTTGATGTTGTTCATTTCTATAAAGTTTCATGAAAATATCTTGAACGGTGTTTGATTTATAGAGTGGACACACAACTACTTTTGTCTAATTTCTGAGGGGAATAACTCCAAAATTATATAAACAAGAGTTATGGATCTTGCGGTCTGCATATCGACTGATAATGCTTTATATTTCTATAAATGTTCATGAACATATCTTGATCTTTTTTTTACTTAAACACCAGAAACAAAACTTTTATTGTCAAACTTCAAAGGGGTATAACTAAAAAAAATATAAAGAAAATAGTTACACTTCTTGTACATTACCTGATGATGCTTTATATGTCTCCTTGCGTCTGAAGATCTTTTATATTTCTATCGTCTGCACGTCGTCTGATGATGTCTTATATTTTTACGTAGTTTCATGAAAATACCTAGACCGGCTTTTGATTAATAGAGCAGACACACAACTACAACTGTCACATTTCAAAGGGGAATAACTCCAAAAGTATAAGGACACGGGTTATGGTTCTTTTAGTCTACACGTCGTCTGATGATGTTTTATATTAATATGAAGCTTCATGAAAATATCTAACGGTTTCCAAGATAAAGAGCGGACACAATTTTGTGACAGACCGACGGACGGAAAGATTGACAGACAAGAGTTACGGTTCTTGTCGTCTGCACGTCGTTTGAAAATATTTTAATTTTCTATGAAGTTTTATGAAAATGTCTTGAACGGTTTCCATGCTATCGAGCGGACGGACCTCGGTGGCTCAGTTGGATGCGTCGTCCGACTGGAGACAAGGAGGTCGCGGGTTCAATCCCCGCCGAAGTCGGCAACATTCTTTCGTGGAGATTGATCATGAAATATTTTCTACGGTCATTCTCTCCATTCCGCTGATTCAAGAAGGGCAGTTGTCAGTTTCTGGCGAAAGAATGTGCACAATGCTAGTTAACCGCTTAGAGGACTAAGCCTGCCCTGTAAACGTGTGGTTAGGTAAACTGACCGCGCTCGACATGACCTCCTTGGGTTGATTGGGCCGTAAAACCTCAACAAAAACAAACAAATGCTATAGAGCGGACATAAAATAATCTTTGTCAAATTTTAAAGAAGAATTAATCAAAAACAAAAAAATGTATGAACATGAGTTACGGTTATTGTGGTCTGCACATTGTCTGATGATGCTTTATGGTTCTATGAAGTTCCATGCTACTATTTTAAACGATATTTAAGTTACAGAGCGGACACGAAATTACTATTGTTAATTTGCAAAGGGAAATAACTTCAAAAGAAGAATAGACAAGCGTTACGGGTTTTTTAGTAGTTTGCACGTCGTCTGATGATACTTTATATTTTTATGAAGTTTCATGACACTATCTTAAACGATTTTTAAGTTATAAAGCGGACACGAAATTACATTGTCAACTTTAAAGGGGAATAACTCCAATAATGTATCCACAAGACTTACGGTTATTGTGGTCTGCAAGTCGTCTGATGATACTTTGTATGTTTTATGATGTTATGAAAATGTCTTGAACTGTTTTTAAGATATACAGCGGGCACGAAATGACCATTGTCAAAATTCAAAGGGAAATAATTCCAAAAATATATTGGCAAGAGATATGGTTCTTGTAGTCTGCATGTCGTCTGATGATAATTTATAGTTCTATGAAGTTTCATGAAAACCCCTTGAACGGTTTCAAGTTATACAGCGGACACAATTTGGTGGCAGACAGACAGACGGACGGACAAACGTTCAGACAAACAAGGCAAAAGAATTGTCTCCGCCCTTTCATGGAGGGGGATAACTCCCGTATGTGCTTATTTCATGGAGTATAATGATAATAAATTATTATGGAAAAGAAATTATTATCTTATCTACACCGTCCTGCAATGGTGTTGCGACAAAAATAGCCATTGTGACCTTAACGCTTAGAACTCTGGATAAAAGTTTCAGCAGACGACATATTGAAATAGTTTTCTTATTTTGTCCGGGTAACAGGATTAAATATTTTAAATAAATAGAGACAATTTGCATAAATGTCAAATCTGTTTTCAAAATAGGAAAAAAATGTAAGAAGATATTACAAATTTGTCGTGTTTCACCGTGTTGTGCGTTTGCGCTAAACTGTCCAGGTAAGTCTCGATTCGGTGTTATCTCGCGAGATTACACTCAAGGGAGCAATCCTTAATACGGTGTTTATTAGAATACAGGTCATCGAAGATAATAAATTAAACAGAACAAAAAAATAAATAAAAAAAGAAAGAAATGAATACAAATTTGTCGTTTTTCACAGAGTTGTGAATAAATTGAACACAGCAAAATAATTAAAAAAACAAATGAAATCGACTTCCTTAAAGATGTCAAACCGGATTTTGTTGCTTCATTAAAGTAATATTAAAAAGGTCAAACTACTGCTTAGAGATTAAGGATTTCCCAAAAAAAAGGGTGAGAGAAAAGTCCAGGGAGTGCAACAATCACAAAACGCAGCCCTTCCCAGACACCAAGAGGAAGAGGAAACCGACAACTCCAAACAAGCACAAATCGAACAAACGTACGAAAAGCACTAAGCTAAGCTCTCTCTTCTCCAAGTGAGGTAATCGCAATGCTAAAAGGGCTGAATAATACAAGAACAAAATGACACAAAGTATAACATAAAACAAATCGCCTCGTAGAATAAACCACAAAGCAACAAAGAGTAAGACTAACACCGGGACCACCGCCTTAGAACGGTAAGTAGAGTAAAACCACCGGGGGAGGGGGGTGGTGGTTAAAGCACTTTTACAGCTACCCAACCACCCTGGGTCCCGACGCTACTCTTAATACAGAAATACATAAACATTCGGTTCGCATAAAGGCTCCCAACTCAGTCAGTGCATCAAAGCGAAAACACAAAAATCAAATTAATCACTATAATAAACACAGACGAGTACCGAATACTCATGGCTAATTCTACTGTATGCCAGAGTAAGTGAAAAGAAAAAAAAAGTTCAGGGAAAAGTCCAGGGAGTGCCACAATCACAAACAGCAGCCCATCCCAGACACCAAGGGGAAGAGGAACCCGATAAATCAAAACAAGCACAAATCGAACAAACGTACGAAAAGGCTAAGATTAGCTGTCTCTTCCCCAAGCGAGGTAATCGCAACGCTAAAAGGACTGAAAACACAAGAATAAAATGACACAAGGTAAGACATAAAAAAATCGCCTCTTATAATAAAACACAAAACAACAAAGAGTAAGACTAACACCGGGACCACCGCTTTAGAACGGTCAGTAGAGTAAACCACAGTGGTGGTGGGGTGGGGGTGGGGAGCGGGAGTTTAAGCACTTTTACAGCTAGCCAGCTTCATCCTGGGTCCCGATGCTATTCTAAATACAGAAATTCATAAAAAATCGGTTCGCATAAAGGCTCCCAACTCAGACGATGCATCAAAGGGAAAAACATAAAAATTAAATTAATCTCTATAATAAACAAAGACGAGTACTCATGGCTAACTCTACTGTATGCCAGAGTAAATGAAAACCAATAGTTGAACAACGGCGGGCCAAGCCAAAGACATATCGTCAAGCTCCAACCCACTGGCTAAAGTTTTACGAAGAGGCCATCATTGAGTCTGAGGCCCAAACCGCCGTCGTGCTATTGAAGAGTGAAGCATAGCCAACAACAATTATTGGGTTGACAATTAGGCATGCAGTCTGCTGCATAATATCCAGGCTATAGCCAATTCTTTTATAACGGTTTATAAGTTTTCTGAATTGCTCCGAATAGTTAGATTTTCCTACAATTTTTTCTAAATCTGTACACTAAGTCACCGTAAAATTCTGGTTCCGATATACCTTCTTGCAGAAGTTTTTTTTCAGACTGACGCTATATTTTTCTACCAAGACACTGTGTCTGCGACAAAATTTCGAAACCGCCTTACGAAGTTAAAAATAATGATAACCCGGCCTAAGAACTTTGGCAGTAAGGGCTTTATTATGGTAGTTAAAGTAACTAAGATTTGAAGAAGCTCTGGCGAATCTAATAAGTTGAGATATGTATACCCCATATGAGGTACGCCGAGGCACATCGCCATCCAGAAAAGAGAAATTGACTATTTCAAATTGAAAATCGACCCGTTTATCATGTATTTTGGTGGAAACTGTACCATTAGATATACATATATTCAAATCCAAAAACATGCCTCGGTATCGGAAGAATTTGCTTTATTTAACTGAAGTTCTGTAGGGTATATGCGGTCCACCAATTGGTCAAAGTAAATATTGTCAATATTTAATAAATCATCAAAGTATCTTATAGTTGATTTGAAAGCCTCAATAATGTCAGCCTGATTTTCACGTGAGAGAAACTTCATGAAATCTCTCTCATAACAAAAAAGAAACAAATCTGCAACAGGAGGAGCACAATTAGTTCCCATCGGAATACCAGTAGTTTGCCTATAAAATTCAATTCCAAATCTAATAAAAATATTATCCCAAAGATAAACAAGGGCATCACATACTTTTTGAAACGACCATAAATTGTGATTATTGTATACATCAGAAGTGAGAAAAAACACATTCTTCGTTGCAAGCCAAATATTGGGTATACTCCCGAATAAACGTTTGGTTAATTAAAGTAAGAAGCTTATCTTTTATACGATGATGAGGTAACTTAGTATACAGTGTAGAAAAATCATATGTAGACAATTTAGAAGCCTGAAAATTTCTACATTTAAATTCATTGAGAAAATCATTGGAATTTTTAATTGATCAAAAATAGTTTATTCCATCCCTTTCGTAAACAATATCATAGTATCTAATCCAATGTTTTTTTAACAGCAGTAAGGCATGAAGTTAGCAGTTTGGACAAAAAAAGTGGTCGTACATGAACTACATTTAGCAATGAAACGTGCTTTATAAGGTCGTTTATGAAGTTTCGGTAACCACTTTAACGTAGGAAGTCTGTCTTGCTTTTCTTAAATATTCATTGCAAAGTTAGCGGTAATTTGTTTGTTTGTTTGTGTTGAGGTTTTACGGCCCAATGCGGTCATGTCGAGCGCGGTCAGTTTACCTAACCACACGTTCACTGGGCAGGCTTAGTCCTCTAAACGATAATATCGATAGAATGGGTATTAACAATAGATATCTCGTCAGTAGAAATCCGTTCATGTGTTTTGGTACTACCAAGAGTATTGATATAATAAAGTCGTCACGCAACAACAACATTATTAGCAGCTTTATCAGCTGGAGCCAAAACATACTTGCAATAAAATTCTTGGATACCTTGTTTCAAATATCGAAAAGATAATTTAGGCTTAGTGTTGTCCTGGTGTTGTTCTTATTCGTTGTAGCTCTTTCTGTTTTTTTCTGTATGTGTTGTGATGCTAGCATTGTGGTCACCGTCTTCAATAGCTGCCCATTTTGCTTTCTGTTTAACTAGTTGTTTTGTGATGCTAACATTTTGGTCACCTTCAACAGCTGCCCATTTTGCTTTCTATTTTACTTGTTGTGATTAAGAGTAGTATCGGGACCCAGGGTGAAGTTGGCTAGCTGTAAAAGTGCTTTAAACCCCCCCGGTGGTTTGCCCTAACGACCGTTCTAAGGCGGTGGTCTCGGTGTTAGTCTTACTCCTTGTTGCTTTGTGGTTTATTCTACGAGGCGAGTTGTTGTATGTCTTTCCGTGTGTCATTTTGTTCTTGAGTTTTTCAGTCCTTTTAGTATTGCGATTACCTCGCTTGGGGAAGAGAGATCTAATCTTAATGCTTTTCGTACGTTTGTTCGATTTGTGCTTGTTTAGATTTGTCGGTTTCCTCTTCCTCTTGGGGTCTGGGAAGGGCTGCGGTTTGTAACTGTGGCACTCCCTGGACTTTTCTCTTACTTTTTATTTTTAGGAGGGAGAAGATCAAGGTTATTACAGTAAAATAATACACGTTTATCAATGATCTTAAAAATCTTTAATTTCCAATTACTTAAAGCATTAGACTTAACATGCTCTCGTTTACACCAACGCGGACAATAATCATTTTAAGTACTAAATCATGAAAACCAATAGTTGAACCACGTCGGGCCGCCAAAGACATATTGTCAAGCCCAAACCCACTAGTTAAAGCTTTACGAAGAGGCCATCATTGAGTCTGAGGCCCGAACCGCCGTCATGCAATGAAAGAGTGAAGCATAGCCATCAGCAATGATTGGGTTGACAATTAGGCATGCGGTCTGCCGCATAATAACCAGGCTTATCAATTTCTGTAAACATGGCAAAAACATACTGATATTTATCTCTCTAATAACCACTTTACCTGGAGCATCTAGCTACAAACTGATCGCTGAATAACAAACGATGGCACTGCTATAGGGTATGTTCAATGTTTGGAGCTATTTATATTTTTTTCGTGGAAAATGGAAAGTTATACTGTCAGTTTCAGCCAATAATTAGCTATCTACACAAATAATACCCAAATATAAATGTAAACTTTATAAAGACATGCATAAACATTCACTTGCATGAAAAAGCCAAATCTTGATCAAGATCAATTTGTTTCTTTTTTTTTTTTTTTTTTTTTTTTCTTTATTTCTTTATATTTTTTTCTTTATTCTTAAACAAATGTTACCCTGCCTCCTAAACAAATATAATACGGCTTCTATAAGACAAATATTTACAACACGGCTACTTCTGCTTCTTTATATAACACATATTTTCCTGAAAATGCCAAATATGATGGTATGGAAAAATCATGGAAGCTGAGACAACCTACTAAAAATAGAAAAAGTGTTCTTATTACCATCAGAGGTCCTTACTATTATGTTTGTATCAGAAATTTGTGTTGCATTTTAATGTTCCGCTTCATTCGGTCTTTTTCACGGCTTCTACCTTATTTCAGGTATTGTCCTGAATTTTTGCCTCTTTAATACAATAATTTTAAAGATTAAAAACGTGTTTTCATGGCATATAAGTGAGCCGAAGCACGACAAAATTTATAGGATCATCTGCGCACAAAGCGAAGGCTCAGACCAGCCTACGCATCCGTTCCATATGGTCAGTAATCGCTGTTTACAAAAAAAGAACAAACTTTTTGGGTAATAGCTGAAGTCAGTCTATTCACGCCCCTTGTAATAGTCATACACTAAACTGTGATCAAGCTGGACGGATGGCCAAGCTGATTCGAGTCATTGCTAGGCACACGTAAGTTTGTTTGTATTATCATGCGACACTTCAAACATGCCCTGTCTACTGCTTTGAGAAACATTTTAATGCCACCATATCAGAAGAGAGCCTTTATTAGGGCACGTGCCTCTTATTTGGCAGGCGTTTGCTTAGTCTATTTAGGCGCTAAATCATCAATTTAATCCGTTGGTATCATAATTTACCGATATTGGATATACCTCCTTCATGCACGCGCGCGTAATTATAGAGATTAAGTAATGGTTTGGTTTTTATCAAAAACAGTTGAGAAAGGCGACGCACAGAATTATTATTAATCCGTGGAATGTTCTGGTAAATCTATTTATTTGTAGTGTAGTCTGCATGTCTTTGAGATAAATGAGATAATTCGTAAATCGAGTATGTAAGACAAAAGTATAGATGTTTCATTACTCTGACTGCCTTGAGAAACTTGATGGAAATCAGTTACATAATGTAAAACGTATCCATCGGAATAATACAAATTTTAAAATTGACATTCAGTAAATAAGAAAATACTTCAAAACGTCAAAATGCCAATTAAAACTATAAGTCATCGTATCATAAATTTATAAGAGTATCAGATCGGCTATTTCCTGCATAATTTGACTACATATACTTTTAAAATTATAGATTTTTCACTTGAATAGCGCAAAGTAAGGAAAATAACAATGTAAAGTAGTTGTGGTCATGGTACCCAAGCCATAAATCAATCTCATAAGCGAATGATGAATCAGAACGTTCAGACCAACAGGCATGGACCCAGAATAAAGGGTGTAATCAGGCGTCCGCGGATAGTAAGCAATACTTGGTAAGCAAGCTTCACCCACCAGGCCCACAGGTCTGAACGAAGGAAATGTACGTGTAGAAGTGTATGTCCGGGATTTTGGAAGTCTACTTATGGCTCGTCATTGGCAAAAAAACAGAAACAATTCTCAAAAGTGCCACATTGTAGGGATCGACCAAGTCATGATGTCTCCAATAGAACTTCTAAAGTGTTGCTACAAGTAGAACTTCTAAAGTGTTGCTACAAGTTATATATATATATATATATATATATATATATATATATATATATATATATATATATATATATATACCCCTGGCTCAACAACTTGAGGTGAGCACTTTCCCACGCTCCATGAAGTCCTGATAATTTGAAAAGGCTCTGGCATAACGGATTAACTGTGTTACGTAAACGCCGAATGCTGGAGCAGAAGGGATATTACTGCTCAGGAATTTAAAGTTCGCGTAAAACTTTAACCAGTGGGTTGGGGCTTGGCGATATGTCTTTGGCTTGGCCCGCCGTGGTTCAACTATTGGTTTTCATTTACTCTGGCATACAGTAGAATTAGCCATGAGTACTCGTCTTTGTTTATTATAGTGATTAATTTGATTTTTATGTTTTCGCTTTGATGCATTGACTGAGTTGAGAGCCTTTATGCGAATCGATTTTTTATGTATTTCTGTATTAAGAGTAGCATCGGGACCCAGGGTAAAGTTGGTTAGCTGTAAATGTGCTTTAACCCCCTGGTGGTTTGCTCTACTGATTATTCTACGGTATTAGTCTTACTCTTTGTTGCTTTGTGGTTTATTCTACGGGGCGATTTGTTGTAAGTCTTTCCGTGTGTCATTTTGTTCTTGTGTTTTTCAGTCCTTTTAGTATTGCAATTACCTCGCTTGGAGAAGAGAGAGCTAATCTAAGTGCTTTTCGTACGTTTGTTCGGTTTATGCTTGTTTAGATTTGTCGGTTTCCTCTTCCTCTTGGGGTCTGGAAAGGGCTGCGGTTTGTGTATGAGTACTCGTCTTTGTTTATTATAGTGATTAATTTGATTTTTATGTTTTCGCTTTGATGCATTGACTGAGTTGGGAGCCTTTATGCGAACCGAATTTTTATTTATGTATGTATTAAGAGTAGCATCGGGACCCAGGGTGAAGTTAGCTACCTGTTAAAGTGCTTTAAACCCCCCGGTGGTTTGCTCTACCGACCGTTCTAAGGCGGTGGTCCCGGTGTTAGTCTTACTCCTTGTTGCTTTGTGGTTTATTCTACGAGGCGATTTGTTGTATGTCTTTCCGTGTGTCATTTTGTTCTTGTGTTTTTCAGTCCTTTTAGTATTGCGATTACCTCGCTTGGGGAAGAGAGAGCTAATCTTAGTGCTTTTTATACGTTTGTTCGGTTTGTGCTTGTTTAGATTTGTCGGTTTCCTCTTCCTCTTGGGTCTGGGAAGGGCCGCGGTTTGTGATTGTGGCACTCCCTGGACTTTTCCCTTACCTTTTTTTGTGATTGTGGCACTCCCTGGACTTTTCTCTTACCTTTTCTGCGGTTTGTGATTGTGGCACTCTCTGGACTTTTCTCTTACCTTTTTCTTTTTACAATGGGAAAATTGAAGTCACCCCTTTTGTCATAAAGCCTAGTAGTAAGCTTTCCACTGTCAATGAAGAGATAACAATCCAACTATGAGGAGGAGGCTGCAGTCTCCGTTGTTTCCTTTGTTTCAAGTTCACGTGGATAGATGAATTCAAAATACTCTGCTAATTTTGTGTTTTTCAGACAGTACATAATCTATATATCTGTAGGTGAAATTGAATTGTTGTGCAAGGTATTTTTTGCCTGCTTGAGGAGACTTTGTACAAACTTCGCCTTATACGAGTATAAAAACAAGTCAGCAAGCAACGGTGCACAATTAGTACCCATCGGCATACCGATTGTTTGCTGAAATATCCGTCCACCGAACTCCATAAAAATATTGTTGATTAGATATTTCAACATCTATATAACGATCTGTATCTGAGTATTTTTGTGGTGCATCAGAGTGATCCTGAACAACGTATGCGTCTTTGTAGCCAATGACATCATACTGAAAGCAAAGGTTACCGTTCTTATGGAAGAAACACTTGTTGATTTTTTTTTTTTTTTTTTTTTTTTTTTTCATTACGATTTCAATTTATCATAAGGAATAGTTGTGTAAAGAGTAGAGAAATCGAAAGATTTTATACTATTGACGGAATGAAGAAATTGTGCCTTTAGGTTTTCTAAAAGCTCTTTGGAGTTTTTTCAGGATACACATCTGATTAACACCACTCCTGGCAAATGCAGTGTCACAATATTTCTGAAGGCTTTTTTTAACTGCGGTTAGGATCCGTGTTAGAATCTGAGAAAGAGGCTTGGTTGAGCACTTAGCCGAACCCGCAATATGTCTTTACTTGTACGGATTCTTGTGAAGTTTAGGAATCCAGTACAGTTTGGGAAGGCCAAGATCTTCTTCTGGGAGAGAAATTCCGAATGTCAGCATCACCGAATGGTGGTTTTGTAGAATTTCGTCCTTGGACATAAGACGTGTTGTATGTCTTTCCGTGTGTCATTTTGTTTTTGTGTTTTTCAGTCCTTTTAGTATTGCGATTACCTCGCTTGGGGAAGAGAGAGCTAATCTTAGTGCTTTTCGTACGTTTGTTCGGTTTGTGCTTGTTTAGATTTGTCGGTTTCCTCTTCCTCTCGGGATCTGGGAAAGGCTGCGGTTTGTGATTGTGGCACTCCCAGGACTTTTCTCTTACCTTTTTCTCTTAAACGACCTTACAAAGCACGTTTCATTGCTAATTCTAGTTCATGTACGACTACTGTTTTGTCCAAACTGCTAACCTCATGTCTTACTGCTGTTAAATACATTGGATTAGATACTCTGATACTGTTTACGAAAGGGACGGAATTACATGTAACTATTTTTATCAATTAAAAATTCCAATGATGTTTTCAATAAATTTAAATCGAAAAATTTTCAGGCTACTAAATTTTCTACATATGATTTTTCTACACTATATACTACGTTACCTCATCATCTTATAAAAGATAAACTTGTTGATTTAATTGACCGAACGTTTATTCGGGTGAAAACTCAATATTTGGCTTGCAACGAAAAATATGTTTTTTTCACTTCTGATGTATACAATAATCACAATTTATGGTCGTGTCAAAATGTCTGTGATGCCCTTGTTTATCTTTTGGATAATATTTTGTTAGATTTGGAACTAAACTTTATAGGCAAACTATTTGTATTCCGATGGGAACTAACTGTGCTCCTCCTGTTGCAAATTTGTTTCTTTTCTGTTATGAGAGAGGTTTCTTGAAGTCTCTCTCACGTGAAAATCAGGCTGACATTATTGAGGCTTTCAATTCAACTTTAAGATACCTTGATGATTATTAAATATTGATAATATTTACTTTGACTAAATGGTGAACCGCATATATCCTACTAAACTCATTTATAAATAGAGCAATTTCTTCCAATACCGAGGCACCTTTTTGGATTTGAATCTATGTATATTTAATAGTATAGTTTCCACAAAAATTTAACATAAACGGGACGATTTTGATTTTGATATAGCCAATTTCCCTTTCCTGGATGGCGATGTCCCCCCTGGCGTATCTCATATCGGGGATACATATCTCAGCTTATTAGATTCGCCAGAGCTTCTTCAAATCTTAATGACTTTAACTCCCGTAATAAAGCCCTCACTGCCAAACTTCTTAGGCAGGGCTATCGTTATTCTATATTTCGTAAGGCGTTTACGATATTTTATCGCAGACACAGTGCCTTGGTGAAAAAAAATATAGCGTCAGTCTGAAAACACTTCTGCAACAAAGTATATTGGAACCAGAATTTTACGGCGAATTAGTGTACAGATTTAGAAAAATTGTAGGTAAATCTAACTTTTTGGATCAATTCAGAAAATTTATTAACCGTAATAGAAGCATTGGCTATAGTCTGGATATTATGCGACAGACTGCATTCTTAGTGGTCAACTCAATCATTGTTTATGGCCATGCTTCACTCTTTAATTGCACGACGGCGGTTCGGGCCTCAGACTCAATGACGGCCTCTTCATAAAACTTTAACCAGTGGGTTGGGGATTGATGATATGTCTTTGGCTTGGCCCGCCGTGTTTCCACTATTGGTTTTCATTTACTCTGGCATACAGTTGAATTCGCCATGAGTACACATCTTTGTTTATTAGAGTGATTAATTTGATTTTTATGTTTTTGCTTAGATGCATTGACTGAGTTGGGAGCCTTTATGCGAACCGAACTTTTATGTATTTCTATACAAAGAGTAGCATCGGGACCCAGGGTGCAGCTGGCTAGCAGTAAAAGTGCTTTAAACCTCCCGGAGGTTTTGTTGTATGTCTTTCTTTGTGTCATTTTGTTCTTGTGTTTTTCAGTCCTTTTAGTATTGCGATTATCTCGCTTATGGAAGAGAGAGCTAATCATAGTGCTTTTCGTACGTTTGTTTGATTTGTGCTTGTTTGGAATTGTCGGTTTCCTCTTCCTCTTGGGGTCTGGGAAGGGCTACGTTTTGTGATTGTGGCACTCCCTGGACTTTTCTCTTACCCTTCTTTGCTTGACGATATGTCTTTGGCTTGGCTAGCCGTGGTCCAACTATTGGTTTTCATTTACTCTGGCATACAGTTGAATTAGCCATGAGTTCTCGTCTTTGTTTATTGTAGTGGTTAATTTGATTTTTATGTTTTCACTTTGATGCATTGACTGAGTTGGAAGCCAATGGAGTTCTGTTCATGTATAGGCTAGAGGGCGTAAGCAGTGTTGCAAACTTCATTACTGCTTATGAAGAGTCTCAATAAGACTCCCATTTTCTTATCCGTTGTGTGTTCTTTGTTTCCAAAGGCAATCATTTTGACGTTTATTTCTGTATGAAGAGTAGCATCAGGACCAGGGTGAAGTTGGCTAGCTGTAAAAGTGCTTAAAACACCCCGGTGGTTTACTCTACTGATCGTTCTGAGGCAGTGATCCCGGCGTTAGTCTAACCCTTTGTTGATTTGTGGTTTATTCTACGAGGCGATTTGTTTGATGTGTTACCTTGTGTTATTTTGTTCTTGTGTTTTTCAGTCATTTTAGCATTGCAATTACCTCGCTTGGGGAAGATAGAGCTAATCTTAGTTCTTTTCGTACGTTTGTTCGATTTGTGCTTGTCTGGATTTGTCGGTTTTCTCTTCCTCTTGGTGTCTGGGAAGGGCTGCGGTTTGTGATTGTGGCACTTCTTGGATTTTCTCTTACCTTTTTTGACTCTACTGACCGTTCTAAGGCGGTGGTCCCGGTGTTAGTCTTACTCTTTGTTGCTTTATTGTTTATTGTACGAGGCGATGTGTTTCATGTCTTACCTTGTGTCATTTTGTTCATGTGTTTTTCAGTCCTTTACGTATTGCGATTACCTCGCTTGGGGAAGCGAGAGCTTATCTTAGTGCTTTTTGTACGTTTGTTCGATTTGTTCTTGGTGTCTGGGAAAAGCTGCGGTTTGTGATTGTGTCACTACCTGGACTTTTATCTTACCGTTTTTATTATAAAGAAATCTAGCATTTGACAAATTTCGCGATTTTATATGTTCTTTGTTTCCAACGACATTCCTGTTTTACTTTTATTTTACTCTACGTAGCTGGTGTTGTGCCGTATGGCAGCCATAACGGCTATAAAAAGTCTCCTCGTACATTATCATCATAAGGCAGGTTACATTTTATTTCCTTTGGGATCATTAAGTCTATCCTGGTCATTTTGAAAATTAAATACCGCTTGGCATATGAAGAGACTCAATGAAACCGAGTCTCCGATTTTCGTGATTTTGTGTGTTCTTTGTTTCCAAAGGCAACCCTTTTTGACTTTTATTATAAAGAAGTCTGGCATTTGACAATTTCATTTGTTAGATCTTGTCAAAATATATCTGTACGCCAAATATTATTCCAAGTGATTTAAAACCTAGGAGTCTTTCATATTAATCTCTTATCTGGAGCCTATAAACCTATATTGTTTTATAAGGAGTGCACATTTATTATATCAGGTTGCATTTGACAATTTCATTGGTTTGGGCTTGTCAATATGTATCTGCAGGCCATAAATTACCAGACTATTCCAAGCGGTTTAAAAGTTATAGCAAATTTCAACACTGATTATGGCCGAACACGCCTTGGCAAGGCCATTATTTATTGAGTAGAGAAATCGAAGATTTGACAATTTCATTGGTTTGAGCTTGTCACTATGTATCTGCATGTCAAACATTATCAGACTATTCCAAGAGATTTAAAACCTAAGAATCTTAAATGTTGACCTCTTTTCTAGAGCACTATAACCTTTATTGTTTTACAAGGAGTGCAGATTTACATCATTTATTACATCAGGTTGCATTTGACAATTTCATTGGTTTGGGTTTGTCAATGTGTATCTGCAGGCCATAAATTATTAATATATTCCAAGCGGTTTAAAAGTTATAGCAATTTTCAAAACTTATTATCGCCAGACGGACACGCCTTTTCACGCTATTTCTTATCAACTAGAGAAGTCTAAGATTTGACAATCTCATTGGTTTGAGCTTGTCAATATGTGTCTGCATGCCAATAATTATCAGAAAATTCCAAGTGCTTAAAAATCTAAGTACCTTTAATATAAATTTTAAATGCTTTTTAATCTCTTATCTGTAGCCTTCAAACCTCTATTGTTTCATAAGGAGTACATATTTATTATACCAGGTTGCACTTGTCAATTTTATTGGTTAGGTCTAGTCAATACTTATCTGCATGCCATAAATAATAAATATAAATCAAGCGATTTAAAAGGTATAGTAATTTTCACAAACTGAATTAGGAGGGACGGACACGCATTGGCAGTCAAGCATTTATTAAGAAATCCCTTTTGACAATATCATCCATTAGATCTATAAATATGTATAAGCATACAAACAAATATCAAACTATTCCAAGCAGTTCAAAACCTATGAAAACTTAATGTTTTTTTCTATCTTTCTCTCCTATCTGGAGCCCTTAAAACCTCTATTATTTTATGAGGTGTACACATTAATTACACAAGGCTGCATTTTACATTTTCATTTCTTAATTTTTTCACGATAAATATGGATAGACAAGCCTCACAAAGCTAACTAGAGGCCAAAGTGAGCCAGAAATCGCTCGCCTGGATTAGGCTGATCATGACATTACATTGTGCCATTTTGGCACTCTTGGCTATCAGATCAGATTGCCTTTAGCAATTCAGACTCTGATGTTGTTTGAAGAGATTCCCCCTGGGTATTAAACTTTCCGCCTTGTCGAGGCCCTGGGGGCTCAATTCCCACTGGGAACGTTGCTAGCTTGGTGAGCAGTAGTTGTCCCCTTTGGGAAGAGCGAAGAGGAAATACCACCCGTTTGCCGTGGGTGGCAACCCGTAAGCCGGAAGAAGGGATCCTGGAGGTTGAGAGTTATTGAGTTATTTGTTCTCTCCTGATGGCTCAACACGCCTCTTTGGCCTAGATTTCGGTGTAGAAGAGTGTCCGTGAGACCCGGCACGGTCAATCGGCTGGTCGCGCCAAGCCCTAGGAAAAATCTTTTCTTTCTCTTCCTTGTCTTTTGTATCATACTGATACTCACCGTTTGCCCATAATTCTTATTTCTCAATCTTTCCAATACTAAGAAGGCGGCAGCTTAACGGGTCAATCGTGCAGCATTTTGCTCGTGCGAGTATATCTTCTGTGTATCTCTAGCACAAGTGAGTAGGAAAGCCACTCCATTTATGTGTTCCCTTGTTGGGCTTCGTGGTGGGCGGAGAGCACGGAGGACGAATTTTAATACAACTTCATCATGGGTAATGATAAAAGAAAAAGAACTAAACAAACCGCAGACACTGATAATTCAGATTTTGACGAAAATTCTCAACCTCCAACTACCTCAACAAATGATACGTCTCCTCAACGCTTTCCACGCTTCATTTTAGTTGAAAGCAAAGAAGAGAACAGACAGATAACATCTCTGTCACCGTTTCTAATAAAAAACATCATACAGAGTTAAGCTGGTGAACCTGAAAACATAAAAAAAAAACTACACAGATCGAATCAGCTACTCATTGAGGTATCCAAGAAAGCCCATGCCGAGAATCTTCTTCGTGCACAGACTTTTCACGACTTGAAAGTCCGAGTGTACCCTCATACCTCGCTAAATTCCTCAAAAGGGGTAATTCGTTGTCCCGAATTGAGGAATTGCGGCGAGGAGGAGATTCTCGAGGGCACAAGATCTCAAGGAGTAACTGGAGTAAAAAGATTCAAAATAAAACGAAACGGAGAGTTAAAAGACACAAACACCTTTGTTTTTACTTTCAATACGCCAGTTTTACCCAAAACGGTCAAAGTGGCATACTTTAGAGTCAACGTAGAAGTCTACGTACCAAATCCCTTGCGTTGTCATAATTGCCAAAAATATGGACACCATGAGGATAGGTTCTAAAGACCCTATCTGTTCGAAATGCGGTCAAACAGGAGAACACCCCGAAAATAGATGTAGCAACGAATTACACTGTGTCAATTGTGGTGAAAAACACAGTGCTGACTCTAAAGAATGCCGAATTTGGCACAAAGAAAAGGAAATCTTGCGTATTAAGTTCACCAGAAATATTTATTTCGTTGAAGCGCGGAAACCTGTTGAGGCCCCAACTCCAATACCTGGAATCAGTTATGCCAACATCACCCAGTCTTCTATGGAAAACGTTTTTGTGGTTGATACTGCCACTCAAACCGATCCGATCACTATTCTCGACTCTGCAGTACAATCAAATACAACAAACACAAACAGCAAAACAGAAGATCTGCAGAAACAAAAAGGTCAAACAAACACCACAAACAAAAATCAAACAAAGACACCCACTGAAGAGAAAAAAGGAGAGGCTGGCCTGAAAAAGGCCACCATGGAGATGATAAGAAAAGATTGGAAGAAACAACAACAGAAAGAAAGACAAGCAAGAAGTCAATCATCTCCACCTACGAAAGAACAAACAAAATCAAAATCTAGTCAAGGAACACAAAGACCAAGCACATCAAACAGAGAACGAAAAGGTTCAAATAATATACTTCAACAACATAACAGGTTCGGATCACTGAGTGATAGTAGCGATGATATGGAGTTAGGAGAAGCTCCAGATCGCCCACGAACTAACAGAAATAGATCGAGATCATCAGAACATTCACATGTCAACAATAGTAATAATAGATCAAAATCACCAATAACATATCCTTAGTTCCTAGTCTAACTAAAATCTAACAACTCAAAAATGAATTCAAATCACAGAATAATACAATGGAACTGTCGAGTTCTAAGGTCAAACTATAATGAGATCTTATTACTTGTATCTTTATTGAGTCCATCAGTTGTCTGCTTGCTAGAAACTTTTTTGAAAACTGATGATCAATTAAATATCTCAATACATACAATTATATATATTCAGAAGGCCAGAGGCCGTCTGGTGGAAGCTCAATCTTAGTTCACTCTTCATGTCCGCAGCGAGAAATTAAACTTGTTACCAATCTTCAAGCCGTTGCGGTTTCTGTCACTTAAGATAAAGAAATTACTATTTGTTCTGTGTATATACCTCCGAATTTTCATTTAGAGACCGAACATTTAGACACTTTACTGAAACAACTCCCTTCACCCTATATACTAGTTGGTGACTTCAATGGTCACAATATCCTTTGGGGATGTAAAGATAACAACCCTAAAGGTAATATTATTGAAGACTTTATAACCAAAAACGATCTTTGTCTTATGAATGACAAATCTCACACCTATCTCCATCCTGCAACTGGAAATTTTTCTTCTTTAGATCTTTCCATATATCATCCATCTCTACTGCTAGATTTCGACTGGACGGTCAGTGAAGATCAACATGGAAGTGACCACTTCCCTGTTATTATAGAAAGCGTAAATAATTCCACGAACGATCACAACGCAAAGTGGAAACTAAATAAAGCAAATTGGGAATTGTATCACTCATTATGTGAAGAAAGTCTCAAAATAGATAAGTTTAACAATTCCATTGATCCTCTAGATGATTTTACTTCTTCTCTTCTCGATATCTCTTACAATAGTATACCAAAAACCTCCACAAATCCAAAGAAAAGCAAGCCATGATATAATGATGAATGCAAAGATGCCATAAAACAGCGCAAGCAAGCATTATCAAAGTTCTGCAGATATCAAAGAAAGGAGAACTTGAATAATGTTAAGATTTTCAGAGCAAAGGCTCGTCGAACAATAAATGCCTCCAAACGCAAATCATGGTACTCTTACGTTTCAAATTTAAATCATAAAACTCCAATTTAAAAGGTTTAGGATATGATACGAAAAATATCTGGTAAATCAAAATCACCCAGTTTCACCCACTTAAATACAAAACGTGGAACAAAGGCCACATCAAAGGAAGAGATAGCAACACACACTTGGCGAAACTTTTTTGGATAATTCCTCATCTCGAAATTATTTAGAGAAGTTTCAAAACATCAAAAAACAAGAAGAAAAGATCAAACTTAATTTCACCTCTTCAAATACTGAAGAATATAACAGTCTGTTTAACATTACAGAACTTAAAGATGCTAACGCAGTGTCAAAAGATACAGCTACAGGCCCTGATGACATCCATTACCAGATGCTTAAACACCTTCCCGAAACCGCCCTTGACACACTTTTACATATTTTCAACGATATATGGACAACAGGGGTTTTTCCAGAAAGCTGGCGTTTGGCCACAGTTATACCCATTCCCAAACCACGGAAAAGATCAAGCAGAACCAACAAACTACAGACCAATAGCGCTAACAAGTTGCCTTTGCAAAACACTAGAGAGAATGATAAACAAACGACTTGTTTGGTACTTAGAATCTAACAATCTTATAACAAAACTTCAGTCGGGATTCCGAGCTGAACGTAGTACCAATGATAATTTAGTTAGACTAGAAACTTTTATCCGTGATGCTTTTATCAAACGAGAAAATGTAGTCGCTATATTATTTCGATTTGGAAAAAGCCTATGATACCACTTGGCGATATGGAATTTTAAAAGACCTACATAACTTTGGTATGAAAGTAAGACTACCAAACTTTATTAAAAGTTTTCTTGAAGATCGTACAATACAAGTGCGTGTAGGATCGACCCTGTCTGATCTCTATGATTAAGAACAGGGCGTTCCTCAAGGAGCCATACTTTCAACCACGTTATTCAACGTGAAATTAAACGATATTATAAACTGTCTGGATTACAAGACAGATGTTTCTTTGTACGTTGATTATTTCTGTATATGTTTTCGCTCGAAAAATATGCGCACAATAGAAAGGCATCTACAGCAATGTCTAAATAGAATTGAAGACTGGGCAACTAGAAATGGCTTTAAATTTTCCAAATCGAAAACTCAGTGCGTTCATTTCTGTCAACAACGGAAAATACACAACGATCCAGCGCTCTACATATATGGATCTCAAATACCAGTTGTTGCTGAATCAAAATTTCTTCGGGTTATTTTGATAGAAAACTCTCCTTCATACCCCATATAAAATACATGAAAGCGAAATGTTTAAAAGCATTAAACCTTTTTAAAAGTTTTATCTCACACAAGTTGAGGAGCGGACAGAACAACTCTTCTTCACCTTTATCGTTCTTTAATTCGATTAAAACTTGATTATGGGTCCATCGTATATGGGTCTGCTAGAAAATCTTATCTACAGATGTTAGACACTGTACATAATCAAGAACTTCGTTTAGCAGTGGGAGCTTTTCGTACGTCTCCAGTATCGAGTCTTAACGTGGAAGCAGATGAGCCATCGTTATGGCTGCGCAGAGAAAAATTGTCTCTTCAGTATGCCATCAGACTTGCTGCTAACCCTTCTAACCCTGCTTTTGAAGTCACATTTCCACGACAATTTCAGGAATATTATGAAAGAAAACCTAACGCAATTAAATCCTTCGGCCTTCGTATAGCACCACTTTTAGAATCTACTAATATTAACATTAAAAACATTCAAAAACACTCTGTTTCTGATATTCCATCCTGGTGCATTACTAAACCAAATATTCTTTTCTATTTACACAACAGCAAAAAGTCACTTTCTGATTCAAATCTCATGAAAGAAAACTTCCAAAAATTACAGTCTCGACTTTCAGATTATCAACACATCTACACTGATGGCTCAAAAGTTGAAGATAAGGTTGGCTGTGCGTATATATCGGGCAGCCTCCATGAAAAGATCCGTCTTCCTGATGGCTCATCTATTTTCACTGCTGAATCCAAGGCTATTGATATGGCTTTGGATTACGTTATGAATAATTCTTTAGATAACAAATTCGTTATTTTCTCGGACTCCTTTTCTGTTTTGAAATCTCTAAATCACACATCTTCAAAAAATCCCAAAATCCAGAACGTGATAGAAAAACATCATGAACTATCGAAAACTAAGGAAATTTTGTTCTGTTGGCTCCCCAGCCATGTTGGTATAAAAGGTAACGAGGCTGCCGATGTAAAAGCAAAGGCCTCACTCGATCTAGGAATTTCGAATTTTAAACTTCCATGTACAGATTTTAAACCTTTTATCAACAGATACATCTTGTCCAAATGGCAGCTGTCCTGGGACAGAGCGACATTTAATAAACTACATGAAGTAAAACCGGTTCTTGGTAAAAGTACCATTTATCGGTCATTAAGGCGAGAAGAAGTGTTCTTACTCGTCTACGTATTGGTCATACTAGACTCATACATTCTTATCTACTCAAACGAGAAGATCGCCATTTTGTATCAGCTGTAATGAACTTTTTACGGTGAAACACTTCCTGATCGACTGCATTGAATTCTCTCATGTGCGACGTCAATTCTTCCAAACAAATGACCTGAGATACTTATTTGAAAATGTACCGGCTGATAACATACTTGTGTTTTTAAAACACACCAATCTTTTTAACAAAGTATAACTGTTTTAATTAAATTCGTTATAGTTTTACATTTGATGCATTTATGACTTATCATTATAATCGTTTCATTACAGAACCATGTTAGTTAAATATTTTGACGCAAATAACCCTCATGGGTTGATGCGTCGTTAAACCTGAACTCATCATCATCATTGAAGAGATTCGAGATCCATGTCACCCGATGCCTCCCATCAAGTTTCGGCTCAATTTGACTTACAGTTTGGGAGATATACATTGACGAATTTCAAGATGGCCGCCATTTTGGATGTCGGAACGGAACGATTTTAGCAATTCTTATCTCCACCACACGCCAATGCCTCCAATCAAGTCCAAGCTTATCCGACTTACTGTTTGGGAGCAGATGTGATTTTAAGATTTACAAGATGGCTGCCATGATGGCCATCTTGGATATCAAGAAGGGACCATTTTAGTTTTTCTTTTCTAAATGCCGAGATCACCGTCTATCATCACCACCAGAATTAGCTGACGTGTGAATCGAAAGTGAAAGTTGACAATGAAAGACTACGTGCTGGAAATGTAAAAGTTCATTTCTTTTCTGTGTGTTATGCTTCCCAAACTTATCGGACATTGTTAGCGGATATAATAAAGTTATTTCGTGAGTAGTTATTTTTCTATAAAACCATACCCTTCTATCAATCCGAACCGCAAGTCAGTTAGCTGGTCACGGGAATTGAAATTGATTTTGACACTTTCCTTCCTATTTTTTCGGTTGTTACGCCTTTCAACTGACGGTTCTTGCTTTAATAAGGGCTACATTATAGTAAAAGGTAATATGAACAAGAAATCCATCCCAAATCATACGCTTAGCTGACCTATTTACCTAAATAAAAAATCCTTGATGTACGGTGAATAGTAGCTGACGTGTACGGCTTGTTGCAAACAAGCGCAAAACAAAGTGTACGGCGAAAAATTCTTTGTTTTTAAATAAATCTTTGGTAAGGACTAACTAGATCCGTATCCTGGTGTAACTATTCATTCAGATGAAGATAGCACTGTTTTGTCTGTATGGTGAAACATGTTTTGTGCCAAAATCGGATGCATGCTGTTTGCGTTTTTCTTTTGCATTTTCACATGGTTTGCAACATGGTTCACCACAGTTTGAAAAGTCTTCGATACAGTGGAGACTAAATGAAAGGCTACATCCCTGTGGACGTGATGTGCACCCAACATTGAGAGAATTTTCTCTTTTTAAAACCAAACTATCGTGCACATCAAGTGGACACAGAGTGCATTAAAGGGATAGGATCACAAAGTGTTACTGTCATTTCAGAAGAATGGATTTACAAAGACAAACATTTTGCAACAAATTTTATGAGAATCGGTTGAACGGTTTAAGAGATATGGCCGTTTGTATTTTTGTAAATAGCTTTCTATGGAGGCCGCCATTTTGTCAGCTTTGTCACGTGACCAAAATGAAAAATGGCTAATAAAAAGCATAAGGGTGAACCTTTTTTTTTAATACACTATATATACATTCTTTTGAATAAAAGGGATACAAATCACCCATTTAACAGTTATCAAAGATTACAGCAAGTGTTATTTGATATTTTTGATTATGAGTTTATGTCATTAACTTACAACCTCGTTCTGGACTAAAATTACACAAATTTACCTAGGTATTCCCTGAAAAGGCCATAGCTCCTAAACACGAATGTATGCATGAAATGCCTATTATCAAAATACACAGTTCAAAGAGCCATAATTCCAAAAGTCGGCAAAACAGAGTTAGGGGTTGTTTTTTTTTTTTTTTTTGTTTTTGTTTGTTTTTTTTTTGCATTCTGTACGTCGTCTCTGAGAGTGCTTCACACTTGTGATAAAGTTTCATGAAAATATCTCAAACAGCTTTCAACTTACAGACCAGACACGTGTATGTGGTAGAAATTGCAATTTTCAATGTTCTAAAAACGGTAAGAGAAAAGTCCAGGGAGTGCCACAATCACAAGCCGCAGCCCTTCCCAGACCCAAAAGGAAGAGAAAACCGACAAATCTAAACAAGCACAAACCAAACAAACGTACGAAAAGCACTAAGATTAGCTCTATCTTCCCCAAGCAAGGTAACCGCAATACTAAAAGGACTGAAAAACACAAGAACAAAATGACACACGGAAAGACATACAACAAATCGCCTCGTAGAATAAACCACAAAGCAACAAAGAGTAAGACTAACACCGGGACCACCGCCTTAGAACGGTCGGTAGAGCAAACCACCGGGGGTTTTAAAGCACTTTTACAGCTAGCTAACTTCACCCTTGATCGCGATGCTACTCTTAATACAGAAATACATAAAAATTCGGTTCGCATAAAGGCTCCCAACTCAGTCAATGCATCAAAGCGAAAACATAAAATCAAATTAATCACTATAATAAACAAAGACGAGTTCTAAGTTTCTATCCGAAGTTGGCTAGCGCAGTCTTATCCGCGTGCGACTGGCAATCAAGAGGTCGCATACGATTTTTTTTCGAATTTAATTTTGTATGTATTTTAATATCATGACTAGTAGGGAGTAGGGTTGTTAAAAACTCCAAAACATATTATCTCCCAGCACTGTTTGGCTTATATGAAGTTTTTTGTACTTATATGGGTGTTTCAATGAAAGAAAACAGTTGGGAATATAATTACCCCATTATTTTTGTTTTAAAGGTGTTGCAATTTTCAGAACTAATAATTTTGCATTTCTTCTTAGAAGATCAAAGTTCACACGGGTACCAATTTCAAAGCTCTGTAGCTTGAAAAATCAACACAAATCCATGTCAATTTTATGATTAAATTTCAAGATCTGTAGACAGGAATTGAAAGAAATATGTAAGAGAAAAAATTTAAATCAATGTTTGTAAGTAGCGGTCATCCTTAAGTAAAATGATCGATTTTATGGGTATTTCGCAGTTTCTGAAAAGAGGGATTCTGCCGGATGCTGATAAATACTGAAGCCAATAGAATTTATTTTATTCTCAAATTTGCTATGAAATTGTCTCTATGAATGGTTTAGCTGCTATGCAAATTCCATACGGATATCTTTATTGGTTATTGAAAAAAATGCTAAATATCTGTCGGATGCGTTATAAGTGTCTTTAAGTGTATTGGACATGTACACTGATGTAGGTACTCATTTGTAATAACTAATCAAAGAAATTTCATCCTATCCACAAGCTATATTTTAGAGAAGAAATAAGAAATTATTGCATAACCCCATGAACCTAATATTTACCTGATTAAAGTTGGGTACCTGTGAGAAAAAGTATATATACGTATTTTCCTGGTATACTAGATTTCAGAGAACAAGATAACCATGCACTGCAGTTTGCTGTGTAGTTTTTTACTAAAATTAATGACAGAATCTTGCACACTTTGGAAACAAATAAAAGAAACGAGTCACTTTTGCTCTCGAAATGTGTTGTTTAGGTTAACTTAATTCGGTTCGTCATATGGGGAGAATTCGTAACTATATCCGTAAAATTGACAATACTTGAATAAAGGGTCAAAGTAAGCTTGACGTGTTTATTCAGCGAATTGAAACAATGATTAATAAAGAAAAACAGGTTTGTATTCGCCGTACACATATTTAGCTATTTTCCGTTAATCTGCCTGGTCGTAAACAACTATCGCCGTACCATGAGATTTTATTTTTTTAACAAATTCAGCCACTGTTTTATGAAATCTCAGCCACTAAAGCATTGTAGACGTTGTCAAAGAATAAAAGAAGCGTAAACAAGACTGAATATGTGGAAAAATGCGCAAAATCATAAAATCCTGACCCGATTTTCGCAGATGATGATCTGCTGTCAGCGACCAGGCAGCGATTAAACCCATGCAACTGGCTTTAAATCGACTCATAATTCCTAGAAATACACTTTGTATGTTGCAAAAATACCTCTGTTACCTTATGGAAATAAATTCACTTTCAAGAAATTTAATTTGTATCAAAAATAACAGCTGAAACTCACCGTGTCCGAACCTCGTGGAAAAAGTGCTTCTTAACATACACAAAATGCTCAAATTCAGATCATCCTGCGCGTGCGCAGTGTCACCTGTGGCTTAGCTTTACATTGTGAGTTTAAAGTATCCAATGATTCTGTTAGCGGACAGTGAAGGTCCTGATCAGGCTGCGAAAAATTGCGTGGCCCGTATAATTAGTGATTATGCCGTCACGTCACAAAACTTACGTCTTTTGGAAATATGAGAAGAAAACAAATACAGTCGAACCTCGATTACTCGAACACCTATGGCTCGTTTACCATGGCTAATTCAAACTCGTTTTTGAGTCCCTACGAAGTTTTTCCGATAGTTCAAGAAAACAAATATTTAGGGAAAATTTCTTATTTTATCGTGAAATTGTATGTTGTTGTACTCATTAGAATCGCCTCATAGCGGCGATTTTAATGAGTACACTCAACATACAATTATTGTGTAGAATATCGGAAAAAAATCCCTTTATCGCCACTTACTTCCTCACTTGTCAAAGTTCGACTGTATGAAAAAAAAAAAAAAAAAATATAAAGAAACAAAATCATGTTTGTGGTATGAACGATATTTGAAATATAAACTATTACTAAAACCAGAGGACCATGATGGTCCTATATCGCTCACCTGACCAAACAGATTTGCATATTTACTGTTGAAGTTTCAGCCAAGTTCACTGCTCTAGGATTTTTGTATAAACTTTATAGCACTAACCACCCCCACCCCCCTCCATCACACCCGGCCATGTTTTTTACAAATCTTGACGACTTGAACTGAATCTTAAAAGAGGGTCACCAAAGGAACATTTCTGCCAAGTTATATTGAAATTGGTCCAGTGGTTTAAAAAGTTTTATATAGCTATAAAGCCCTACGCCCTAACGGCCATGTTTTTTGACGAATCATGACAGCTTTAACAAACTTGGTAGAGGGTCACCAAAGGAACATTCCTGCCAAGTTATATTGAAATCTGTTCAGTGGTTTCTGACAAGAAGATTTTTAAAGTTTTCTATTTAGATATATAGGGAAAATAAGCCCCACCCCCTTGCAGCAATGTTTTTTGACGAATCATGACTGCCTGTACAATCTTGATAGAGGTTCACCAAAGCAACATTCCAGCCAAGTAATATTGAAATCGGTCATGGGGTATGTGACAAGAAGAATTTTAAAATTTTCTATGCAGATATAGACGAAAAATAAGCCCCGCCCCCTGGCGACCAGGTTTTATGACGAATCCAAATGGCTTTAACAATCTTGGTAGAGGATCACAAAAGAAACATTTCTGCAAAATTATATTGAAATCGCCCCAGTGGTTTCGGACAAGAAGATTTTTAGAGTTTTCTATATAGATCTATAGGGAAAATAAGCCCTGCCCCCTGGCGGACATGTTTTTTGACGAATCCAAATGGCTTGAACAATCGTCGTAGAGGATCACCAAAGGAACATTTTTGCAAAATTATATTGAAATTGGTCCAGTGGTTTCGGACAAGAAGATTTTTAAACTTTTCTATATAGATATATAGGGGAAATAAGCCCCGCCCCCTGACGGCCATGTTTTTTGACGAATCCAAATGGCTTGAACAATCTTCCTAGAGGATCACCAAAGGAACATTTTTGCAAAATTATATTGAAATCGGTCCAGTGGTTTCTGACAAGAAGATTTTTAAACTTTTCTATATAGATATATAGGGAAAATAAGCCCCGCCCCTGGCGGCCATGTTTTCTGAAGAATCCAAATGGCTTGAACAATCTTGGTAGAGCATCACCAAAGGAATATTTTTGCGAAATTATATTGAAATCTGTCCTGTGGTAGAGGATTACCAAAGGAACATTTCTGCAAAATTATATTGAAATCGATCCAGTGGTTTCAAACAAGAAGATTTTTAAATTTTTTCTATATACATACATAGGCGGCCATGTTTTTTGACGAATCCAAATGGCTTGAACAATCTTAGGAGCGGATCACCAAACGAACATTTCTGCAAAATTATACTGAAATCAGTCAAGTGATTTCTGACAAGAAGATTTTTAAAGTTTTCTATATAGATATATAGGCCCCCTAGCGGCCATGTTTTTTAACGAATCCAAATGGCTTGAATAATCTTGGTAGAGGATCACCAAAGGAACATTTCTGCAAAATTATATTGAAATCTGTCGAGTGGTTTCTGACAAGAAGATTTTTAAAGTTTTCTATATAGATATATAGGGAAAATAAGCCCCGCCCCCTGGCGGCCATGTTTTTTGACGAATCCAAATGGCTTGAACAATCATGGTAGAGGATCACCAAAGGAACATTTCTGCAAAATTATATTGAAATCGGACCAGTGGTTTCTGACAAGAAGATTTTTAAGGTTTTCTATATAGGGAAAATAAGCCCCGCCCCCTGGCGGCC
Source organism: Anodontia alba (assembly GCA_964016985.1). Taxonomy (NCBI): domain Eukaryota; kingdom Metazoa; phylum Mollusca; class Bivalvia; order Lucinida; family Lucinidae; genus Anodontia; species Anodontia alba. Next base: position 8,056,117 of record OZ024821.1, read on the forward strand.
ATGTTTTTTTGACGAATCCAAATGGCTTGAACAATCTTCATAGAGGATCACCAAAGGAAAATTTCTGCAAAATTAAATCGAAATCTGTCAAGTGGTTTCTGACAAGAAGATTTTTAAAGTTTTCTATGTAGATATGTAGGGAAAATAAGCCCCGCCCCCTGGCGGCCATGTGTTTTGACAAATCCAAATGGCTTGAACAATCTTGGTAGAGGATCAACAAAGGAACATTTCTGCAAAATTATATTGAAATCGGTCCAGTGGTTTCTGACAAGAAGATTTTTTAATGTTTTTAGTTAAAAAATCTATTTTTAGCTCCTGTGACCTAGATATGCAACGGACCGGAACCATTTGAACACATTTGAAAGAGGACCCACCAAGGATCATTCCTGTGAAGTTTGGTCAAATTCCAATCAGTGGTTTAGGAGGAGATGTTGTTTAAAGATTGTGGACGGACGGACGGACATACGGACGACGACGACGATGACGGACGGTGAGTGATCACAATACCTCACCTTGAGCCTTCGGCTCAGGTGAGCTAAAAAGTAAGAGAAAAAGTCCAGGGAGTGCCACAAATACAAACCGCAGCCCTTCCCAGACACTAAGAGGAAGAGGAAACCGACAAATCCACACAAACATACATCGAACAAACGTACGAAAAGCACTAAGATTAGCTCTCTCTTCCCCAAGCGAGGTAATCGCAATGCTAAAGGATTGAAAAACACAAGAATAGGATGACACAAGGGAAGGCATAAAACAAATCGCCTCGTAGAATAAACCACAAAGCAACAAAGAGTAAGACTAACACCGGCACCACCGCCTTAGAATGGTCAGTGGAATAAACCTTGAGTTTTAAATAAAGGGACTATTTTCCTAGAGAATTGCAAATCTCGTAAATAGACGAACGCTATCACACTCGTTTGTTTATCGGGTTTGCGGATTAGCAAATCTCTTGAGAATATAAATTCCGTGTTTTAAACTGAATTGTAAAACCGCATTTACCTCTTTTTAATTTCTTCTGTAATATTGCATCGTTAAAAAATACTTTTTATTACTTTAAGCAACTCTGCACAAAGCCAACAAATGTGTAATTATTGTAACGAAGTTAGGCGTCAAAAACATTTCTAATAATACGATTTGAGCATGTCAAGTGCAAAACACTTTAATGCCACGTTCGCCAAAGTCATTACCGTTTTAAAAAAGACAAGAGAGTCGTCATTTCGATATTATACTTTGCTTTCGAATCATTTGCTTTAATGACAATAGTTTACTGCGTTTATACCGCTCTTTAATGAGCTCGTGTATTACCATGTCAGGTACATATATAATGATGATGGTAATGACGAAATCATGGCGATGATTTACATAATAATTTACAAAGGTGCAGATGCCATGCACCAGTTAAATCTTTTAAAGTGTGTAAGCAAAACACTTTTCTTTAACAAAGTAATAAATTATTTTAAATTAAAATACTAGTATGTTTTAAACTATGCGTTATTTAAATATGAAACGCTACATTTAAAGACTCACCATTTTCCCTTTTGAAGCCGCACAGAAACTATCAAGATCTATGTTTTCGATTCGAAGCTTTATCTTGTGTAACATTTAAGGGCACGGGATATACTTGGTAGATTTATGCCAGCCTTACAAATGAGATAATACTTATGACTTCCTGTTTGCTTGCTTGTACTGTAAAGAAGTATAATCTTAAAGGAAAGGATTTGGTCGCAAATTTCGATTATGTCCCTGTTTAGACGAAAGACAAAAACTGTTTGACAGAGTTGCCTCGCTTGTAGGCGTTTATTTTCCACTTAACTCCCCGACAACGTTATCATTGTAGGACGAAATAACCCGAACAAGTACGCATAATAATAAAACATTCTTTTATCAACTATTTGTCGAGACAGTCGATCAATTATCCAATACTTCCTTGATAAAATTAATCATTATTAGTGTCTTCTTATCTACGTTTAATCCGTGGTAAAAATGTAATGTTTCAGACTTCCGAGATGAATTATATTCATTCATTTATTCGTTCGTTTGTTCGCTCATTCATTCATTCATTCGACAATCGTAACTGGACTTCGTTTCGGTAAAAAAACTCAAAAATATAAAGAATAAAGAATTTTCACATGCTTACTTAAATGTGAAAACAAGTACCAGAGGAGGGAGAGTTGCCATCCTTGTTTAGATCAGTGAGATGAAACAGTTAAAAGGGAAACAAACTGTAAAGGTTTACAGTTTGTAGACTTTATTATCGATAAACGATAGGTTGGACGCTTTGGTGGACGTACGTGCACAAATGAACGAACGGACGATAATAACAACCGATTTAAGTACTGCAGTTACGATATTTTGTGTCATTTTCATGTGCGAAACCGAAGCACTATCAGTTTCATTATTCTAAAATAGACTGGGAAAAACAACTTTAAGCTTACATAATACTTTGCGACTTTTGTTAGTATCAGTACGGACAAGAAACCAGTTTGTCTGTTTATTACTGTGCTGTCACTCTATTTAGTTCTGTTCTTCTTTATGTCACATTTTATTGTACAGTACTTTCATAAAAATGTAGTCGTTGATCAGAATATTTCTAGGGCAATTTGTTAGAAGCAAAGGAGCCAAAGTGTCTTAGGCTGACAGTGAGCACTGACCACCTGAGCATGCTGATTTAGTCTTGAAGAATGTTGTATCCCGGCTCATTTATAAAACTCATCCTTTTGAACAGATAATAGTAGTCAATGAATGTAATATTGCACCCGTCGTAAAGGCTCGAGTGTAAGATTTTAATAATATTTTCTTCGCTTTATATTTTATTTTAACAGTATTGTGTCTTTAGTTGTATAGAAAAGAAGAGAAACAGGCAACGCAGAATATCAGGCTAAATTTTTTTGACGGCCCATTCTGGAATTACCCCTTTAAAATCATTTTTATACGTTATTATACACCAACGCCCACAAAATATCATGTCTAAATCACCCTAAAATTTAGAAGGTTACAAGTAACCCAAAATTTTATGCCTATATGCTAATGATGTTTTACCATCTTCTAAAATGTATCTTTTATTGTCATAACAAGAAAGGCTAAGTATTTTTTTTTCATAAATCATTATTGAATGATTATGTTATCTAAATGTTTTCATGGAATGCATCTTTTGTGTAGAGTTAAACAAGACATCTAGGTAATCGTTAAATAACATTTTTTGTTGAGAACCCCTTTAACAACTCCTTTACATATTTAATACATTTATTATCAAAGTAATGGATGCACTTTACTTCTTAGACCGACAAACGCGTTGATTGGCGCCCCAGCGGCCGCATCTTTCATTTTTCCAATTACGAGTATCTGTTTATTTTCTTCAGAACGATATGTGCTATTTTTCTTTTTTTTTTTTTTTTTTGGATAATCGGAAGTATCAAAATATTTTTTTTATCTTCTGTGTTTCTCAAATTTTCCATAGTTTTGCCAAAGACAGACTTATTAAGCAAAAAAAAGGAAAGAGAAAAGTCCAGGGAGTGCCACAATCACAAACCGCAGCTCTTCCCAGACCCCAAGAGGAAGAGGAAACCGACAAATGCAAACAAGCACAAACCGAACAAACGTACGAAAAGCACTAAGATTAGCTCTATCTTCCCCAAGCGAGGTAATCGCAATACTAAAAGGACTGGAAAACACAAGAACAAAATGACACACGGAACGACATACAACACACCGCCCCGCAGAACAAATCACAAAGCAACAAAGAGCAAGACCAACACCAGGACCACCGCCCTAGAACGGTCAGTAGAGCAAACCACCGGGTTTAAAGGACTTTTACAGCTAGTTAACTTCACCCTGGGTCCCGATGCCACTCTCAATAAAGAAACACATAAAAATTCGGTTCGCATAAAGGCTCCCAACTCAGTCAATGTATCAAAGCGAAAACATAAAAATCAAATTAATCACTATAATAAACAAAGACGAGTACTCATGGCTAATTCTACTGTATGTCAGAGTAAATGAAAACCAATAGTTGAACCACGGCGGGCCAAGCCAAAGACATATCGTCAAGCCCCAACCTACTGGTAAAGTTTTACGAAGAGACCGTCATTGAGTCTGAGGCCCGAACCGCAGTCGTGCAATTAAAGAGTGAAGCATAGCCATCAACAATGTTTGGGTTAAAAACTAGGCATGCAGTTTGCCGCATAATATCCAGCCTATAGCCAGTTCTTTTATAGTAACTTTTCTAAATTGCTCCGAAAAGTAAGATTTACCTACAATTTTTCTAAATCTGTACGCTAAGTCACCGTAAAATTCTGGTTCCGATATACCTTGTTGCAGAAGTGTTTCCAGACTGACGCTATATTTTTCTGACAAGGCACTGTGTCTGCAATAAAATTTCGAAAACGCCTTACGAAGTTTAAAATAACGATAGCCCTGCCTAAAAAGCTTGGCAGTAAGGGCTTTATTACGGTAGTTAAAGTCATTAAGATTTGAAGAAGCTCTGGCGAATCTAATAAGTTGAGATATGTATATCCCATATGAGGTACGCCGGGGGACATCGCCATCCAGAAAAGGGAAATTGACAATATCAAAATCAAAATCGTCCAGTTTATTATAAATTTTGGTGGAAACTGTACCATTAGATATACATAGATTCTAATCCATAAAAGGTGCCTCGGTATCAGAAGAATTTGCTCTATTTAATTGGAGTTCTGTAGGGTATATCCGGTCCACCATTTGGTCAAAGTAAATATTGTCAATATTTAATAAATCATCAAGGTATCTTGAAGTTGAATTGAAAGCCTCAATAATGTCAGCCTGATTTTCACGTGAGAGAGACTTCATGAAATCTCTGTCATAACAAAAAAGAAACAAATTTGCAACAAGAGGAGCACCATTGGTTCCCATCGGAATACCAGTAGTTTGTCTATAAAGTTTAGTTCCATATCTAATAAAAATATTATCCAAAAGATAAACAAAGGCATCACAGACTTTTTGACACGACCATAACTTGTGATTATTATATATATCAGAAGTGAAAAAAGCACATTCTTCGTTGCAAGCCAAATATTGGCTATTCTCCCGAATAAATGCTCGGTTAATTAAATCAATAAGTTTATCTTTTATAAGATGATGAGGTAACGTAGTATACAGTGTAGTACAGTGTAGCAATTTTAAGTAATCTTTTTCGAAATTATGGTTTTATAAAAATCGGTATATTTTTCTAACCAAGTCGATTCATTAAATTGAAGAACTCTATGCATTTTAGTAAGTTTCATGCCAAAAAAGGTAAGAGAAAAGTCCAGGCAGTGCCACAATCACGAACCGCAGCCCTTCTCAGACACTAAGAGGAAGAGGAAACCGACAAATCTGAACAAACAAAAATCGAACAAACGTACGAAAAGCACTAAGATTAGCTCTCTCTTCCCCAAGCGAGGTAATCGCAATGCTAAAAGTTCTAGGTACAATTCTAATCTGTAAAACATACTTCTCTTTATTAAAGAGGGTTGGAATCAACTTTGTTGTTTTGTCATTTTGTAGATCAAACTTCTATTTTAGATATTTGCAATAAGGTTTGCAATAAGGTGATAGCCTTTAATCTTTTACTTCTAGTTTTTCAGGGGCGAGAGGATAACCATTATGCAAACCATGTAAATTTTCGGGATACTCTAAATCACATTAAACCAAATGCCCAATACCCTGTTTGTTTTAAACATGTTATTCCATTTATCACTTTTAAGCCATTTAAATTTGCCTGTTGGTAGTAGCTGGCTCATTGCCCAACAATATAGATTATAAGCATCGAAATACATTAAATAAGAACTCTCTTTATCTTTATCATAATCGCTCAGGTACTTATTATTGGGCTTTGGATATCCGTTAGCAATATAGCTTACATCCCCGCGCAGACCTTTTATTAACATTAGGTACATATCAATATCATTTACATACTCCAAGCTGGCGCCCGTCATCTTTAATATAGCATCCAAAGCGAATCTTGGGCTGCTAAGATAATGTGATGGATCTAAGCTATAATATTGCTTGCTCGTCTTTCTAAAATTTTCAAAGATATCGGCGGGTATTAGACATCGGTCTTTAAATAAAGGTCATGGTAATCTCCTATTGTATTACATTTAAAAGTTTTCCATACAGTCCGAGCATGTTCATAATCAGAGTCACTAATCTTTTCATCAGTTAATTCAGAATTCATTCTTCGGCGGTAACTCCTTCTCTTCGAATCGGCCAAAACCATCCATGTAATTATAGGGATAGACTCCTTTTTTATATTATCAATCAAGGAATTCAGAATTAAAATAATTCTTGGCATGATGGAAGCTTTCCTTTGGTACATTATAAGCAATATTAGACAAACTACTACCCATAAATTGAAAAGAGTCTATGAAAACTAAATCGCTAATCATAAAGGTCATGTATATTTCCATATTATTTGGAATAATATCATATCTGCATCATATCCTCTCAAATTATGACATTTTATGGGTATCTTTTTGATAATCTAAATAATCTATTGCATGTATCACGAGCAGATATTCTGTACATTCCTATCCTGAGAGTAATCTCTAAGAGGAACATCTTTTTGTGTACTTTTTATTGCGTTTATGGCATACTTAGGGATTTTTAAAAACTTGTTTCTTGTTCTTTAGATATTATCATTTCTTTATTGCATTTGTTTTTTTTTTTTTTTTTTTTTTTTTTTTTGTTTTTTTTTTTGTTATTTTGCGGAGATCTTTTTCTTCTTCTAGTAGATTTTCAATCAATTTATATACAGCATCTGGCCCTCTGTATATTTTGTTGGTTTACTATAACTGTCATCATATGAGCAAAATAAAAGTCAACAAAGAACGTACTTATGTGTGACGTCGTATCTCGTTTTATACCAAACCTTGTTCGGTACCGTTGTCCAACTACTCTGTATTTAAAGTATCGAAAGCCTGTTGTAAAGAATTACAAACTACATATCTGGTTATATGATAGAGGCGACTACATTGGGTATAGACAAAAACTGACTCAGACGGACTGGGACCAAGTATTTGAATCTAATGTTATAAACGTATGTGCAGATACGTTTACAATTTCGATTCTAAAAGCGGCTAAATCTTCAATTCCAAAAAAAACAGTTATTATTAGACCTAACGAGACTCAATAGATAAATGCACAAATAAAACGTTAGTCTCAAAACTAAGGTCCTACTTGCATCTAAGAAAGGAATAAAACTGTATCATCCTTCCATATTCATGGGAGATACTCAAGTAAAAGAAGTCTTTAAGCATGAACATCTTGGATTAATGATATCAAGTGATTTCTCCAGGAAAGATCATATAAGAATTATACAAGAAAAAAAGGCATATAAATGATTAGGGACTCTAAGGCGACACAAATTAACTTTAGACAGACGCTCCTTGCTTAAACTGCACACAACTTTTGTAAGACAAATTTTAGAATATGGCGACGTAATATGGGACAGCGGTAGTCTGGAAAAAAATATATCTTAGAAATTATTCAGCTAGATGCTGCTCGAATATTCACAGGAGCTACTAAATTATGTAGTACACAAAAGTTGTATGACGACACCTGTTTAGAAACATTAACATCTCGTCGTCAAAAGCACAAATTATGCCAACTATACAAAATTATAAATAATCTTATTCCCCCTTATCTGCAAGAACTCATCCCTCAAAGAGTCCAGGAGCCATGAGTGCTCGTCTTTGTTTATTATAGTGATTAATTTGATTTTTATGTTTTCGCTTTGATGCATTGACTGAGTTGGGAGCCTTTATGCGAACCGAATTTTTTATGTATTTCTGTATTAAGAGTTGCATCGGGACCCAGGGTGAAGTTAGCTAGCTGTAAAAGTGCTTTAAACCCCCCCCCCCCCCCCCCCCACGGTGGTTTGCTCTACCGACCGTTCTAAGGCGGTGGTCCCGGTGTTAGTCTTACTCTTTGTTGCTTTGTGGTTTATTCTACGAGGCGATTTGTTGTATGTCTTTCCGTGTGTCATTTTGTTCTTGTGTTTTTCAGTCCTTTTAATATTGCGATTACCTCGCTTGGGGAAGAGAGAGTTAATCTTGGTGCTTTTCGTACGTTTGTTCGGTTTGTGCTTGTTTGGGTTTGTCAGTTTCCTCTTCCTCTTGGGGTCTGGGAAGTGCTGCGGTTTGTGATTGTGGCACTTCTTGGACTTTTCTCTTACCTTTTTTTCTTTTATACACTATACTCTCTTCGAAATATTGCTAACTGTGCTATACCTGCAGCTAGACCGACATACCATTTTAATTTATTTCTACTATCTACTCTAAGACAATGGACTTTGTTGTATCAAGATATAAAGGAATCTGCCTACATAAAAGTATTTAAACATAAATTAATTTACATCTATGAACTCCACCTATCTATCCCCTGGGTATTAAACTTTCCGCCTTGTCGAGGCCCTGGGGGCTCAATTCCCACTGGGAACGTTGCTAGCTTGGTGAGCAGTAATTGTCCCCTTTGGGAAGAGCGAAGAGGAAATACCACCCGTTTGCCGTGGGTGACAACTCGTAAGCCGGAAGAAGGGATCCTGGAGGTTGAGAGTTATTGGGAGATTGTTCTCTCCTGATGGCTCAACACGCCTCTTTGGCCCAGATTTCGGTGTAGAAGGGTGTCCGTGAGACCCGGCACGGTCAATCGGCTGGTCGCGTCAAGCCCTAGGAAAAATCTTTTCTTTCTCTTCCTTGCCTTTTGTATCATACTGATACGCACCGTTTGCCCATAATTCTTATTTCTCAATCTTTCCAATCCTAAGAAGGCGGCGGCTTAACGGGTCAATCGTGCAGCATTTTGCTCGTGCGAGTATATCTTCTGTGTATCTCTAGCACAAGTGAGTAGGAAAGCCACTCCATTTATGTGTTCCCTTGTTGGGCTCCGTGGTGGGCGGAGAGCACGGAGGACGAATTTTCATACAACTTCATCATGGGTAATGATAAAAGAAAAAGAACTAAACAAACCCCAGACACTGATAATTCAGATTCTGACGAAAATTCTCAACCTCCAACTACCTCAACAAATGATACGTCTCTTCAACACTTTCCACGCTTCATTTTAGTTGAAAGCAAAGAAGAGAACAGACAGATAACATCTCTGTCACCGTTTCTAATACAAAAAAATCATACAGAGTATAGCTGGTGAACCTGAAAACATCAAAAAACTACACAGGTCAAATCAGCTACTCATTGAGGTATCAAAGAAAGCCCATGCCGAGAATCTTCTTCCTGCACAGACTTTTCACGACTTGAAAGTCCGAGAGTACCCTCATACCTCACTAAATTCCTCAAAAGGGGTAATTCGTTGTCCCGAATTGAGGAATTGCGGCGAGGAGGAGATTCTCGAGGGCACAAGATCTCAAGGAGTAACTGGAGTAAAAAGATTCAAAATTAAACGAAACGGAGAGTTAAAAGACACAAACACCTTTGTTTTTACTTTCAATACGCCAGTTTTACCCAAAACGGTCAAAGTGGCATACTTTAGAGTCAACGTAGAAGTCTACGTACCAAATCCCTTGCGTTGTCATAATTGCCAAAAATATGGACACCATGAGGATAGGTGTTCTAAAGACCCTATCTGTTCGAAATGCGGGCAAACAGGAGAACACCTCGAAAATAGATGTAGCAACGAATTACACTGTGTCAATTGTGGTGAAAAACACAGTGCTGACTCTAAAGAATGCCGAATTTGGCACAAAGAAAAGGAAATCTTGCGTTTCAAGTTCACCAGAAATATTTCTTTCGTTGAAGCGCGGAAACCTGTGAGACCCCAACTCCAATACCTGGAATCAGTTATGCCAACATCACCCAGTCTTCTATGAAAAAGGTTTCTGTGGTTGATACTGCCACTCAAACCGATCCGATCAATATTCTCGACTCTGCAGTTCAATCAAGTTCAACAAACACAAACAGCCAAACAGAAGATCTGCAGAAACAAAAAGGTCAAACAAACACCACAAACAAAAATCAAACAAAGACACCTACTGAAGAGAAAAAAGGAGAGGCTGGCCTGAAAAAAGCCACCATAGAGATGATAAGAAAAGATTGGAAGAAACAACAACAGAAAGAAAGACAAGCAAGAAGTCAATCATCTCCACCTACGAAAGAACAAACAAAATCAAAATCTAGTCAAGGAACACAAAGACCAAGCACATCAAACAGAGAACGAAAAGGTTCAAATAATGTTATTCAACAACATAACAGGTTCGGATCTTTGAGTGACAGCAGCGATGATATGGAGTTAGGAGAAGCTCCAGATCGCCCACGAACTAACAGAAATAGATCGAGGTCATCAGAAGATTCACACGTCAACAATAGTAATAATAGATCAAAATCACCAATAACATATCCTTAGTTGCTAGTCTAACTAAAATCTAACAACTCTAAAATGAATTCAAATCACAAAATAATACAATGGAACTGTCGAGGTCTAAAGTCAAACTATAACGAGATCTTAATACATTTATCTTTATTGAGTCCATCAGTTTTTTGCTTGCAAGAAACTTTTTTAAAAACTGATGATCAATTAAATATCAGAGATTTCATTACATACAATTATATATATTCAGAAGGCCAGAGGCCGTCTGGTGGAAGCTCAATCTTAGTTCAGTCTTCATGTCCCCAGCGAGAAATTAAACTTGTAACCAATCTTCAAGCCGTTGCGGTTTCTGTCACTTTAGATAAAGAAATCACTATTTGTTCTGTGTATATACCTCCAAATTTTCATTTAGAGACCGAACATTTAGACACTTTACTCGAACAACTCCCTTCACCCTGTATACTAGTTGGTGACTTCAATGGTCACAATATCCTTTGGGGATGTAAAGATAACAACCCTAAAGGTAATATTATTGAAGACTTTATAACCAAAAACGATCTTTGTCTTATGAATGACAAATCTCACACCTATCTCCATCCTGCAACTGGAAATTTTTCTTCTTTAGACCTTTCCCTATGTCATCCATCTCTACTGCTGGATTTCGATTGGACGGTCAGTGAAGATCAACATGGAAGTGACCACTTCCCTGTTATTATCGAAAGCGTAAATAATTCCACGAACGATCACAACGCAAAGTGGAAACTAAATAAAGCAAATTGGGAATTGTATCACTCATTATGCGAAGAAAGTCTCAAAATAGATAAGTTTAATTCCTTGGATCCTCTAGATGATTTTACTTCTTCTCTTCTCGATATCTCTAACAAAAGTATACCGAAAACCTCGACAAATCCAAAGAAAAGCAAGCCATGGTACAATGATGAATGCAAAAATGCCATAAAACAGCGCAAGCAAGCAATATCAAAGTTCTGCAGATATCCAACAAAGGAGAACTTGAATAAAGTAAAGAATTTCAGAGCAAAGGCTCGTCGAACAATAAAGGCCTCCAAACGCAAATCATGGAAATCTTACGTTTCGAATTTAAATGATAAAACTCCAATTAAAAAGGTTTGGGACATGATACGAAAAATATCTGGTAAATCAAAATCACCCAGTTTCACCCACTTAAATACAAAACGTGGAACAAAGGCCACATCAAAGGAAGAGATAGCAAACACACTTGGCGAAGCTTTTTTGGATAATTCTTCATCTCGGAATTATTCAGAGAAGTTTCAAAACATCAAAAAACAAGAAGAAAAAATCAAACTTAATTTCACCTCTTCAAATACTGAAGAATATAACAGCCTGTTTAACATTACAGAACTTATAGATGCTATCGCAGTATCAAAAGATACAGCTACAGACCCTGATGACATCCATTACCAGATGCTTAAACACCTTCCCGAAACCGCCCTTGACACACTTTTACATATTTTCAACGGTATATGGACAACAGGAGTTTTTCCAGAAAGCTGGCGTTTGGCCACAATTATACCTATTCCCAAACCAGGGAAAGATCATGCAGAACCAACAAACTACAGACCAATAGCGCTAACAAGTTGCCTTTGCAAAACACTAGAGAGAATGATAAACAAACGACTTGTTTGGTACTTAGAATCTAACAATCTTATAACAAAACTTCAGTCGGGATTCCGAGCTGAACGTAGTACCAATGATAATTTAGTTAGACTAGAAACTTTTATCCGTGATGCTTTTATTAAACGAGAACATGTAGTCGCTGTATTTTTCGATTTGGAAAAAGCCTATGATACCACTTGGCGATATGGAGTTTTAAAAGACCTATATAACTTTGGTATGAAAGGAAGACTACCAAACTTTATTAAAAGTTTTCTTGAAGATCGTACAATACAAGTGCGTGTAGGATCGACCCTGTCTGATCTCTATGATCAAGAACAGGGCGTTCCTCAAGGAGCAATACTTTCAACCACGTTATTCAACGTGAAATTAAACGATATTATAAACTGTCTGGATTACAAAACAGATGGTTCTTTGTACGTTGATGATTTTTGTATTTGTTTTCGCTCGAAAAATATGCGCACAATAGAAAGACATCTACAGCAATGTCTAAATAGAATTGAAGACTGGGCAACTAGAAATGGCTTTAAATTTTCCAAATCGAAAACTCAGTGCGTTCATTTCTGTCAACAACGGAAAATACACAACGATCCAGCGCTCTACATATATGGGTCTCAAATACCAGTTGTTGCTGAATCAAAATTTCTTGGGGTTATATTTGATACAAAACTCTCCTTCATACCCCATATAAAATACTTGAAAGCGAAATGTTTAAAAGCATTAAACCTTTTAAAAGTTTTATCTCACACAAGTTGGGGAGCGGACAGAACAACTCTTCTTCACCTGTATCGTTCTTTAATTCGATCAAAACTTGATTATGGGTCCATCGTATATGGATCTGCTAGAAAATCTTATCTACAGATGTTAGACACTGTACATAATCAAGGACTTCGTTTGGCATTGGGAGCTTTTCGTACATCTCCAGTATCGAGTCTTAACGTGGAAGCAGATGAGTCATCGTTATGGCTACGCAGAGAAAAATTGTCTCTTCAGTATGCCATCAGGTTTGCTGCTAACCCATCTAACCCTGCTTTTGAAGTCACATTTCCACCACAATTTCAGGAATATTATGAAAGAAAACCTAACGCTATTAAATCCTTCGGCCTTCGTATAGCACCACTTTTAGAATCTTCTAATATTAACATTAAAAACATTCAAAAACACTCTGTTTCTGATATTCCATCCTGGTGCATTACTAAACCAAATATTCTTTTCGATTTACACAACAGCAAAAAGTCACTTTCTGATTCACATTTCATGAAACAAAACTTCCAAGAATTACAGTCGCGACTTTCAGATTATCAACACATCTACACTGATGGCTCAAAAGCTGAAGATAAGGTTGGCTGTGCGTATATATCGGGCAGCCACCATGAAAAGATCCGTCTTCCTGATGGCTCATCTATTTTCACTGCTGAATCCGAGGCTATTGATATGGCTTTGGATTACGTTATGAATAACTCTTTAGAGAACAAATTCGTTATTTTCTCTGACTCCCTTTCTGTTTTGAAATCTCTAAATCACACATCTTCAAAAAATCCCAAAATCCAGAACGTGATAGAAAAACATCACGAGCTATCGAAAACTAAGGAAAATTTGCTCTATTGGCTCCCCAGCCATGTTGGCATAGAAGGTAACGAGGCTGCCGACGTAAAAGCAAAGGCCTCACTCGATCTAGAAATTTCGAATTTTAAACTTCCATGTACAGATTTTAAACCTTTTATCAACAGGTACATCTTATCCAAATGGCAGCTATCATGGGACAGAGCGACATTCAATAAACTACTTGAAATAAAACCGGTTCTTGGTAAAAATACCATTTATCGGTCATTAAGGCGAGAAGAAGTGGTTCTTACTCGTCTACGTATAGGTCATACTAGACTCACACATTCTTATCTACTCAAACGAGAAGATCAGCCATTTTGTATCAGCTGCAATGAACCTTTTACGGTAAAACACTTTCTGATCGATTGCATTGAATTCTCTCATATACGACGTCAATTCTTCCAAACAAATGACCTGAGATACTTATTTGAAAATGTACCAACTGATAACATACTTATGTTTTTAAAACACATCAATCATTTTAACAAAGTATAACTGCTTTAATTTTTAAATTCGTTCTAGTTTTACATTTTATGCATTTATGACATCATTATAATCGTTTCATTACAGAACCATGTTAGTTAACCATTTTGACGCAAATGACCCTCATGGGTTGATGCGTCGTTAAACCTGAACTCATCATCATCATCCACCTATCTATTTTAATACGTATCATTCAAGCATCACGCTTAGGATAAATTCTACACACTCGTTTAAGGCTTGAATGCAGCTCTTTAAATTTTCATTTATATATGAAAAATTTGACTGAAAGCCCTCTTTGTTCATGCAGAGCATCTGAAACATCTTCAATTTTTTTTTTTTTTTTTTTTTTTTTTTTTTTTTTTTTTTTGCTTTCTAGTACCCACAATAGTGACTTGAGACAGCGGTATTTTTCCGGCCTCGGCCTACCATTGACAATTGACAGTAAATATATTATTAAATGGGAAACCAGATGAAAATATAATCGTGAATAATGCCATCTTTAGACGCGTCCAGTTGTACATTTTGGCTACTAAACGCCTTACTTCCTAACATTATAGTGCCAACTGATGACCACTGGATATTGATCAGAAGTTCAATATCATGCACGGCGGTGCGCTCCACGGTGTCTGGTCTGATGATTTCATAATCTCATATAGTCATTCATCATCTTTTCTACTTACGTTTCCATGTCTTTTCATTCTTTTATTCAGGAATATATCTGATATATGTTTAAATGATACCAACTCTTGCTATGCTGAAGAAACTGATGCCACGCCCATTTTCAATTCCCAGGCGGTCGGATTTCCTGGTCCGCAGTGCAGTACTAGAAATGGGTTCACATACTCAATGACAAGCAGTGCAGATCAGGATTAGATGGCTTCTTCAGAGACTAACTAATCTGCTACACTGTTTGCAAAGGCAGGGTATGTTTGGATTCAGCAGGACAAGGGTTAACTCGTTATACATGTTGTCACAGTGTGAAAACTTATTGTTGTGAGTTATGATATTATGAGGAAATGAATTCTATAAGCCATAGGCTTCCGTTCAGATCCTCATTTATCCTGTATTTTGTGTATTTGTGTTGTTCGTCTATTTGTATTAAAATAAAATATCATTTAAAAAAAGTAAGAGAAAAGTCCAGGGAGTGCCACAATCACAAACCGCAGCCCTTCCCAGACCCCAAGAGGAAGAGAAAACCGACAAATCTAAACAAGCACAAACCGAACAAACGCACGAAAAGCACCAAGATCAGCTTCCTCTTCCCCAAGCGAGGTAATCGCAATACCAAAAGGACTGAAAAATACAAGAACAAAATGACACACGGAAAGACACACAACAAATCGCCCCGCAGAATAAAGCACAAAGCAACAAGGAGTAAGACAAATACCGGGACCACCGCCTTAGAACGGTCGGCAGAGCAAACCACCGGGGGGAGAGGGGGGGGGGGGGAGGTTAAAACACTTTTACAGCTAACCAACTTCACCCTGGGTCCCGATGCTACTCTTAATACATAAATACATAAAAATTCGGTTCGCATTAAGGCTCCCAACTCAGTCACTGCATCAAAGCGAAAACATAAAAATCAAATTAATCACTATAATAAACAAAGACGAGTACTCATGGCTAATTCTACTGTATGCCAGAGTAAATGAAAACCAATAGTTGAACCACGGCGCGCCAAGCCAAAGACATATCGTCAAGCCCCAAACCACTGGTTAAAGTTTTACGAAGAGACCGTCATGAGTCTGTGGCCCGAACCGCCGTCGTGTAATTAAAGAGTGAAGCATAGCCATCAAGAATGATTGGGTTGACAACTAGGCATGCAGTCTGCCGCATAATATCCAGGCTATAGCCAATTCTTTTATAACGGTTAATAAGTTTTCTGAATTGCTCCGAAAAGTTAGATTTACCTACAATTTTTCTAAATCTGTACACTAAGTCACCGTAAAATTCGGGTTCCGATATCAACCAACAAAGAACACACAAAATCATGAAAATCAGAGTCTCGGTTTGATTCTCTTCATATACAACGCGGTAGTTTGCGAGGCAGCGTACGCCCCGTCCCCTCCCCAACAGCCCCCGTCCCCACCACCCCCTCCCCCCACTAGCGCCGGATTAAGCGGTAATCAATTTTCAAAATAACCAGGATGGACTCAATGATCCCAAAGGAAATAAAATATAACCTGCATTATGATGATGTGAGGGGAGACTTTTTACGGCCGACACACGGCACACCACCAGCTAAATTAGACTAAAATAAAAGTAAAAAAAAATGCCTTTGAAAACAAAGAACACACAAAATTACGAAAATTGGTTTAGCAAACCACCTTATATCCATATCCGCAATTTTTATGTTCTTGATACGCTTCATTATCATTTCCATTCTTCTTACTTACTGGAACTGTTAAAATCAGCATAAATTACGAATGGAGCCGGCAACTGCTTCTGATAGGTAAAAGATATGTTTGCTTCTGATAGGTAAAAGATATGTGTTTATTTATTAAATTTTTTTTTTATTTTATTTATTATTTATTTTTTTTTTTATTTATTTATTTATTTTTGCATATTTACCTTTTGCATTCTTTTAACCTTCAGGCAAGCATCTTTTTTTTCATTCAGTACCTTTTCTGGTAGAAAATGAGACAAACAATAATAACAAAACAAATTTATACCATTGTGAGTTGTTATTGATGACATTAATCTTTTAAAAACTTTACCCAAACGTAATATCTCTTATCATTTTCTTCAATCAAAAGCAGATCACAAGTTTTAACAAAAATCTTTTTTAGAATTTTTAGCATGGGAAAATTTAAGAAGTTTGTTCTTAAACATAAAAAATTATTGAATACTTTATCATTTATTTTTTCAATCTTTGGTGTGTCTTGTAATTTAACAGGGTATTGTATTCCATTGTAGTTTACTTTATCTACATGTTCTTTATGTTTTGAAACCCTGTATGAATGTTTTAACGGGGAATAGATATGCCAAATATCACCAACTAAACCGTTCATTATCTTTATCATCTTGGATGGTGACCAATCCTTTTTTATTTTTAATTTTATCAGAGAGTGGTATGTAGAACCCCTCAATGGTTGATATTTGATATTTAGTTCATGCTTATCAACGGATTTAATGATTAATCCACTGCCTTTAGATACCTACGCTTATTCTATTAAGAAATTCGTTATTACTAGCACTTACATAATCGCCAATATAATACTCATTTATTAGTTCCCTAACCTTTGTTTTGAAGTGGTTATTTTGTTCTTTTTCGCCTTGTTTTATAAATGTTATTTTTAATAAAATATTAATTTTCATTCCATGAATTTGTTTTAGCTTATTGAGGAGAAAATTGAGTGCCGATGATTCTAATTTTTCAGTTGTAATTGAGGATTATTTCTATTTAGTATGTCGACATCAAAATTCATGTACCCGTTCTTCCTTGAAGTCTTAAGTTCAGTTATTTTTGGGTCCTTTGGTTTCTCTATTATTTTAGAGGCGTTTGGTATGCTTTCTAATATGCTGTTTAACTGTTTGTTTTGATCTTTAAATTTTTTTTTTTTTTTTTTTTTTTTTTTTTTTTTTTTTTTTTTTTATCGTGTTTAGTGTTGCTCTTTGTCCTCCCCTTCTTTTGTTCTTTTGTTCATTTGGGAAGTTTTCGCCTTTTCAAACTGTTAAATTGTCTTTTTGATCTTTTTTGTGTTGTTTGTTCTCTCAATATATATATATATATATATATATGTGTGTGTGTGTGTGTGTGTGTGTGTGTGTGTGTGTGTGTGTGTGTGTGTGTGTGTGTGTAAATTAATCGTAAATAAACCTATATCTCCTTCCAGCACTTTTAAACTACCTATTTTTTACGTATTTTATTCTTTTGCAACAATATTTAATCAACCCAGGATTAATATTAAGGTCATTACCAGTTGCATACATACCTTTATATTCTTTTCTATCGATTTCATTTTTGTAATTATCTTTTCCAATCGCATTTATTGATTTTCCCTTCATCTATTATAACATATAGTTATGTCTTCATTTATCTCTCATGAGGGGTAAATTTTCGTCATCATTCACTGGATAGTATCCACTGAGTTTGAAATGCCTCACATATCTCTCGAGAGGGGCAATATAATTAGGTTACTTATCAGTTTCTAATATTCTAGAGAATATTTTTATTAAGCTTCTGATTACGTCTTGTTCATCAACATCATTTCCAGCACTCATAATACTGTCTTCCGTCAAGAGTTGTTTAAAACTTTTGAATTGTGCTTTGTAACTATTTTTTTTTTCTTCAAGTTTTGCCAATTATAAGATAACAGTGATTCCAGCAGGAATAGCACTGTGTTGCGACCTAGAGCAGACAGCAGTGACAGCTACCAAATTAAATATATTTGAAGTAGAGTCCATTTTCTACAGTCGGACCATTTGTTATAAAAAAAGTAGCGTGATATAAAGTAACGCAATTTTAATAAGGCTAAACTAGTTGTGAAACGCGCAAAGCAAGAAAAATCGCAAACGGTTTGCAAACTCCCGTAAATAGCGTGCAATTGATGCGTGGCCAGGTTATAGCCTGGATATATATATAATCACCGACACAGTCCAATTAGCAGGACAACTAGACAAAGAAATATATCCGTTAGAATCATAATTGGACAGTTCGGTGAGTCGTAAATTTACATTAATATTATTTAATTTTTTGTAGGTTTTTCTGTTTAAATTTAAAAAGCAAAAGCGGTTCCGAGTCTGAACAGGAAACTTATAAACTCTATATTGCAGGGCACGCTAGTCCAATTCTGCAAACATTACCTGAGTTATTTCAGAAATGCAGAGCAGGCTGCGTTAGGTTGTGCAGTCTGGTCGGAATTTCTCAGGTTGCGAGAATTGTAACTGCTATCGGGGACACCGAGCAGGCCGCGCTCGCATGTGGGGACTGACCGGTTTTTTTGTTTTTATTTATTTTTTTTTTTTTGAAGCAGCAGGCACAAGGTGTGATTTAGTTATACAAATAAGAACAGTGCAGGATCGGAATGGCCAATGCGCGGTGCCGTAAGAATTGCGTAGGCCAGAAATTTAGGTTTACATACGCATACGCAATACGCAAACATATGCATGAACATATAGACATGCACACACCCACAAGCAAACGCAAAAATTTTCCTCTTTCTAAGTTCAAAAATTTATTGAATATATTATATTAATAATCATTGTAAATTAATTTGTATTATTTCGCCTGCATAATCACTGTTGCAGTGACGGAGGAAAATTTAGGAGGAATTGTTGTGTAATATGTATAATATTTTAAGTGTTCGGATTTCGTCAGAGGGCACCGAGTTTATGTTAGTTGGAGTTTATCCAGTATTACTCTCTCTGATCATTATCCGGAAGTCGGAGATGTTTGACATAAGTAATGTCAGTGACATATAGGGTTGTGACATTTGGAACGTCTTGTCCCTGATTGTCATTCATCATTTGTGTATGTATGGAAATGGAGCTTGCATATGATGTTATGACGTTAAGCGGACGACGTTGCCGATGGTTAGCGGGCACTCGCCGTCGACCGCGTCGACGTCATTAATAGAGATAGAGGTCATGGATGAGTCACGTCGACGTGAGGGATGGATCTATCATGGCGTCGGATATTCAGCCGCGAGGTTAATGACGCCACTCACCCTATACGGTGAGGCGCATCATTGTGGAATAACGGGTAGCATCATAGCATGCTTCATTTTATGTTGTTATAGAACATGTGCTTAGTCTGTTTTGTTTATTTTAGTTGTGTCCTTCCATGTAATTCCAAAATGATGTCAGTATGAGGTGTAGTGCCTCAAAAGCTGGATTCCAGTCATGGGCGAGCAAAGCCGCCAAACCTGAATCTAGAAGTTATAATCGACAGAGTATTCAGCCAGAAATGTGAACAAGTCAAGAATGTTCATGTAATTGTGATAAAAAAAAATAAGGCTGTAAATAGATAGTTATGAAAAGACGAACTCATTCAATAATTAAAATGCAACTTAAGAATTTTTAAACCTTTTTAAAGGCGCCATAGAAATAATATAGGAAAGGGAGCAATCTCTTCACATTGGCACTGAGTTCTTCTCATTTATTTGGGTTCATACTGAGTGTATTGAATTGATTAACCAAGCCAGGTTAATCAAGTACTATACCAGTATAGTTCTCCAACCGTGCCAACGTGAAGAAATTTGCGTCAAATTGTGTGTAGTGTTTGCATTATATAAATGTCTGTATTATTATTAGTGCTGTAAATAGTACAAGTAAAAACTGTAAGAAAAAAAAATCGAAAAAAACAAACAAAAAACAACATTCTAACTTTGTTAGAGTCTTCTGTTAAGTGGTACAGTTAGGCATCGCCCAACCCGGAGATAAATCAAATTGGAAGTCACCCTCGGTACGTCTTGGCCGCCTATGGCAATTGCGACTACTATTGGAACAGCAGGAATAAGAGCCGCACATGCCCCACAGCCAATTAGACCAGAAGCAATTTGAATTGAAAGGTCGACTCCTCCGCAAAGTCTATAGCTCTTTCTATATGCTGCCACATATTTATTTAGATGCCCAGTTTATAAGAGCCCTCTTCTTTTCATTGTCACGTTTGATTACATTTTCGATCGTAAATATGTTTTGTTTAGCACGAGCCAATTCTTGTTGATAAATAGAACCCAATATCTTTTCATGTTTAAGATCTTGCAAATAATATGTCCCAGGATTTGTCAGGTTAACCTTGTCTACAACAAAGATTTCCTCAGTCCAGTCTGGGGGATATCCCTTATTCAAATTTTCTCTTTTATTTGCTAATTCGAACTTGATCATTTGGTCTTATACTTTTGGGCTTCTCTTGTCTTTTTATCTTTTTATGAATTGGAATAAACATGTCCTGTTTTTTTGTTGTTGTTTTTTTTTTTTTTTTTTAATTTTTTCACTTGCTTCTTTTAGGGTCATTTTAATGCTTCTGTGAAACGTGTTATGATATTTTTCTACGACTGAAGAAAGAACATCTAGATATTTATTTGTATTGTTTGCGGTACATTGTAAAATGCTTTCACATTATATTTTTCAATGTTTTATTAAACCGCGCTATACCAACAGCTTTGACCGCACTAAATGTGTGATACATTTAAATTCCATTTTTTATCCAGAAGCATCTTAAACCTACCCGTATCATCAGTCCCAGCAATAATGACTGGCCTTTTTTGTAACTTTCTTTTTTATTGGTTTGTGTAATTCATCAGCTGAGGTGGTCATTTATGTTTTATTATCTTCCCAAAACCAAGTTTATATTGTGTTTCGATAATGGGTTTTACTGTTAAATTCTTTGCAACCTTCTCACCGAATGTTTTACTTGCATTTTTTTCCCCAAAAAAGGGTAAGAGAAAAGTCCAGGGAGTGCCACAATTACAAACTGCAGCCCTTCCCAGACCCCGAGGAAGAGGAAACCGACAAATCCAAACAAGCACAAATCGAACAAACGTACGAAAAGCACTAAGATTAGCTCTCTCTTCCCCAAGCGAGGTAATCGCAATACTAAAAGGACTAAAAAACACAAAAAAATGACACAAGGAAAGACATACAAAAAATCGCCTCATAGAATAAACCACAGAGCAACAAAGAGTAAAACTAACACCGGGACCACCGCCTTAGAACGGTCAGTAGAGTATACCACCGGGGGGTTTAAAGCACATTTAGAGCCAGCTAACTTCACCCTGGGTCCCGATGCTACTCTTAATACAGAAATACATACAAATTCGGTTCGCATAAAGGCTCCCAACTCAGTCAATGCATCAAAGCGAAAACATAAAAATCAAATTAATCACTATAATAAATAAAGACGAGTACTCATGGCTAATTCTACTTAGTAAATGAAAACCAATAGTTGAACCACGGCGGGCCAAGCCAAAGACATATCGTCAAGCCCCAACCCCCAACCCAACCCAAATCTTTTAACACTTCATTATCACATTCACGTTTTGGTTCGTCGTTCATTGGTTGGTTTAACTAAATCTAGAGGGTTACTGGATCCGCAACATTATATCCAGGAAGAGGCAATCCCCTTTAGGCAACAGTGGCAACATTGCCTTTTGAATATCAATAGCCCTACCTTCTTTTTGGACGAATTTGGTCTTTGTTATTCTGCATGATGCACATTTTCATTTTCTCATCATTCTCCCATTATGTTAAGACATAGTAGGATTTACATCTCCAGTAATTCTCATTTCTTTTTATACAATAACTACTCATTATACATATTATTATTAAAAAAAAAATTTGAATATATAAAATTTCTTGTTCATCTTCAGAAATGGCCCGGAATTTTAACAACTCCTCAATTATTGCCACCCCTTATTTTCATATTATTGTTGTCATTTCCTGCCTCATTGATCCAATAATCAATTCAAGAAATCTATGAGATCATCGGGGCAATTATAAAATGTTGGAATGCATTCCCTGTTTATAATATTATACTTTTTACTTATTTTTCTTGGTTGTTAGCCAGAGCGATTGGTTAATTTCCTAAAAATATTTTGAGATCAATTAGAATATTATTAATCGTTCCCATTCTTTTTATTAATAGATCAGTAAGATCAAAATCAACATTTTCATCCATCGTAATAGAGCATTCCGCTGTTACAACAAGTCTTTTATTTTCAACAAATTTGGGTACATTTATTTGTAAGTTTCGATACCTTCCATCTTTTTTCCATTTTATATGGGCCAAGACCTTTGTCTGTCTTAATCATACCTTTTGCATCAGATATTTTTCTTAATGTATCCTTGTAATTCTTTAAAGTTTCATGGCTTAACTCTGTATTTTCAAACAACTCTGCAGGTTGTTCATTTTCTAGTTTCTCTTCTTCAGTAATTTCAGTAAGCTGTTTCTTTTCCAGTTTTGCTTTATTACCTTTTGTCGTTTGTTTTGCTTTTTTTTTATTTTACTTTCTATACTATTTATTTTTATTGTGTCTTTTCTATTGCAGTTTCTGTTTTCCCTAGTTGGTTCCTTATTCTAGGTAAGAGACTGCCTAAGTTCCTTTGTGGTTGTTCTAGTTCTTTTAATATCTCGTCCAATTCTTTTGCGGATACTCCTAGCAATTCAGAAGGCATTTTGAGTTCAAAATCATGATCAAGAAATTGACTAAGGCTTTCAATAACATTTTTATTAATACCAATGTCAACATTCATAGTCACTTTCTCTTTCACTTTTGGCCTTGCTGCTGGTTCGGGGTCTCGAAACTCTTCTGGGGCTCAGGAATAGACACTGGCTCTTCTCTTGGGAGACCTCCCGTTTTAGGCATCAACACCTATTGCTTTTCTGTTTGTCCATCATTTTTTCTCCCAACATCTTTTTTGTGCTTCAGTTTTTCCTGTGATTAGTTATGTTGTTCTCCTATAAAAGTCTGCTCGTCTAAATTTATAATCTTTACATTTATCATACTAGTCTCTATAATCATGTTCGACCGTTTTCTTGTTTTGAAGCAATTTTTTTCTATCTTTGTAATGACATCCATATATTGATAGGCAAAATTTTTACTGTTACATTAACTTTATTGTTATCAGTAACGATGCTGCCCATATACTTTTAATAAGACATCTATGAGAGCTTTTGCTTCTATTGTTCTTATTAAACTCTCCAGCTAATGGTATTTTCTCTAAATTCATTTTTTAACCTTCACTATAAGATTTGATAATAGTTCTGTTTACTATCATTTTAATTCCGCGGCTCCACTCTTTTGTTTAATACCATCAACGGTTAAAAAGAGACTACAGTTATTCAAAACAGTAATATTTCTAAACGAAAACCCTTTTCTTGATTTTTGTCATCAATCCACCGGACTAACTAGAATCAGTGGTCTTTCTTTGGTAACTCAAATAATAAGGATTGCGAGGGCGAGGTTAAATGGGTTTTTTGGGGTTTTAAAAAACTAGATTATTAAACATTCTCATGTCCTATATAATACGCTTTCATTATTCTTTCATTTATTTCTTGATTTAATGGGTTTAAAAGTTTATATAAAATATCATAAAATCAATTCCTTTCTTGATATTTCTTAAAGAATGACAGACAATAGTTGCCACAAAGTACTGATTTAGGATCTTGATATTGCAGAATATTATACCTTTTAATAAAATTGAGATTTTCAGGTGGCGGTAGTCCAAATGAATCAAAATACATACTGTTTATATAACAAGTCCAGTGAATGCCAGGCCCATGAGGGTCATCAAGATTTATTATTCTACAGATTTTATTATTTACATTGGCTTTATTGAAAACACCGTCAAAGTGTTTTAATCTTAATTCGTTAACCCAAAGATTTATATCAAGATTATTAATTGGTTTATTTTTCAATGGAATTAGTCTTTTAATTCTAGGTATCCTACGGTATGGTCTTGGCCGACTATCAATTTGTAGGCATCCTTTTAGCCTTTGGCGGCTATCAATTTGAAGCCCAGCATTACTTGGTATAGCACCTAAAACTGAAGGAATCAGTAAAGTACCAATAGCTCCAAACAAACGTGGGAGAAATCCTCCATTCACCTTTTGATATTTGGAGAGAAAAATTGGTTTGCCTTTTTTAATTTTATCTTTTTGTCCTTTTGTTAAATATGGCTCAACACTTTTTTATTACGATTGTTATTTCGTGAAGCCAGTATGGTTATCATCCCTGATCCAAATATTTTTTTCAATTCCTGTTGATGCCAATCTTAAAAGAGATCCAGATGCTAATAAAGCCACCACCTTTGGAGCAATTCTGGGTGCAGCAAGTATTAACCCATGAGCACGATCAACCAGTGCCCCTAAAATCCCCATTTTTACTTTGTGTCGACATTTGTGATTTTGATATTTCTATATCTATTCCTCTTCCATCTGCTAATGCCTTTTTTATTCTATCAATTTGTGTTTTGGTTAAGAGAAGAGAAAACTTTCCTGCCAGTTGGTTGTGCGGGGGGGGGGGGGGGGGTGGGGGCGGGGGGGGGGGTTGCCGATCTGTTAAATTTATTAAATATTAATTGTACGAAGTCATCTATCTGTATAATATATTTTTTCTTTTTAGATTATTTGTATTTCATTACCAACAGTATCAACTTTGAACTCTTCATTCTAACAATATTGCGTTAACTTTGTAGTCTGCACCACCAACTTTATTTAATGTATACCGTAATATGAGTTGTTTGGGATCTGAACTTTGGAGTGCGTCATCGCTATATGTTAAACTAATATGATTTATTTCAAACTAAAACATATTTAAACTAGCAATACTAAACCTATAGATAATGCGCTTTTCTATTCTGTATTTCAAACCTTCCAGGGAAAAAAATGACAGTTCATTTGTCTTGAAGATTCTTAATCCAGAAGGTCCCTTTAAACAGATACCTGTGTGACGTCACTCTTTCCGTTCTTTTGATCACGTGTCAATTTCTTTGAATGGTAAAACAATTTAGTGAGCTACGCGTGGGGGAATTCTTTTATCTATAGGTTAAGTATTGCTAGTGAAACTCTGTTTTACTGTTAAAAACTTCATTTTAATTGCACAATACATTAACCTATGAATAATATGCTAGAATTTGCAGATTAAGAGACTGAAGCCTTAGAGATGTCTTGATTGCCTTTAACTGGTAAAAAAATCTTATCTGTTCTGGCGATAAGAACTAGCCATTTTAAGATAAAACTTTAATGCTGTTATCGGGCATAAAAGTATGTCCAATTGTTCTCTTTTACTTATAGGATCTGGGCAAATGGGCGGAAGCTGGTTCTTGGCCAAAAATCAAGTTTGTACTATCAATGATACAGAACCATCAGATTGATTGAACCTTAAGTGATTTGCATCATTGCTAAAGCGTGAATTTCGCTACATCTTTAAGCAGTGGCAAGAGCTAATAGAAAGACCGTCTTAATCATAACGTAAAGTTTGGCCCGCCGTGGTTCAACTATTGGTTTTCATTTACTCTGGCATACAGTAGAATTAGCCATGAGTACTCGTCTTTGTTTATTATAGTGATTTATTTGATTTTTATGTTTTCGCTTTGATGCATTGACTGAGTTGGGAGCCTTTATGCGAACCGAATTTTTATGTGTTTCTGTATTAAGAGTAGCATCGGGACCCAGGGTGAAGTTAATAAGCTGTAAAAGTGCTTAAAACCCCACGGTGGTTTGCTCTACTGACCGTTCTAAGGCGGTGGTCCCGGTGTTAGTCTTACTCCTTGTTGCTTTGTGGTTTATTCTACGAGGCGATTTGTTGTATGTCTTTCCGTATGTCATTTTGTTCTTGTGTTTTTCAGTCCTTTTAGTATTGCGATTACCTCGCTTGGGGAAGAGAGAGCTAATCTTAGTGTTTTTCGTACGTTTGTTCGGTTTGTGCTTGTTTGGATTTGTTGGTTTCCTCTTCCTCTTGGGGTCTGGGAAGGGCTGCGGTTTGTGATTGTGGCACTCCCTGGACTTTTCTCTTACCTTTTTTTAGATGCTTTATTAGAAGTACATATGGGCTTTTCGCAGGCAGACTAACACCCAAGATAAATCCCAGTTTGGGATTAGAAATCTTTGTACTGGACGTTGCAATTCAAAAGATCTAATTAATTCAGACAAGATCTGGTTAGATCCGAGTCTATTACCAGTCTTGAATTTTAGAGTATTTGAGATCATGGATCTATGCCCCTTGATGGTACTTATTTGATACTTTTTCTCCGAGAAAAGGTAAATAGGGAAGTCGGCTATTAATGTAGGAGGAGCCGAGACCAGATTAACCTTCTTTCTATGACACCAATTGGAGTATACGACCCATTTCGAATCATAGAATTTCTGAGTAGATGTTTGTCTTGATTTTGAGACAAAGTCTGAAACGTTTTGCGATTTTTTTATTTATCTCCAAGCAAAAGGAGCGAGTAATGAGAGTTTGGGATATTGAATCTGTCCTTTTGCTTTGTCAGTTGTTTTAAAAAGAGCGGAGGACGAATTGGAGCTTATACTAATATTTGTAACACCTCTAAAATCAACGGACAATGGGGCCAAAGAGGTGCAATAAGAATTATTCGTCGAATCTTGGCTAGTACAGATGGTAACAGAATTGTTTGTGTAAATGCATATGCGTGAAGACAATTTCAGTCCATTGACAATGTGTCTGTTGCTAAGGCATGATTGTCCGGAACTTGAAAGAAAAATTAAAGAAAAGCAAGACAGAGTTCCTACGTTATATTGGTTACCGAAACTTCATAAACGACCTTATAAAGCACGTTTCATTGCTTATTCTAGTTTTTGTACGACTACTGTTTTGTCCAAACTGCTAACTTCATGCCTTACTGCTGTTAAAAAACATTGGATTAGATACTATGATACTGTTTACGAAAGGGACGGAATTAACTATTTTTGGTCAATTAAAAATTCTAATGATGTTCTCAATAAATTTAAATCTAAAAACTTTCAGGCTTCTAAATTGTCTACATATGATTTTTCTACACTCTATACTACGTTACCTCATCATCTTGTTATAGATAAACCATGGTTATTGTCGAGGTTTTGGGTATACTGTAAATTATACCATAGTTTGGTGACCTTTCATTGTCTGACCCCAAACGAGGCGGAGCCGAGTTTGGATCAGACAGTGAAAGGTCACCAAATTATGATATAATTTACAGCATTCCCAAAACCGAGACAATAACATGGTTTATCTGTTTTAACCAATGTATAGGACTGTTTTTTTTTTTTTTTTTTTTTTTTTGTTGTTGTTTTTTTTTTCTTACAAAAACTATACTTCTATTTATTTAGTATATCTTTTTCTACTTTTTTACTTTTATTTCTCTTTTTTTTTTTTTTTTTTATATATATATATATTTTTATGGTAAAGTGGTAACAGGCAGTCTGATGAAATGCTGTACCAATTGACCTTGTGTACTAAAAAGGATGAAACACCCCACCTTTTTTGAATTAAACTAACTGAGGCACTACTGCTAAAATCTGATTGGTTGCAATCTTGTCAATCACAAGAAATTACATCAGCATCTTAATTTGGTCAAACTTTGTTGCAATCTGGTTGGTCAGCTGTAGCTTTGGTCATTATAATATACTCCAGACAGACTGTCTGGTTTCATGCGTTTTATTCAACAAAATATGTCATTTTTAAATAGAAAGTTCCTCAGTGCAGAAGTAAATTTGAAGTTCCTCTAACCTTTACCACTCTCTGGATAATATTAGCAGACAATATATTTGATGATACTTTCTTAGTTTTTCCAGCCAACAGAATTTGACATTTCATGCAAACTATCTCTAGTTGAGACAATGTACATGAAATGTCAAATCCAGTTACATGAGAAAAAAAAATAAGAAAACTATTTAAAAAATGTCATCTGCTGAAAATTGATGGTTAGCACTCTGGACATTTTCAGCAGACAACATATTGGTGATAGTTTATTTTTTTTCCAATAAACATTTGACATTTGGAGACAATTTGCATGAAATGTCAAATTCTGTTTTCTAGGAAAAAATACGAAAATGTTTAAATTGTCTGCTGAAACAAAATTCAACATACAACATTTTGAAATATTTTTCTCATTTTTCCCAGAAAAAAAAAACCTGTTTTTTGGGGACAATATCAACTTGTCATCGCCTGCGGAATTAGCCTGGAGAGTGAAAAAGGTTAAGGCGCAGTCATTCTAAAGTACACCTGTGAAATCTATAAATAAAACCATGGGTTAATTTTCAAATCTGAAAATTATCCCATGGTCCAGCTATGGTATACTTTTCGGTTATTGAGATTTAACCTTAATTTTATTTACATAGAGACAATGGAACATCCATTGGTTAAATAAAAGATAAACTTATTGATTTAATTAACCGAACGTTTATTAGGGAGAATACCCAATATTTGGCTTGCAACGAAGAATGTGCTTTTTTCACTTCTGATGTATATAATAATCACAATTTATGGACATGTCAAAAATTCTGTGATGCCCTTGTTTATCTTTTGGATAATATTTTTTATTAGATTTTGAACTAAACTTTATAGACAAACTATTGGTATTCCGATGGGAACTAGTTGTGCTCCTCTTGTTGCAGATTTGTTTCTTTTTTGTTTTGAGAGAGATTTCATGAAGTCTCCCTCACGTGAAAATCAGGCTGACATTTTTTAGGCTTTTAATTCAACTTCAAGATACCTTGATGATTTATTAAATATTGACAATATTTACTTTGACCAAATGGTGGACCGGGTATACCCTACAGAACTCCAATTAAATAGAGCAAATTCTTCCGATACCGAGGCACCTTTTTTGGATTTGAATCTATGTATATCTAATGGTACAGTTTCCACCAAAATTTATGATAAACGGGACGATTTTGATTTTGATATAGTCAATTTCCCTTTTCTGGATGGCGATGTCCCCCGGCGTACCTCATATGGGGTATACATTTCTCAACTTATAAGATTCGCCAGAGCTTCTTCAAACCTTAATGACTTTAACTACCGTAATAAAGCCCTTACTGCCAAACTTCTTAGGCAGGGCTATCGTTATTTTAAACTTCGTAAGGCGTTTTCGAAATTTTATCGCAGACACAGTGCCTTGTTAGAAAAATATAGTGTCAGTCTGAAAACACTTCTGCAACAAGGTATATCGGAACCCGAATTTTACGGTGACTTAGTGTACAGATTTAGAAAAATTGTAGGAAAATCTAACTTTTTGGAGCAATTCAGAAAACTTATTAACCGTTATAAAAGAATTGGCTATAGCCTGGATATTATGCGGCAGACTGCATGCCTAGTTGTCAACCCAATCATTCTTGATGGCTATGCTTCACTTTTTAATTGCACGACGGCGGTTCGGGCCTCAGACTCAATGACGGCCTCTTCGTAGAACGTTAACCAGTGGATTGGGGCTTGACGATATGTCTTTGGCTTGGCCCGCCGTGGTTCAACTATTGGTTTTCATTTACTCTGGCTTACAGTAGAATTAGTCATGAGTACTCGTCTTTGTTTATTATAGTGATTAATTTGATTTTTATGTTTTCGCTTTGATGCATTGACTGAGTTGGGAGCCTTTATGGGAACCGAATTTTTATGTATTTATGTATTAAGAGTAGGATCGGGACCCAGGGTGAAGTTAGCTAACTGTAAAAGTGCTTAAAACCCAACGGTGGTTTGCTCTACCGACCGTTCTAAGGCGGTGGTCCCGGTGTTAGTCTTACTCCTTGTTGCTTTGTGGTTTATTCTACGAAGCGATTTGTTGTATGTCTTTCCGTGTGTCATTTTGTTCTTGTGTTTTTCAGTCCTTTTAGTATTGCGACTACCTCGCTTGGGGTAGAGAGAGCTAATCTTAGTGTTTTTCGTACGTTTGTTCGGTTTGTGCTTGTTTAGATTTGTCGGTTTCCTCTTCCTCTTGGGGTCTTGGAAGGACTGCGGTTTGTGACTGTGGTACTCTTTGGACTTTTCTCTTACTTTTTTGGAGATATATACAATGGGAGTTTGTGACTGATTCGTGTTGCAAACAAATCCACATTGGGATAGTTGAACATATGGAAAATAAATGAAATTCACTACCAATTGATCCAAAACCCATTCTGTTTTGAGAGATCTATCCAATCTCGAAGACGGTCTGCTAATATATTGAATCTGCCTGGAATATGACGAACTCTTATCACGATATCGTTTCCCTTGCCTCTACGCATAAGTTGGGAGGATGTGTTCCTCCTTGTTTGTTGATATAGGAGACCGCTGTTGTATTGTCGGTCGAGATAATAACGCAAGAGTGGTGAATTATTTTATGACTTTAATCCGTTATCCTTTATGCCAGTTAATCCGTTATTTCAGAACCTATTCAAATTATCAGGACTTCATGGAGCGTGGGAATGTGCTCACTTCAAAGTTGTTGAGCGAGGATTATCTAAACGCCAAACTGGTAGCAACACTTAAGAGGTTCTATGGGAGACATCATGATCTGGTCAATCCCTACAGTGTGGCAGCTTTCAGAATTGTTTCTTATATTTTTGCCAATAACGCGCCATAAGTAGACTTCCCCCCAAAAAGTAAGAGAAAAGTCCAGGGAGTGCCACAATCACAAACCGCAGCCCTTTCCAGACCCCAAACCCCGGATATACGCTTCTACCGACATTTTATTCTTTCAGGCCTATGGGCATGGTGGATGAAGCTTGCTTACCAAGTAATGCTTACTATCCGCGGACGCCTGATTACACCCTTTATTCTGAGGTCCATTTCTGTTGGTCTGAATATTCTAATTCGTCTGCCGATTAATGAGTTTGGAGTATGGCTTAGGTACCATGACCGCAACTACTTTCTTCATTACTAAACGAATGGCCATCATTTCCAGAATATTGTTATGGAACTCGAATTGGTCTTCCAACCAGGGACCATGAACGGATAGTCTCATCGGCTCGAGATGAGCTTCGCATCCAAAGTGACTGGCGTCCGTGATGAGGAATGTAGTGGGTTTCGGAGGATGAATGGGCGTTCCCAGGACGAATCGATTTGTGTCTATCCACCATTTCAAATGGAATAGAATAATATTGTTGATCGGAACATAATGATTGATTGGAAGAATGCGAGGTCTCCAGACAGATAAAAGACACATTTGAAGCGGTCGTAAGTATAGTCTGCCTAGGAGAACAAAGTCTGCTCTGCACTGAGCTTGCCCAAAAGAGAAAGGAAAGATTTTTTTTTACCCCAGCCGCAATAGTAAATGTTGATTCCTGCTGTCTAGACAATACTGATTCCAGCACCGTATCTCGGTGGTATGTCCACATTGTCTTTGTGTGATTTTCCATTGCATATGAAAGATACTCTGGATTGATTATCATTCTTTGAATCCACAACATTGAGTTACAACAATTATAACACCCCGCACCCCATCCCCTACACACACATACACACACCCACGGGCCAACATCATTTCCTCTAAATATCAAATTATTATCATGTGACAATCCAAATTCTAATTGAATTTGACTTGGGAGTAAACTATTTGTTCTAAATCCACTAAGAAACGCAAACTTATTTAATGGGATTATTGATTTAACTTCTGCTGCATTAGTAATGAGGTCATGACGTGCAAAATCCCTTGTTGTGGGCCTTCCAATGTGCTACTGTATATAATTCTATTTCCGTTGTATCTACTGTATATAAATAAAAGTATTCATTCGATCCTGTTGTTTCGATCCGATTGCGTAATTTCGTGACATTTCTAGAAGATCGTAGATATTTGTCTCTCAAAAAAGATTAGTCCCATTGTAAATAATTTTGCCATTTTGTTTTACGCATAGATCAGATATCAATTAGGCAGCGTCATTGAACATGTCAAAAGCATCATCGTCCGCGTAACCTGCCCCGTCTACTAATTTGTTTACTTTAAAAGTTATATTCAGATAGACATTATACCAATCAAAGAAAGATTATGTATCATTTATTAAAAATGTATAACCATTCATCGTTTGATTTGTATTGTCTCCCGGCTCTACCACTGGTGTGCTAAGTTCCGTTGGTATATATTCGTAACGATCACAGTATTTTGTATCTCTAAACATTACTATATTATAATCAATTATTTTTCTTTCCTGTTTATAAGTTGTTTATTTCGTTAATTTTCGTACGCAAGCAATGTTCTTTTAAAATACGGATCTTTTTGGGTTATTGATTTCTCTTTCATCAATAGTTTAGGGGTTTCGTCTGTCAGTAATTCTTCCGCTATTAGCTCCCCCATTGGTGTTTGGGAAAAAAATCTTGTCTGATGCATATTCTCCGGCTTTTTCTCCAACCTTTATTTCCGATTCTACTGCTGCTTCTGCTGCTTTTGATGCTGCATTTTTACATCCTTTGATGCTAAGGGAGATCCTATATTTGAAAAAAAAAAACATAAAAAGATCCTGACTCTTCTGTCAATGGATAATATTCAATTTGTGTTTCTGTCAAGGTATCATAATATTCATATTCACTTAAATTTGGTTATATCTCCTTTAAATTCCCATTATAATATCTATATATATTTTATTCTTCTTTAATAATGAAACTAAAACTTGTATTAACACCGTTTATGTTTATTATTCTACCAAACACATCGGTAATATATATTCTAATACTATTAATGATAGTCTTGATAACTTGATAACTTGATAACTGGGAAGGGCTGCGGTTTGTGATTGTGGCATTCCCTGGACTTTTCTCTTACTTTTTTTGCATACCACACCTGTTGTGTTTGTGCCGTGTGGAGACCCTAGAAAGTCTCCCCGTACATTCATTTAATGGTGTTATTATTTCAAGTGCCAGAGTTTGCACTTTACAATCACCTTTCGTATTCCTCTCCCTCATGATTCTAATAGAAAGGCCTCTGTGGCACTAAATTAGGTATAGTTAAGCTCATATTATACCTCATCGAAGGTTAGATATTTACCGGTATTCGTATCCCGTTTATAGCAATTTCTTACTTTACGTTTCTTTGGATTTGTATTAGACTTAGTTATGTATTGTCGGTTGTTGCTATACTCTGTATGCATTGGTCCTACCGCCTGTTTGCATCGCTACTTATGCCTATAATAGCCGGTACGAATACTGCATTTTATCAAATGGTATTACTTCCAATGCAACTATATGAGTATCACTAACAGATTAAAAAGTACTATTTCTCCTATTAGGCTACATTCTGCTTCTTCTTTACAGATTCCCCGTTCTACTGCTAGATTTAACTCTCTGTTACCTACTGTTAACGTTTCACCTTTGAAACTTCACTCTGTATCACCAATAAATTTATATGGCGCTTCCAATTATAATATTTTCAGTAATCACCTTAGAATTAGACTTTCTCCAATTAAATCTCCTATACTTCTAAAATATAAGAATTCGTATAAAAGGAACAGTATGTACCCTAATATTTCTAAGTGCGATGCCAAGAGTTGCAACTGCTGCAATCATTTAATTTGTCGGTCAACTATAATTTCCTCAGTTAATCATAGACAATTTTCAGTTGTAAACAACTCTGATTTAGACTGAAAATCAGAGGATATTATATATGTTCTCACTTGCAGCGAAGGAGGCTGAGGAATGCAGTATGTTGGACAGACCAAACGGGCCCTTAAAACAAGGTTTAAGGAAGATTTGCTTAACATCAAAAAAGCAAAGAAAATTGATACGTTTCTTTATCAACATTTCCGGAGCACTGGTCATTCATGATCATCTAGTAAAGTTTTGGTTCAACCTGTTGAAAAAATTATGCACAAGTCCAATTCTACCGAAAGATTAAAAAATATTTTAAGACATGAACTTGAACTTAAATGGATTAAACGTTTACAAACCCCTTTTCCACTTGGATTTAATGATAATATTTACCGTGAAGGAAATATTTCTAAAATGCCGGATTTCGATGCTTTTTCCCTTTTAGATATTAAAAAAACGTAATAAACAATCCCATGGTAAGCGCAAAAATGGCAATTTTAAACGAAAACATAAAACTGTTTTATCTCTTTTTGATTTAAATATTCTCTTAAATTCTGGACGTCATCAAATGCTTTCTAAACTAGCTTCACTGTCTGTTTCTTCATTACGTAAGTTAGATGATGAGGCGAATAAATTTTATGATAGAAAAACATAATTTGTATGAAGCAGCTCTCCTTACTAGATGTTATACTCAACATGCTCTTCGTCCTTACATTGATTCTAAAATTAACCACATTAGACACTTCATCAAAATTCCATTCATTAATAAAGGTATTGAGTTCATAGATTTACCTAGCATATTTCGAGATAATAATGTTATATCAGCTATACCTTCATATTTCGAAAACACGGAATCTCCTATTATTTGTTATAAATATAACAACCTATCCGTAATACTATACTTAATTTCAATAAATTAGTTTCTGATCTTGATATTGAAACTAGTTCCCCTGATTCTTGAGATTGTAAAGATTCTAAATTTTGTTATCAACCAGCGGGTAATATTGTCACTGGTAACTTAAAGATTATAACTGATTCACGAATCCGTTCAGTTATTTCTAAAGGACCTAAATATAGATTCCCAGCCCACATTGATTTCAATAAATGTCGGGAAACAATTTCCAGTGAATTAAATGATTATTGTACGCGTTGGTGTAAACGAGAGCATGTTGAGTCTAATGCTATAAATAATTGGAAACTAAAGATTTTTAAGATCATTAATGAACGTGTGTTATTTCACTCTAATAACCTTGATCATCTCCCTCCTAAGCCTAAATTATCTTTTCGATATTTGAAACAAGGTATCCAAGAATTTCATAGGAAGTATGTTTTGGCTCCAGCTGATAAAGCTGCTAATAATGTTGTCGTTGTGTGACGACTTTATTATATAAATACTCTAAAACAAGAACTTGGTAGTACCAAAACATATGCACGGATTTCTACTGACGAGAGATCTATTGCCAATACCCATTCTATCGATATTACTGCTAAGTTTGCAGTGAGTTTTAAAGAAAAGCAAGACAGAGTTCCTACGTTATATTGGTTACCGAAACTTCATAAACGACCTTATAAAGCACGTTTCATTGCTAATTCTAGTTCTTGTACGACTACTGTTTTGTCCAAACTGCTAACTTCATGCCTTACTGCTGTTAAAAAACATTGGATTAGATACTATGATACTGTTTACGAAAGGGACTGAATTAACTATTTTTGGTCAATTAAAAATTCTAATGATGTTCTCAATAGATTTAAATCTAAACACTTTCAGGCTTCTAAATTGTCTACATATGATTTTTCTACACTGCATACTACGTTACCTCATCATCTTATAAAAGATAAACTTATTGATTTAATTAACCGAAGTTTATTCGGGAGTATACCCAATATTTGGCTTGCAACGAAGAATGTGCTTTTTTCACTTCTGATGTATATAATAATCACAATTTATGGTCATGTCAAAAAGTCTGTGATGCCCTTGTTTATCTTTTGGATAATATTTTTATTAGATTTGGAACTAAACTTTATAGACAAACTATTGGTATTCCGATGGGAACTAATTGTGCTCCTCTTGTGGCAGATTTGTTTCTTTTTTGTTATGAGAGTGATTTCATGAAGTCTCTCTCACGTGAAAATCAGGCTGACATTATTGAGGCGTTTAATTCAACTTCAAGATACCTTGACGATTTATTAAATATTGACAATATTTACTTTGATCAAATGGTGGACCGGGTATACCCTACAGAACTCCAATTAAATAGAGCAAATTCTTCCGATACCGAGGTACCTTTTTTGGATTTGAATCTATGTATATCTAATGGTACAGTTTCCACCAAAATTTATGATAAACGGGACGATTTTGATTTTGATATAGTCAATTTCCCTTTTCTGGATGGCGATGTCCCCCGGCGTACTTCATATGGGGTATACATTTCTCAACTTATAAGATTCGCCAGAGCTTCTTCAAATCTTAATGACTTTAGCTACCGTAATAAAGCCCTTACTTCCAAACTTCTTAGGCAGGGCTATCGTTATTTTAAACTTCGTAAGGCGTTTTCAAAATTTTATCGCAGACAAAGTGCCTTGTTAGAAAAATATAGTGTCAGTCTGAAAACACTTCTGCAACAAGGTATATCGGAACCCGAATTTTACGGTGACTTAGTGTACAGATTTAGAAAAATTGTAGGAAAATCTAACTTTTCGGAGCAATTCAGAAAACTTACTAACCGTTATATAAGAATTGGCTATAGCCTGGATATTATGCGGCAGACTGCATACCTAGTTGTCAACCCAATCATTGTTGATGGCTATGCTTCACTCTTTAATTGCACGACGGCTGTTCTGGCCTCACTCAATGACGGCCTCTTCGTAAAACGTTAACCAGTGGGTTGGGGCTTGACGATATGTCTTTGGCTTGGCCCGCCGTGGTTCAACTATTGGTTTTCATTTACTCTGGCATACAGTAGAATTAGCCATGAGTACTCGTCTTTGTTTATTATAGTGATTAATTTGATTTTTATGTTTTCGCTTTGATGCATTGATTGAGCTGGGAGCCTTTATGGAACCGAATTTTTATGTATTTATGAATTAAGAGTAGCATCGGGACCAAGGATGAAGTTAGCTAGCTGGAAAAGTGCTTTAAACCCCACGGTGGTTTGCTCTACCGACCGTTCTAAGGCGGTGGTCCCGGTGTTAGTCTTACTCCTTGTTGCTTTGTGGTTTATTCAACGAGGCGATTTGTTGTATGTCTTTCCGTGTGTCATTTTGTTCTTGTGTTTTTCAGTCCTTTTAGTAGTGCGATTACCTCGCTTGGGGAAGAGAGAGCTAATCTTAGTGCTTTTCGTACGTTTGTTCGGTTTGTGCTTGTTTAGATTTGTCGGTTTCCTCTTCCTCTTGGGGTCTGGGAAGGGCTGCGGTTTGTGATTGTGGCACTCCATGGACTTTTCTCTTACTTTGTTTAGCAATATATAATTTCTCTTGTTTTTTTTGTTTTTGTTTTTTTAAATTGGGTGACTTCTTATAAAAGCTACTGTAGACTCACTGTATATATTGTCACTATATTTACCATCAACGATTAAATAACTGATTAGATCACAGTGCATGTAAAAAATGTCGATGTTATTCGTTATGTTTGGAGCCTTGGTCCCAAAATTTGATTCTCTGATTAATGCCTTTTCTAAACCAACTAGAACAGTGTTTTGGGAGGAAAACGTATGTCCCCACCCCCCCCCCCCGCCCCCGCCCCTCCACCTGTTTGAACAGACATATTGTTAAAATAGATTGTATCTATAATTAACTCAAGGTCACAATATACCTATATGTAAGTTTGGTCAAAATTCATCCATTCCTCAATGAGATAGGGTGCTGACAAGCCCCATTTTCGAATAATCTAAGCCCTTCTGTGACCTTGAAAATGGGGTCAAGGTCACCAAAATCTAATCAGCATTTCCCCCCTCCCAATAATATATTTGTGTAATTTTGGCCAGAATCTGTTTATTCAATAAGGAGATACAGTGCAGACAAGTGGCTACGCCGACGCCACCGACGCCGACGCCGACGAGATTCGCACTAATAAGTTTCTTAAATTTACATTCTCTTAAATCAAGAATAAACCCCTTTAAAACTGTTACTTAGCATCTAAAACTAGTCAAATTAAGTTTAATTTTAATTTGGCTATCTTTATTTCCTATATCACTGTTTTCAATAAGAAACTCCCGTATATACTTAGAGAGTTCAGAAAAAGAATAGCAACTATTTGCAAAAGCATTCGTTTTAACTTCTGTACAATGTAAATTCTGCTAACATCATTATCCTATGTTTTTTGTTTTTTGTTGGGGTTTTTTTTGGCCAATATTTTACCATGAATGTGTCATCGTGTTTATTTTCTTGAGGCCTATAAATGCACTTTTATTTCTATCTAATGAAATCAGCCGATCAAATACCGTCGTAAAGTCACTCGGTGTGTTATTAGAATTATTCACTCTTGCTACTTGAAAAGAACGTGTGATTGTTTGTTACATTATTTATTATATAAATACCAATTACCAATTCTATATATTATAATATACCCTTTATTCTGGGGTCCATGTCTGTTGGGTCTGAACATTCTGTTTTGTCATTCGTTTACGGATTTATGTTTGGATTATGGCTTGCCTTGTGTTTTGTGTTATTTTGTTCTTGTGTTTTTCAGTCCTTTTAGCATTGCGATTACCTCGCTTGGGGACGAGAGAGCTAATCTTAGTGCTTTTCGTACGTTTGTTTGGTTTTGTCTGTTTCCTTTTCCTCTTGGTGTCTGGGAAGGGCTGCGGTTTGTGATTGTGGCATTTCCTGGACTTTTCTCTTACCTTTTTATTTTGCATACCACGCCTGTTGTGTTTGTGCTGTGTGGAGACCCTAGAAAGTCTCCCCGTACATTCATTTAATGGTGTTATTAAATCGCCTTTCGTATTCCTCTTCCTCAGGATTCTTATTTATACTTCGTTAAAGGTTTGATATATACCGGTGTTCGTATCCGTTTATAACAATTTCTTATTTTACGTTTCTTTGGACTTGTATTAAACTTAGTTATGTATTGTCGGTTGTTGTTATACTCTGATTGCATCGGTCCTCCGCCTGTTTGCATCGCAAATTACTGCCTTTAATAGCCGGTACGAATACTGCTTTTTATCTTACTTCCTTTACAACTATATGAGAATCACTAATAGATTAAAAATTACTATTTCTCCTATTAGGCTACATTCTGCTTTGTCTTTACAGATTCCCAGTTCTACTGCTAGATTTAACTCTTTGTTACCTACTGTTAACTTTTCACCTTTGAAACTTTCCTCTGTATTATCTGTAAATTTATATGGCGCTTCCAATTATAATATTTTCCGTAATCACCTTAAAATTAGATTTTCTCCAATTAAATCTCCTATACTTCTAAAATATAAGAATCCGTATAAAAGGAACAGTATGTACCCTAATATTTCTAAGTGCAATGCCAAGAGTTGCATCTGCTGCAATCATTTAATTTGTCAGTTTAACAATTAGTTCGTCAGTTAGTTATAGATAAGTTTCAGTTGTAAACAACTCTGATTTAGATTGAAAATCAGAGGATGGTATATATGTTCTCACTTGCAGCGAAGGAGACTGGGGAATGCAGTGTGTTGGACAGACCAAACGGGCCCTTAAAATTAGGTTTAACAAACATGTGTTTAAAATTAAAAAAAAAAAAAAACCTAAGAAAATTGATATTTTTCTCTATAAACATTTCCGGAGAGCTGGTCATTCATGATCATCTAGTGACGTTTTGGTTCAACCTGTGGAAAAAATTATACACAAGTACAATTTTAGCGAAAGATTGAAAAATATTTTAAGACATGAATTTAAACTTCAATGAATTAAACGTTTACAAACCCCTTTTCCACTTCGAT
Organism: Anodontia alba; assembly: GCA_964016985.1. Taxonomy (NCBI): domain Eukaryota; kingdom Metazoa; phylum Mollusca; class Bivalvia; order Lucinida; family Lucinidae; genus Anodontia; species Anodontia alba. The sequence goes on from OZ024821.1 coordinate 8,096,039, forward strand.
TTATTGATAATTTTTACAATGAAAAAATATTTCTAAGCTGCCGGATTTCGATGCTTTTTTTCCATTTAGATATAATAAACGTAATAAAAAAAACATGTTAAGCTCAAAAAAAGGAAATTTTAAACGAAAGCATAAAACTGTCTTATCTCTTTTTCATTTAAATATTCTCTTAAATTCTGGACGTCATCAAATGCTTTCTAAACTAGCTTCACTGTCAGTTCCTTCATTACGTAAGTTAGATGATAAGTCTAATAAATTTTATGATGGAAAATATAATCTGTATGAAGCAGCTCTTCTTAGTAGATGTTATACTCAACAAGCTCTTCGTCCTTACATTGCTTCTAAAATTAACCACATTAGATACTTCATCAAAATTCCATTCATTAATAAAGGTATTGAATTCATAGATTTATCTAGCACATTCCGAGACAATAATGTCATATCAGCTATACCTTCATATTTCGAAAACACGGAATCTCCTATTATATGTTACAAATATAAGAGACCTATCCGTAATACTATACTTAATTTCAATAAATTAGTTTCTGATCTTGATATTGAAACTAGTTCCCCTGATTCTTGAGATTGTAAAGATTCTAAATTTTGTTATCATCCAGCGGGACATATTATCACTGGTAACTTGAAGATTATAACTGATTCACGAATCCGTTCAGTTATTTCAAAAGGACCTAAATATAGATTCCCATCCCGTATTGATTTCAATAAATGCCGGGAGACAATTGCTAGTGAATTAAATTATTATTGTACGCGTTGGTGTAAACAAGAGCATGTTGAGTCTTATGTTTTAAATAATTGGAAATTAAAGATTTTCAAAAAAAGAAAAGGTAAGAGAAAAGTCCATTGATCATTTTCAAAGTCCAATGATCTTAAATTCATCATTGATATTTAAGATCATTGATGAACGTTTGTTATTTTACTCTAATAACCTTGATCTGCTCCCTCCTAAACCTACATTATCTTTTTGATATTTGAAACAAGGTAGCCAAGAATTTCATAGGAAGTATGTTTTGGCTCTAGCTGACAAAGCTGCCAATAATGTTGTTGTGTGACGACTTCATTATATCAATACTCTAATACAAGAACTTGGTAGTACCAAAACATATAAACATATTTCTGCTGACGAGAGGTCCAATTTTAATGCTCATTCTATCGAAATTACTGCTAAGGAAAGGTAGAGAAAAGTCCAGGGAGTGCCACAATCACAAACCGCAGCCCTTCACAGACCCGAAGAGGTGCAGTAAGTATTAAAGAAAACCAAGACAGACTTCCTACTTTATATTGGTTACCGAAACTTCATAAACGATCTTATAAAGCATATTTCATTGTTAAGTCTAGTTCATGTGCGACTACTGTTTTGTATTAACTGCTAACTTCCTGTCTTTCTGCTGTTAAAAAAAAACATTGGATTAGATACTATTCTGTTTAAGAAAGGGACGGAGTTAACTATTTTTGGTCAATTAAAAATTCTAATGAAGTTCTCTATAAATTTAAAACTAAAAATTTTAAGGCTTCTTATCTACATATGATTTTTCTACACTGCATACTAAGTTACCACATCATCTTATAAAAGAAACTTTTTGATTTAACTAACCGAACGTTTATTCGGGAGAATACCCAATATTCGGCTTGCAACGAAGAATGTGATTTTTTTCACTTCTGATATATACAATAATTTCAACATATAGTCATGTCAAAAAGTCTGTGATGCCCTTGTTTATCTTTTGGTAAATATTTTTATTGATTTGGAGCTAAACCTTATAGGCAAATTATTGGTATTCCGATGGGAAATAATTGCGCTCCAGTTGTTGCAGATTTGTTTCTTTTTTGTTATGAGAGAAATTTCATGAAAAAAAAGGTAAGAGAAAAGTCCAGGGAGTGCCACAATTACAAACCGCAGCCCTTTCCAGACCCCAAGATGAAGAGGAAACCGACAAATCCCAAAAAGCACATATCGAACAAACGTACGAAAAGCACCAAGCCTGTCTCACGGAAAAATCAGGTTGACATTATTGAGGCTTTCAATAAATCATTAAGATACCTTGATGATTTATTAAATATTGACTATTTTTACTTTGATCAAATGGTGGACCGTATATACCCTACAGAACTCCAATTAAATAGAGCCAATTCTTCCGATACCAAGGCACCTTTTTTGGATTGGAATCTATGTATATCTAATGGTACCGTTTCCACCAAAATTTATGATAAACGGAACGATTTTGATTTTGATATAGTTAGTTTCCGTTAACTGCACGGCGATGTCACCCGGCGTACCTCATATGGGGTATACATATCTCATTAGATTCTCCAGGGCTTCTTCAAATCTTAGTGACTTTAACTGCCGTAATAAAGCTCTTACTGCCAAACTTCTTAGGCAGGGCTATCGTTATTTTAAACTTCGTAGGGCGTTTTCGAAATTTTATCGCAGACACAGTGCCTTGTTAGAAAATTATAGCATCAGTCTGAAAATACACGAGCTCATTAAAGAGCGGTATAAACGCAGTAAACTATTGTCGTTAAAGCAAATGATTCGAAATCAAAGTGTAATATCGAAATGACGACTCTCTTATCTTTTTTAAAACGGTAATAATTTTGGCGAACGTGGCATCACAGTGTTTTGCAGTTGACATGCTCAAATTGTATTATTAGAAATGTTTTGAGGCTTAACTTCGTTACAATAATTACACATTTGTTGGCTTTGTGCAGAGTTGTTTATAGTACTAAAAGGTATTTTGCAATATATAGAACAAATTAAAAAGAGGTAAATGCGATTTTACTATTCAATTTAAAACACGGAATTTATTTCTCAAGAGATTTGCTAATCCGCAAAGCCGATAAACAAACGAGTGCGATAGCGTTCGTCTATTTAGGAGATTTGCAATTCTCTAGGAAAATAGACCCTTTATTTAAAATTCAAGGTTTACTCTACTAATTTTTCTAAGGCAGTGGTCCCGGTGTTAGTCTTTCTCTTTGTTGCTTTGTGGTTTAGTCCTTTTAGCATTGCGATTACCTCGCTAAGAGCTAATCTTAGTGCTTTTCGTAGGTTTGTTCGATTTGCGTTTGTTTGGTTTTGTCTGTTTCCTCTTCCTCTTGGTGTCTGGGAAGGGCTGCGGTTTGTGATTGCGGCTCTTCCTGGATTTTTTTTCTTAACTTTTTTTTCCCCATTTAATATGTTGGTAATCTATTTATTAAAATCTTTTTGTACATCTTTTTCCGAAGTCCCTTACGAGGACATATAAATATTTGGCAGTATCAGGATCATAGTGATGCTTTGCACTTTCTGCTGGGTCTCTTGGAGGAGGTGAATTCAATATTCGTTTGTTTCCCAAATCGAAATCTGATGCCACTGGCGTTTTACCTTCAAATATATCTTCTATTTTCCTGATAGATTGTTTTATTATTTTTATTTTATTTTCTATATCAGGTTTCGTTTTTCCATTACCTTCTTCCTCCATTGCTGTCTTAAGGCTTTCTAGTTCAGTTTTTAAAGTTTTTATACCTTCCTCATTAGTTCTTATGTTTCTACTTATACCTCATAGAGATGTTTTTAACTTTTTTTTTTCTTTCTGAAGTATTCGTTTTGTATCAAGCTCGATTTTTTCATTCCTGTTTCTAAAGTTTCTATATTTTCTAAAAGAGGGAGTTTTAGCCTATAGAGAATTTACAAAGGATTCGGCCCACGGATAGAATATTATTATATTAAGCACAAGTATTACCTAGGATGGACTGTTATGCATAAGGTACCTATCCCACTTTATCCATTTCCCTTGCTTAAATGGACAGTTTTGTATAAAATCACATCTGAATATATAGGTACCCCGGAAAACCGCACTCCACATAAACCAGTAACTCATAATTTGGATGTCCGATTTGCTGGTAAAAACAGTAAGTCACTGCTAAAATGCTTATAGCACATATTTACTTATTTGTATAACATTGGAGCTTTTATGTTGAAATAAGTTTTAAGTAGTCACCATAATTCAACTGCAAAATTTTTTTCTGACAAATTCGGTCATTAATTAAACTGTGTTCCAGTTTCTGCAAACCTATTATTTTAATACAAAAATTGGCCATACCTATCTGTATTATTTTCGCATTTTTATTTTAAAAATAAAAAGAAAACGGTAACAAATTGATTTTGAACATTGAATATGATAACCCAAATGACAGCAAAATGAGAAAATACACAAAATATTCGGGTGATGTTTGGTTTTTCATTCTGGTTCAGGTTTTGGGGGTCCATTATTAATAGTTTGCTTAGAATCAACTAACCGGTTATTTCAAACTGTGGAAAATCAAAGAGATAATTAAATTGCACCCTGTGGAACACCTTTGAAAGAGTGCAATAAGAAACACTGTTTAACAAGAAAAAATTAAAGATAGTATAGATGACTTGAATTTCTTTGTTCTTGGCAGCGGATCCACTGGTCTGATGAGCCATGTGCTCAAGGAAATAAAATAGAAGGAAAGGCAATGATCAGGAATCGATACAATTATCCCACATCTCCCATCAGAGACATCAAAAGGAAAAAAACACAAACACGAAATAACTAGACCTAATGGAAACATCACTAGCAGAAAGCCAAACGGACAGTTACTTTCCCACCAAGTGGGTAAATGGCTATCCAAAACAAAAAGATGCAAGCGACATACACATTCAAAGACGAATTATAACAAAAATAAACCATGACAGAAGAACCGCCTTGGAACGGTCAGTAAAAAGTATTTTACTGGGGGAGAGGGGGTGGCTTAAATCGATTTTACATAGCCACAATCCTCGTCCTTAGTTCTGCCGCGGTTTAGACATATAATGTGTTCAGTCCGAATAAAGGCTTTTTAACTCACCATTGCTACATCTACGAGAAACAAAAAAAAAATAACTTATTACAGAGATAAAACAACGATAAGGACTCGACAGCACAAAACAACTGAAATGCTGGAGCAAAAGAAAACCAACAGTTAGACTGCGGTAGGCGCGACCAAAGATAAAGCATCAAGTACCAACCAACATTTCCCAAAATTAAATTTCAAGTAAGCCTTTATGTTGGAACCATCATAGAATCTGAGGCCTCACCCGCCGGCGTGCAATTAAAGAGGAAAGCAAAGTTATTAACCGAGATTGGGTTAACAACCATGCATGCAGTCTGTCGTATAATCCTTTTATATCGAAGAATGGTTTTACGAAATTGGGTACTGAAGGCATTGCAAACATATATTTTTCTGATTTTACATAAAAAAAGTTTCTGTTAAGCTCTAATTCAGTTTGTTGTTAAATAAAAAAAGGAATGTCTGTACTTCACTGTGATGTAACAACTGATACATAAGTAATAGAAGATTCAGCTAAAAATAAAGAAAATCCCTGCTGTTGATGCTTTTTAAAAGCAAATCACAAATTTAGTAGTGAAAATACTTTTTTTATGGCTCACCTTGAAATATACACATTTTACAGACGAAAGGCGCTTGCGTTTCTTCCTTTAAAGACGTCCATTCTATAGTCATGAAAATAGACAATTGATGAGGACACATAATGGGCCACTCTGCTTACATCTAGAGTGAAGAGTAATGCTGATTATTCTTGATGAAAGAATGATAAGGCATTTATTCCATGACCCATACATATGTTAAATGCAATTCTGAGGACTTATGGTCTGTATAATGCACTAGCTACTTTTCATAATCAATTCGTTTTTAATCCGTTTTGTCAAGAATTGTAGTGTTAAAAATAATTTGAATCTGATTTCTATTACTTATATGATGAATTACAGAATATTTGGGACGTCTTTGATTAGTCACTAAATAATAAAAAAAAAAATATTTTCACACTCAAGAGACCTAAGTGCATATCTTGTACTTTATAGACATGTTAAACGGTTTTTAAATTTCATGAAACTCCACATGTCAGGAGAGGACACATGTGACATATTTTTTATGCAAAAATCATAACTTGGCAAGAACCAAAACATACATAAACTTAAAGATTAATTTCTTGTTTTTCTTATTTTTTTTTTACTAAAATTTATCCAGTTTTGGATTTTTAAAATTTAATTTAATTATTACAAATATATATACAACTCTTTTTATGGTAGTAAAATATCCCTTATTGAGTTCCTTCACTATAACAATGCACATTATTAGACATCATGTTGAATTGTTGATTTTATACTAGTAGGTTTTGACACAGTTATACATTTATGACGGGTGTACATCAGGGAGCTCTCTTGAGAACCACACTTCTTTATTCTAGAAAATAAGTCTATTTTCGTACTTGCTGGGGCTTGTTCAAATAACGTTTTGAAGTTTGAAGGGAATCCATGCGTGGGCAGATTTGGAACTCCCGCTTTCTATATTTTCTTCTGTTCATCTCATTTTTTGCGTTAATTCTCGTTATTTGCTCTTCCATCTCATCTTTATTTATGTTAAACATTCTTTTTTACTTCTTTCAATGTTTTCTTGAAACCTTATTGTTCAAATCATCCAATTTATGTTGCAGTTCATCATTACCCACTTGTTCTTTCGCTATTATCTTAAATGCTCCTCTAAATGACTCAACTCCTTGGCAAATGTCTCTTCTAAGTTTTTATTTATTTTACAAATTTACTTTCATTACTATCGAGTTTGGTCTTTAGACTCTCACTCATTGTTTCTAATTCATTCCATAACTAATTTCGGTCCACCTGGAACGCCAGTCTATTTTCCTTTAATATTTCCTGAATTGCTTTAATAGCATCCTTATTTTCTGATCCCACTGGTGAAAGCTCCCCAAGTTTATAATCATCGCAAACTTTTGTAATCTTTTAAAAATTAATCTCTTCGGAATGACGTCTTTTGGGTACGACGGATTTTTAGATTCGTTATATTATTATTCCCCATGTCTAGACTACTCCTAAGAATGTTTGCTTGATTCTTCCCTTTGTGAAGGTTATTAGCCATTTGCTCTTTTCTCACAAACTCACCAGCAAGAATACCAAAATTTATAATACCTGCGGAATCACCTTTCACTTTTTCGCCAATATAATTAAATATTCCGATCTATATTATATATTATCATAATTTTTTATCTCCCTTTTTATTTAACAAGATAAATAAAACCAGTTTTTAACAAATGCTTTATTACATATATCTAATTGAATATTTTATTCATTGCATTTAATCATAGATTCTCTCATACTCAGGGCCACAACATTACAAAATGTGAACAATTTAATCTTATATCCATTGGAGATGTATAATATGATTGAGATAGATAAATTACACGGCAATTGGTTTGCTTCCCTTAAATAAATATTTGATAATATTATTCTGTTCTTTTCGCAAACATAATCATCAAAAATTAAAACTTTTTGGCCGGAGCTGTCCAGTTTATCAACTGGAATAATCTCGTAGTTTGAAGAAAATAGTATGTCTTCTAATGGAACTTCATGTTTGCCTGCAATTTTATTGAAGCTTTATATCAATAGATTATATTTATATTGTTCCAGATTATTTGCATATAAATTTTCATAATATATCATAGGTTTTAACACATATGAATCAATGCATTCTTTTTCCCGTTTCTGATGCGCCGCATATAAGCATCTGAAAACATTGGTAGGGCATACAATCTTCTGTTTGAATTTTTCTTTTGTACTTTTAATTTTATTTTTATAATTTGGTATATTCATCTATATTATATCTACACATTAAATGAAGGATGAAATTTCCATCCAATATGTTTTCCCAAATATCATCTTGCTCTGTCAAACTGTGTTCACCTTTTTAGAAGATTAAAATATTTAACATGTTCTTTCTTGCCTAAAATTCTGAATAATTTTTCTTTTTTTAATTTGTGTGCATTCTCATGTACTCATCAGAATCGCCTCGGCCTCCAAATAATTTGCATCATTCAAATCAGTAATCTTAAAAAGAAGCAGAATAAGGCGAATTTATATTATTGACATCACCATGTAATGTTTGTTGATAATACGAGTCGCAACTTGGGAAAAAGTACCGTCTAAAACCTGCGCAAAATGAAAACTTAAATCAGCCTGCGCATCTGCGCAGTCTGATTAGAACATTCATTGTCCGCTTGATTGAATTTTTCTGCCTTGGCTGTCAAAAATGTGATCAGTGAAGATTCTGATCAGACTGCGCGAATGCGTAGGTTGATCTGAATCTGCGCTGGGCGCACACGTCCGAAGTTTGTTTTCACATTTTGCTGATCATGTGGTTTTGTTTGTTTGTTGTTTTTTTTTTTTTTTTGTTTTTTTTTTTTTTTGTGTTTTTTTTTTTTTTTTTTTTTTTTGTTGTTTTTTTTTTCTTAGTAACAGTGGTAACCCATTTATTCTTCCCATTCTATAGTAAACAGAGGGTCGGGGAGGACCATCCCCATGAAAACCTTACAATATACTTGTATATAGGCGATTCCATAAAGATCGTAGTAGTTGTGTTGTGGCTAGTTAATTTATTTTTCTACCGCAAATATTGGGACTAATGAGCCTGCGCAAACACTGCCAACCAAGAGCAGACACGGTACAATCTAATAATGGTCTTTGCCACTCATTCAATTTTTTTATAAACACGTATATCTGCTTGTAGCTCAGACTTTACGACATGTATGGTTAAGAGCTGAAATGCCGCAAGATTTAGGGTAAATATAGTGTGATATTTAATTATATAGACGTTTGCTCTGTCTCACTTCCACACACATTATTCAACATATGGGAGACTAAACTCCACGACTAAATGACAGAACAGATAAGACAAAAAGTAAAAAAGACCAATAGACAAAGAAAAGAAAGAAAATAAGGTGTCCTGGATAGCTTCTCTCAGTAAGGATGACAGTGTGCAGAAAATTCTAACATTATAAATTTGCAATTGAAAGATATTGCTGAAGATGTCATGAGCATCCTATAAACTCAGTGTATTGCTTCTAATAATTTTTACATTTATACAATTGTGTTCATTTTTTTCCAAATGATTATTTTTTGTTGCTGCATACTTTCCCAGTTCATAAAAGAAACAAAAAACAAACAAACTTTTAGTTGTCTTTCAGAACAATTAATGACAACTGTTGATTAAGGTGTTTCGTTATGTATATTACAGTTATTGAATGTCATCATATTATATTATGTATGACCTACCTATATGAAATATTTCAGGAAAACAAGGAAATACTTAACCACCTCCCTCTCCTCGCATCCCCCACACTCCCCTATGAGGCCTCATTATTCTTTTATTCCATTAACCACTGCACCTATCTATGTCCTAGTTCAGAGGGTGGAAGAGGGGTGACGAACATACTCCTGTGATTAGTTAGCCAAAGTAATCCATTCCATAGAAATTTGATGGACCTCTTTTGTAGAAGGCCCTGCCCTGTCTTACATATCTTTAGTCAAGAAGTCGAGAAGAAACCGTATTGTAACATGAATGCCTACCTAGTTGTCTGTTTTGTTGTTGTTGTTGTTGTCATGCATTAGATTAACATGCCTCTGCCAAGCAGACATATGACGTTAATACAAATTTGCCACAATGTTTTGAATCTCAGAGAAGGGTTTGAAAGACCAAATGACATAGTTTTTAATACTGTTTCAATGATATTGCTATATATTGATAAAGCATTTTGTGAAATGTGGACTGATTGGCAACCCTATCTCAGACGTTTCAAACAACAACAACAACAACATCAAAAACAAAAAAAAAAAAAAAAAAAAAAAAAAAAAAAGGAGAAGAGAAATACTTCGAAAGGAAAAATCATGGATATTCTTACAAAAACGTGGATATTCTGTGTCAACCTGCATGCATGGTTGTTTCCCAATTGTGGTTGATAACAAAGCTTCCCTCTTTAATTAGATGGCGATGGGTTGGTCCACCGAGCAAATAACCTCCTCGATCTGATTCAGATGGTTGGCGTCTGAATATCAATGTCTGTGGTCAAGCCTGTCTTGGTCCTGTTTTGGCTTTTTGATGTTCTAAGTTCCGATTTCCATTGAGTCATTTGCTTTGTTTTATCAAAGTGGTTTTAATTATACGTGTTTCACTGTGACATTTCACAGATGAATTAGTTTTTCTACTGACCGTTCAAAGGGGGTCATGTGTTACAGTTCAGTTTAGCTTATGCACCGGTGAATCGTTTCTGTCATTCGTTTTGTCAGTATTTGTTCCCCATCTCCCCTTCTGTTGGTGCCTCGGGAAGGTTGTACGTTGTGATTGTGGCAGTGCCTGGGTATCTTCCTTTATATTTTTCTGTGATAGTATACTAATTCAAAGTCTGTTTTTAACAAAATAGTATTTATATTGACTAGCTCGCCGTTAGTATTGTTGAAGACTAAGACAAGCATGTATATTATATTAGCTACCAGAGCTTCCTAGAAGACTACATGATGTAAGGATTGCTAATTAAAATAATATTATTGGAAACTTATTTATGTTTGTTTGTCCGCTATTGTCTGTTTAAAACGTGCCTTCTGACATTTGCGCCGACCGAAGACTTTAATCAAACTGCGCAATCGCTGTCTGGTCAGAGTGATCGTATGAAAAAAAGGTAATAGAAAAGTCCACGGAGTGCCACAATCACAAACCGCAGCCCATCCCAGACACCAAGAGGAAGAGGAAACAGACAAAACCAAACAAGCGCAAATCGAACAAACGTACGAAAAGCACTAAGATTAGCTCTCTCTTCCCCAAACAAAGTAACCGCAAAGAAGAGTCCAGGGAGTGCCACAATCACAAACCGCAGCCCTTCCCAGACCCCAAGAGGAAGAGGAAACCGACAAATCCAAACAAGCACAAATCGAACAAACGTACGAAAAGCACTAAGATTAGATCTCTCTTCCCCAAACGAGGCAATCGCAATTCTAAAAGGACTGAAAAAACACAAGAACAAAATGACATACGGAAAGACATACAACAAATCGTATCGTAGAATAAATCACAAAGCAACAAAGAGTAAGACTAACACCGGGACAACCGCCACAGAACGGTCAGCAGAGTAAACTACCGGGGGGGGGGGGGGGGGGTATAAAGCACTTTTACAGCTAGCTAACTTCACCCTGGGTCCCGATGCTACTCTTAATACAGAAACACATAAACATGTGGTTCGCATAAAGGCTCCCAACTCAGTCAATGCATCAAAGCGAAAACACAAAAATCAAATTAATCACTAAAATAAACAAAGACGAGTACTCATGGTTAATTCTACTGTATGCCAGAGTAAATGAAAACCAATAGTTGAACCACGGCGGGCCAAGCCAAAGACATATCGTCAAGCCCCAACCCACTGGTTAAAGAAGAAGCCGTCATTGGGTCTGAGGCCCGAACCGCCGTCGTGCAATTAAAGACTGAAGCATAGCCATCAACAATGATTGGGTTGACAACTCGGCATGGAGTCTGCCGCATAATATCCAGGCTATAGTCAATTCTTTTTTAACGGTTAATAAGTGTTCTGAATTGCTCCGAAAAGTTAGATTACCTACATTTTTTCTAAATCTGTACACTAAGTCACCGTAAAATTCTGGTTCCAATATACCTTGTTGCAGAAGTGTTTTCAGACTGACGCTATATTTTTCTAACAAGGCACTGTGTGTGCGATAAAATTTCGAAAACGTCTTACGAAAAAAGCAAGAGAAAAGTCCAGGGAGTGCCAAAATCACAAACTGCAGAAGTTTAAAATAACGATAACCCTGCCTAAGAAGTTTGGCAGTAAGGGCTTTATTACGGTAGTTAAAGTCATTAAGATTTGAAGAAGCTCTGGAGAATCTAATAAGTTGAGATATGTATATCCCATATGAGGTACGCCGGGGGTCATCGCCATCCAGAAAAGGGAAATTGACTATATCAAAATCAAAATCGTCCTGTTTATCATAAATTTTGGTGGAAACCGTACCATTAGAAATACATAGATTCAAACCAAAAAAGGTGCCTCGGTATCGGAAGAATTTGTTCTATTTAATTGGAGTTCTGTAGGATATATCCGGTCAACCATTTGGTCAAAGTAAATTTTGTCAATATTTAATGAATCATCAAGGATCTTGAAAAAAAAATAAAGGTAAGAGAAAAAGTCCAAGGAGTGCTACAATTACAAACCGCAGCCCTTCCTAGACCCCAAGAGGAAGAGAAAACGACAAATCCAAACAAGCACAAATCGAACAAACGTACGAAAAACACTAAGATTAGCTCTCTCTTCCCCAAGCGAGGTAATCGCAATACTAAAAGGACAAAATCACAAGAACAAAATGACACAGGGGGGGGGGGGGGGGGAGGGGGGCATACAACAAATCGCCTCGTAGAATAAACCACAAAGCAACAAAGAGTAAGACTAACACCGGGACCACCGTCTTTGAACGATCAGTTGAACTGAAAGCCTCAATAATGTCAGCCTGATTTTCACGTGAGAGAGACTTCATGAAATCTCTCTCATAACAAAAAAAGAAACAAATCTGCAACAAGAGGAGCACAATTAGTTCCCATCGGAATACCAATAGTTTGCGTTTAAAGTTTAGTTCCAAATCTAATAAAAATATTATCCAAAAGATAAACAAGGGCATCACAGACTTTTTGACACGACCATAAATTGTGATTATAATATACATCAGAAGTGAAAAAAGCACATTCTTCGTTGCAAGCCAAATATTGGGTATTCTCCCGAATATACATTCGGTTAATTAAATCAATAAGTTTATCTTTTATAAGATGATGAGGTAACATAGTATACAGTGTAGAAAAATCATATGTAGACAATTTAGAAGCCTGAAAGGTTTTAGATTTAAATTTATTGAGAACATCATTAGAATTTTTAATTGACCAAAAATAGTTAATTCCGTCCCTTTCGTAAATAGTATCATAGTATCTAATCCAATGTTTTTTAACAGCAGTAAGGCATAAAGTTAGCAGTTTGGACAAAACAGTAGTCGTACATGAACTAGAATTAGCAATGAAACGTGCTTTATAAGGTCGTTTATGAAGTTCCGGTAACCAATATAACGTAGGAAGTCTCTTTCTTTTCTTTAATACTCACTGCAAACTTAGCAGTAATATCAATAGAATGGGTATTAACAATAGATCTCTCGTCAATAGAAATCCGTGCATATGTTTTGGTACTACCAAGTTCTTGTATTAGAGTATTGATATAATAAAGTCGTCACACAACAACAACATTATTAGCAGCTTTATCAGCTGGAACCAAAAATACTTCCTATGAAATTCTAGGCTTAGGAGGGAGAAGATCAAGGTTATTAGAGTAAAATAACACACGTTCATCAATGATCTTAAAAAATTTTAATTTCCAATTATTTAAAGCATTAGACTCAACATGCTCTCATTCACACCAACGCGTACATTAATCATTTAAAGAACTGGCAATCGTTTCCCGACATTTATTGAAATCAATGTGGGCTGGGAATCTATATTTAGGTCCTTTTGAAATAACTGAACGGATTCGTGAATCAGTTATAATCTTTAAGTTACCAGTGACAATATGACCCGCTGGTTGATAACAAAATTTAGAATCTTTACAATCTCAAGAATCAGGGGATCTAGTTTCAATATCAAGATCAGAAACTAATTTATTGAAATTAAGTATAGTATTACGGATAGGTTTGTTATATTTATAACAAATAATAGGAGATTCCGTGTTTTCGATATATGAAGGTATAGCTGATATATCATTATTATCTCGAAATATGCTAGGCAAATCTATGAATTCAATACCTTTATTAATGAATGGAATTTTGATGAAGTGTCTAATGTGGTTAATTTCAGAATCAATGTAAGGACGAAGAACATGTTGAGTATAACATCTAGTAAGGAGAGCTGCTTCATACAACTCATGTTTACTATCATAAAATTTATTCGCCTCATCATCTAAATTACGTAATGAAGAAAACAGACAGTGAAGCTAGTTTAGAAAGCATTTGGTGACGTCCAGAATTTAAGAGAATATTTAAATCAAAAAGAGATAAGACAGTTTTAGGTTTTCGTTTAAAATTGCCATTTTTGCGCTTACCATGGGATCGTTTATTACGTTTTTTAATATCTAAAAGGAAAAAAGCATCGAAATCCGCATTTTAGAAATATTTCCTACATGGTAAATATTATCATTAAATCCAAGTAGAAAAGGGGTTTATAAACGTTTAATCCATTTAAGTTCAAGTTCATGTCTTAAAACATTTTTGAATCTTTCGGTAGAATTGGACTTGTGTATAATGTTTTCAACACGTTGAACCAAAACTTTACTAGATGATCATGAATGACCAGTACTCCGGAAATGTTGATAAAGAAACCTGTCAATTTTCTTAGCTTTTATGATTTTAAGCAAATGTTCCTTAAACCTAGTTTTATGGGCCCGTTTGGTCTGTCCAACATACTGCATTCCTCAGCCTCCTTCGCTGCAAGTGAGAACATATATAACATGCTCTGATTTTCAGTCTAAATCAGAGTTGTTTACAACTGAAAATTGTCTATGATTAACTGAGGAAATTATAGTTGACTGACAAATTAAATGATTGCAGCAGGTGCAACTCTTGGCAATGCACTTAGAAATATTAGGGTACATACTGTTCCTTTTATACGGATTCTTATATTTTAGAAGTATAGATTTGATTGGAGAAAGTCTAATTCTAAGGTGATTTCTGAAAATATTATAATTAGAAGCGCCATATAAATTTATAGATAATACAGAGTGAAGTTTCAAAAGTGAAACCTTAACAGTAGGTAACAGAGAGTTAAATCTAGCAGTAGAACGGGGAATCTGTAAAGAAGAAGCAGAATGTAGCCTAATAGGAGAAATAGTAATTTTTAATCTGTTAGTGATACTCATATAGATGTATAGGAAGTAATACCATTAGATAAAAAGCAGTATTCGTACCGGCTATTATATGCAGTAAGTAGCGATGCAAACAGGCGGTAGGACCGAGGGTGGGGGTTGGTGGGGTTTAAAGCACTTTTACAGCAAGCAAAATTCACCCTGGGTCCAGATACTACTTTTAATACAGAAATACATAAAAATTCGGTTCGCATAAAGGCTCCCAACTCAGTTAATGCATCAAAGGGAAAATATAAAAATCAAATTAATCACTATAATAAACAAAGACGAGTATTCATAGCTAATTCTTCTGTATGCCAGAATTAATGAAAACCACTAGTTGAACCACGCCGGGCCAAGCCAAAGACATCTCGTCAATCCCCAACTCACTGGTTAAAGTTTTACGAAGAGGCCGTCATTGATTCTGAGGCCCTAACCGCCGTCGTGCCATTTTAGAGTGGAGCATAGCCATCAACGATTTGTCGGTTTCCTCTTCCTCTTGGGGTCTGGGAAGGGCTGCGGTTTGTGATTGTGGCACTCCCTGGACTTTTCTTTTACTTTTTTGACAACTAGGCATGCAGTCTGTCGCATAATATCCAGGTTATAGCCAGTTCTTTTGTAACGGTTAATTAGTTTTCTGAATATCTCCGAAAAGTTATATTTTCCTTCATTTTTTCACTACAGAACTCCAATTAAATAGAGCAAATTCTTCTATTATTGAGGCACCTTTTTTGGATTTGAATCTATGTATTTCTAATGGTATGGTTTCCACCAAAATTTATGATAAACGGGACGATTTTGATTTTAATATAGTCAATTTCCCTTTTCTGGATGGCGATGTCCCCCGGCGTACCTCATATGGGGTATACGTATGTCAACATTAGATTCGCCAGAGCTTCTTCAAATCTTAATGACGTCAACGACCGTTATAAAGCCCTTACTGCCAAACTTCTTAGGCAGGGCTATCGTTATTTTAAACTTCGTAAGGCGTTCTCGAAATTTTATCGCAGACAAAGTGCCTTGTTAGAAACATATAGCGTCAGCCTGAAAAAAAAGGTAAGATAAAAGTCCAGGGAGTGCCACAATCACAAACCGCAGCCCTTCCCAGACCCCAAGAGGAAGAGGAAACCGACAAATCTAAACAAGCACAAACCAAACAAACGTACGAAAAGCACTAATATTAGCTCTCTCTTCCCCAAGCGAGGTAATCGCAATACTAAAAGGACTGAAAAACACAAGAACAAAATGACACACGGAAAGATATACAAAAAATCGCCTCGTAGAATAAACCATATTGCAACAAAATGTAAGACTAACACCGGGACCACCGCCTTTGAACGGTCGGTAGAGCAAACTACCGGGGAGGGGTGGGGAGGGGGGTTCTGCGACACTTCTGCAACAAGATATATCGGAACCAGAATTTTACGGTGACTTAGTGTACAGATTTAGAAAAATTGTAGGTAAATCTAACTTTTCGAAGCAATTCAGAAAACTTATTAACCGTTATTAAAGAATTGGTTGTAGCCTGGATATTATGCGACAGACTGCATGCCTAGTTGTCAACCCAAACATTGTTGATGGCTATGCTTCACTCTTTGATTGCACGACGGCGGTTCGGGCCTCTGAACCAATGACGGCTTCTTCTTTAACCAGTGGGTTCGGGCTTGACGATATGTATTTGGCTTGGCCTGCCATGGTTCAACTATTGGTTTTCATTTACTCTAGCATACAGTAGAATTAGCCATGAGTACTCGTCTTTGTGTATTATAGTGATTAATTTGATTTTTGTGTTTTCGCTTTGATGCATTGACTGAGTTGGAAGCCTTTATGCGAACCGAATTTTTATGTGTTTCTGTATTAAGAGCAGTATCGGGACCCAGGGTGAAGTTAGCTAGCTGTAAAAGTGCTTTTAACCCCCTGGTGGATTACTCTACTGACCGTTCTAAGGCGGTGGTCCCGGTGTTAGTCTTACTCTTTGTTGCTTTGTGGTTTATTCTACGAGGCTATTTGTTGTATGTCTTTCCGTGTGTCATTTTGTTCTTGTGTTTTTCAGTCCTTTTAGTATTGCGATTACCTTGCTTGGAGAAGAGAAACCTAATCTTTGTGCTTTTCGTACGTTTGTTCGATTTGTGCTTGTTTGGATTTGTCGGTTTCCTCTTCCTCTTGGGGTCTGGGAAGGGCTGCGGTTTGTGATTGTAGGTACTCCCTGGACTTCTTATACTTTTTTTGTACACTAAGTCATCGTAAAATTCTGGTTCCGATACACCTTGTTGTAGAAGTGTTTTCAGACTATGTTTTCGTGATGAAACAAAAATTTTATGGGTACTCATTACAAGCGCGTACGCGAATACACACAGCTTATGTTTTTGTGAAGAAATAAAAAAATTATCATCAAAAAGTTTGTTTAAAAAAGTTCTCGTTTAGGGCTTTCGCTAAAACGTATTTATTTGCATACATATGTAATGTTATGTTGTGCAAACATATAAGCGGATTTGTACTTTATCTGATATTATCCCATATCTTGCGGTCAACTTGTACCTTCTGAGATGGTTCCTGTTTCCGGCGGAGAATCGTCAAACAATATATACATGTGTTGTGTACTGTACAAGTTTGCGTTATTTGTAACTTTGATGGTGATAGTGTAATTTCTGTTGTGGTCGGCAATATGTTTATTTTTAAGAATAAGGCTATTTAAAGGAATAGAATATTTCATCCGTTCGCAGTCTTTGCCGATAAGAGGACAGTAGCACTCACTGAAATTTACGCACTTGTCCTGCAATTAGAAAGAATATAAGGAAATAATATTAATACAATTATTCTGCAAGTTTTAAATAATATCTGATAAGGATTATTTGGAAAGAAATTAGATACAAACGTTACAAACAGCAAATTCGAATTCATTGCGTATTTCATGAAAGATATGTATTTATCTCAGTTTAATTAGAATCCTTTGCAACCTTATAGAATAATATTAGCTCCGCGTATTGTCTTGTACCTCACCACTGAAACAGCACAACAAAACACAAAAATATCGCAAAATACTAACAAAATGAAAGAGAAGGTTGTTGTATGTGTTGCTTGTGTTTTTCAGTTCTTTTAGTATTGCGATTACCTCGCTTGGGGAAGAGAGAGCTAATCTTAGTGCTTTTCGTCCGTTTGTTCGGTTTGTGCTTGTTTAGATTTGTCGGTTTCCTCTTCCTCTTGGGGTCTGGGAAGGGCTACGGTTTGTGATTGTGACACTCCCTGGACTTTTCTCTTACCCTTTTTTTCAATAGCAATCCGAAGCCAGAGCAAATGAATACCCCAAGTTGAACCACGATAAGACCACAGATTTACAAATTATTTTTCATATACATACTCAATACAACCGAGTCCTTTGTTTTCGTTTATTTCATGTTTCGTTTTGCTTCCAAAGGATCCCTCTTTGCAGATTTCATTTACTTTTACTACAGATGGTGTTAAATGTTGTGTGGTGGCCGTAAAATGTCTCTCCGTACTTCAGTTTTGTATGTTTGTGCTACACTTGTCAATATGTACCTTTGAATGTTTGCTATATTTGTCATTATGTCACTGTAATTATACCTGTCTAGTGTAAGGGTCTCTAATTTGCTGTCTGTGTATTTAGTTGTATTATGTTTTTAATACGGACACATTTTCTACTCACTCAGCTAGCGCCTTTCTTCTTGCTTTCTTTAGAAAACTACTCTATCAAACGAAGCAATTATCATTCTGTGCTGTTTGTAAGTCAGCCTTATGTACTACCTGAGCTAGCTTCATGGCAACCGTTGATCTCTTGTCTATAATATCGCTAGAATCCGAGTTTCCGAAGAACCACTCAATCATTTTAATACCACTGTGAAGATCATAGGCGTTGAGCTGAATAATCATCCTCGATAAATCAGTCTGGTTGTGCACATAATACCCTTGGTAGCCGTCTTTAACGAACCAAATGTTATTTACAACAGGTACTGAGCTATCAATATGAACTGTCCTTTGTTCAGCTAATGAGTTATTGACTATATCAACAGCTCGAACGTTAAAAATATAGGTTTCTCCGTCTTTAATGTAATTTTTTTTACAAAACGACTGTGAGAATAAGTCCTGAACTTCCACCTCCTTAGAATTCTAAATGATCTATTAATATTTGAACTGCTAGGGTAAGAAACCATAAACTTTACAATTCCATCTACATTGCTCGTTCCATTGACCGGTAACGTGCCTTTGGTCTGTTCATAAATTCCACTAATCATAGCGTTAGGATCAGGCTCTATTTCATTTAACAGTTTGTTTGCAAAGTAGAATTGGTTATAGAAATGATTCTTCCATTTCAAACAGGTACTGTTATGATGTGTTTGCCAAGTGTGGTCAGTACTTTTCGATGCTGAACTAACATAGAAAGGTTTGTCACTTTCTGACAAAATATATGTGGAGTTGTCGAAGAGAAAGAAACGTCGTGCTTGTCGAATGTTGCCCGCCACATCTTTGACTTCTAGTGTTACACAGAATAACTGGGGTTTGTCTGAGGATATATTAATCATTAAACTGGTTTCTGTTGCATTAACTGTTTTTGCGAACACTGCCTTATTTACTGTATTGACTTTAACTATATCTTTCGATACATACATATCGTTCAGCTTTATTTTGTACGATTTTATAGAAGAAGCGTGTGTTGTTGTGCCTCCAGATGGAAAAGGATCAAACCAGCCGTCAAATCTGGCATAAATAGTTGGAGATCTCGATATTCGAGTTTCTAACTTAAGTGGGTCAAACAAACAGTTGCCTATTTCAAGACAGTGCTGAGTTCCGGTAGCATCGTATCGATAGCAGACTAATTTGGTAGTCTCTGTTTTCTGGTATGGTTTTGGACTAGATGGTGAAATATAAGCCTGGGTAGTGTCTACGGTTCTCAAAAAAAAAAACCTGCTTTGACAATGTAGCGTTGACATAAACTAAAATATAAAAGACGTGAAAATAGATAAATGTATTTATTTTAACTCCGTAATACATTAACCTATAGATAATGTGCTATTCTATTCTGTTATTCACCCCCTCCGCAGAAAAAAACGACCTTTCAGTCGTGATAAAGTCTTAATTCAGAAGGTCCCTTTAAACAGTTACTTGTATGACGTAGTTCCTCCCGCTCAAATGATCACGTGCGAGTTTCTTTTCTGTGGACTTTGAATGTTCAAGGATTATTATTCTATGTCAGAAAAAATGGATTAAAATTATTATACACGGTTAAAATTTTTATATTCTTGACTTTCTCTGGATCTATATTCACTCCTTCTACTATCTATGTACTTATTTTCGAAATATCGATTTTAGATTTCTTGTTTTCTCAATGTTAAATTTCTTCCTTTGTTTCCGCGTCAGTCGATGCATTTCGCCCGCGGCAACTGTGGCCATTTAAAAGCTAAATGGGATACACATTTATCTTGTTTAACTTGTAATTCTTGCACACGTATCTCTCCGTGTTATATTTGCAGTTCCTGGACAGAAAAAAGTTTGGAACCTAGCAGAAAGAAGACGCCTTCATGCTACTAGAAAATCAGTTATGACGCAGAAGAGAAAACAGAAGAAATCAAAGAAATCGAAGAAGTCCCAGTCAGATATGTCTGACAACGGGTCAGTTGATGGGAGCACCGCCCCTCATAGCTTTACTGCTCGGGGCAGTACCCCTCAAGGTGGCAGCCTGGCGGACTTAGAGTCTGACCGGGCACTAAGCCCACCAGTTACCAGTCACCAGTCACCGGTCATCCAGTCACCGGTCAACCAGTCACCAGTCAACCAGTCACCAGTCACCCAGTCAATGGGCAACTTATCTCCGTTCATCCAGTCACCG
This sequence comes from Anodontia alba, assembly GCA_964016985.1. NCBI lineage: Eukaryota > Metazoa > Mollusca > Bivalvia > Lucinida > Lucinidae > Anodontia > Anodontia alba. Next base: position 8,116,678 of record OZ024821.1, read on the forward strand.
GTCATCCAGTCACCGGTCAACCAGTCACCAGTTAACCAGTCACCAGTCAACCAGTCACAAGTCAACCAGGCACCAGTCAACTAGGCTCTAGTCAACCAGGCATTTGTTTACAGTCATTCGCGTATGACCTACAAACACAAATTCCGCCTGGTTATATACCTATAAATGTGCCTGTACAAAGCTACGCTCCGTCCATAAGTAGCCATATTTCACATGGTAGTGTCCACAGACTATCCAATGTTTTAATTCCTGGATATGAACGTTCTGAAAGACTAGAACTTCCTAATCCAGCTTCTTCCTCTAGACAGATTATTCCACTCGAACCTGATTTTTCGCAGGTCTCAGATCCGAGTGTAATGATTGAGCCTCCTAATTCAAATGATTTATCTATCTCCAGACCTTCAAGGAAGGATCAGTCAAAAAGAGAGCATAAATCTAAAAAGAGAAGAAGACATCGATCGTCCTCTTCTTCTATCTCTACTTCCAGATCAGACTCTTTGAGTTCTTCTCGGCGAAAGAAAAATTCAAAGAGATCTAAGCACTCTCATAAAAAGAGTAGAAGACGACCGATGACGCCTTCTTCTTCATCAAATTCCTCCCAATCTCAACTTGACATTAGTAGATATACAAGAGTTCATAAATCTCCCCAGGTTGTTCAAACGCCAACTCCAATACAACCTGAGGAGACTAATTTTAGTCCAATCACTAATCAACCTATTAATTATGATCAGTTTCAACCGAATCTCACTCAACAGAACAAGGAGTCAGATTCGGAAACTGAATTCGAAGTCTGGTCACTTGATCGTGCGATTAACGAGGTCTTCCGGCTTCTTCCTCCTGAGTTATGCCCCAAAACTCAGCAGGATGAAGCTCCATTAAAACCTCTCTCTGGGATCGAACAATTAATGGAGTCTCGTTCCACTCCATTACTTGTCCTCCCACAATCCAAATTAGTAGAAAATACAACAAAATATATTCAAAATAGACTAGACTCGGACAAATGTTCAAGAGATTGGATTTGCCCGCAAAGCTTGGTTTCGGCTCTTGCTCCGACTAAATTCTACAATAGCCAAAACCAATATTTGCCAACTGATAATATCCCTCAATTAGAAGCAGATGCGTCTCTCCTAGACATTTCTAATAAAGGAAGAGCTTCTTTTCCGCTGAAGAATCTAGAAGCATGGGAAAGGAAGGCTAGAAAACTAGTCGCCATTAATTCTCATGCTGATCTATTTTCTTCAGCTGCCTTCCTTTCATTACAACAGGAATCAATGTCGGTTGCGGCCCTTTCCAGACTTCCAGCCAAACCGATTAAACATGCTACTGCCATGTCTACACTTTTAACTACTGAATTATTCCAAGCTAGGAGGGATGCAGCCCTAGCTTCGTCTAAACTACTTTTCGACAATTCCACATACGAGTTAAGGAACGCTCCTATTAACTCAAAATCCTTATTTGACGGCAGGATAAAAGAAATAGCTAAATCAAACTTCGAAGCTCAACAGCAAAGGTTTCTAGCTTCTACATCCATTCAGTCACACTCATTCTTATAAGCCTCCTTCGCAGAGCAGAGCTTTCAAGATACCTAAATATCCTGCTAAACAAACAACATCCAGACCTAAACCTACGCAGTCCTATAGGTCCAAAAATATTCCTCAAAACTCATCTTCTCACACTAAGAAAGATAATATCAAGAGGACTGGTAACATCCGTCAGTTCCCCTCCTCTAAACCTGCCTCTTCCTCCACAAGATTATGAAGGCCCGCCCTTTCCACTGCCTGCTCTTCCGCTCGCGGACATTCCAGTGGGAGGACGGTTGGTCCATTTTGCGGAAAAATGGGAGGAAATAACAGACAACAAATGGGTCCTCTCTATCGTACGAAACGGATTCAGGATATCATTCATCATAATTCCTCCTTTGTCATCTGTTCCGATCAGAATGAGTCAATCCTCCTCCCCGTTTCTCAAAGAAGAGATCGAAAATCTTCTCAACAAACGGGCAGTGGAAAGGGTACAGAATCCGGGAACTCTCGGCTTTTATTCCCGGATATTACTTGTGCCAAAAAAGAACGGAAAGTTTCGTTTAATATTAGACCTGTCTTTACTAAACGGTTACATAGAGAAATAAGCAGTCAAAATGGAAACAGTCAAATCGGTAAGACAAGCGATGAGACTCAACGATTGGGCTGTCTCCATAGATTTAACAGATGCATATCTACATGTGCTGATACATCATCAATCCAGGAAGTATCTTCGCTTCGTACACGAAGATCAAGTATATCACTTTTCGGCCCTACCGTTCGGAATGTCCCTTAGTCCGTTAATTTTCTCGAAACTGATGGACGTTATTGCAGCTTTTCTACGCTAACGTGCCATATCAGTTTTTCCATACCTAGACGATTGACTGATAAAAAAATCTGATTCACAACCGTCTGATTACTCAGACAAAGATTTGCATTCAAACTATTCAAAGCCTAGGTTTTCTGCCAAATCTCAAGAAGTCAGATCTCTTTCCTGCTCAGAAATTTACCTTCATAGGTATGGAATTTCTAAAACATTTATTCACCATTCTTGCATCATGATATCCACAGACAACACAACGGTGGTCTCATATATCAACAAACAGGGTGGCACTCATTCCCCAAATCTTTGCGTAGAAGTTTGGAAAATACTCAATTGGTGCCTGGAACAAGACATAGTTATCAGAGTACGCCACATCCCAGGCAAATTCAACATTCTTGCAGACCGCCTCTCAAGACTAGACAAACCTATCAAGACAGAATGGGCTCTGGATCAAACAGTTGCGAATTCAGTATTCCAGATGCTCAACTTCCCAAATGTGGATCTGTTTGCGACAAGATTCAACCACAGACTCCCATTATATGTCTCTCCAGTACAAGACTACAAAGCACTAGCGATAGATGCCCTGTCCATGGACTGGAATCATCTTCATGCATATGCCTTTCCTCCTTTTATTCTGATACCTGCTGTTCTAGAGAAAATCCGACAACGTCAGTGCAGAATAGTTCTCATAGCTCCGTTCTGGCCACAACAACAGTGGTTCTCAGAACTTCTTCTTCTATTAGTGTCAGCTCCGATTCGTCTGCCACTAATTCCAAGACTACTGACTCAATCCAAAGGAAGATTTGTACATCAAAACCTCCCAATTCTCGACCTTCACGCTTGGGAGTTATCAAACAATCAATCAGAGATAAGAAATTTTCACAAAACGTTGCAGAATGTGTCTCCAGATCAAGAAGAGCATCTACACAAAAAGTCTACGATGCAAAATGGACAATCTTCTCTAATTGGTGTCATACAAAAAAGGTTAATCCGATCTCGGCTCCTATTACAGCTATAGCCGATTTCTTAATCTTTCTTTTTTCGGAAAAGAAATGTCAGATTAGTACTTTTAAAGGTTATAGATCTATGATCTCTAACACTTTAAAATTCAAAACTGGTAATAGAATCGGATCTAATCCAGTTTTATCTGAACTTATCAAATCCTTTGAACTTCAACGACCAGTACAAAGATCTCTTACACCTAAATGGGACTTATCGTGGGTTTTAGTATGTCTACAAAAACCACCTTTTGAACCTCTTGATAAGGCTTCTAAATTTCACGTTACTATTAAGACAGCCTTTCTCTTAGCTCTTGCCACTGCTAAAAGGTGTAGTGAAATACATGCTCTAGCTATGGATTCACAACATTTAAGATTTAATCAATCTGATGGTTTAGTTTTCTTGATTCTTAAATCTGGCTTTTTAGCAAAAAACCAGCTTCCTTCTGTTAAACCAGATCCTATTGTTGTTCCTAGTCTTGCTCGAATATGTAAATGGGAACACACTGACAGACTTCTTTGCCCCGTTAGGGCTCTGAAATTCTATTTCAAAATGACTAGCTCTTATCGCCAGAATAGAACTAGACTTTTTCTTCCTATTAAAGGCAATAAGGATATTTCTAAAGATACTATCTCGAGATGGATATCTTACACTGTTAAACTTGCCTATAGGAAACTCACTAAACGAGATATCTCTTTCCTTAAAATCAAAGCTCATGAAGTTAGAGCTCTTTCCTCTTCTTGGGCTTTCTTCGACAAAGTTTCTCTCAATGATATACTTCAAGCAGCGGTTTGGAATAGTCCATCAACTTTTGCCAAATTCTATCTCAGAGACATGTCTCAACAAGCACAGAATCTCCAAAGTTTGGGCCCCATTGTAGTGGCCCAAAAAGTGGTGGTGGGGGGGGGGGCAACAGCAATCAGCTATGGATGTGTAGACAACGACAACAGCACCCCCCCCCCCCCTAGACTTGATGCTATACTAGAGAGGTACTAATTATATTATTCCTTTATTATATATATATATCTTAACCCTGGATTACTTTATCCTTGAATAAAGGATCTTATTATTGCCTTAAGCACTAATTATGTCCTCATTTTATATATATATATATATATATATATATATATATATATATATATATAAATATATATATATATATATATATATATATAAATCTTTTTACTAAGTCTTAATTCAGAAGTTGGGACTAACTTATTAGGAGAAATCCTCCCTCCTATTCTACAAATTCTAGCACATTATCTATAGGTTAATGTATTACGAAGTTAAAATGAAGTTT